>VDFB02270651.1:66079508-66113337 GCA_007258455.2 Sequoia sempervirens
TATTACAATTCCATTCATATTGTTATTTTTGTCCACATAACGTTTAGACATGCACCTAATAGTACAGAGGAGCATCGAAAGATAATCAAAGAGTATCATTTTTATATGAGTGATGATAGATCTCACTCATCCGAGTATGTCCAACATTGTTTTGAGAATTTTTTTGAATTCTTGCAGGAGCATGATATAGCACTGGGCTGACATCTAATTTGGTCAGATAATTGCACAAGTCAATTCAAGAATGCATGTAGAGAGGGGTCTACCTCATATTTGGATTTTTTGAAGTTGGACATGGGAAAGGGGAGCATGATGGAGCAGGTGCATGTGTAAAGAGAGCTATAGTTAAGGAGCAATTGAAGAGTTCAGGAGAAAAATTCAGCGATGCACGTTCTATTGTTGATTGGTGTAGTTTAGTATTGTCATAGGGAGGTACACTTGATTCAACAGTGCACAGATTCTTTTGGTTCATTGAGGAGGGTACAGTGGGAGGCAGATTGGATTGTTGTACAATCAAAGATTCTTCAAAGATGCATTCATTTTGAAGCTCAGATGCAGGCATATGGACCATTTGGACACAAGAGTTGGCTTATTTTTGTCAGTGTTGTATTCAGTGCGAGTGGGATCAATGTGAGTCAAGTGAGTGGGTGGATACATGGGTTCCATAGTATCTAACTCCTTTATCTCATATCCATGACAAATGACACAATTGAAAGTTCAATTGATTATGACTTGCTTTCAGATCTACTATAGCCAGGGCATGTTTTTGTAGTTGTTGCACCACAGGGGAATGAAGAGAGATCAGACTATTGGTTGGCTCGATGTGTGCGGGTAAAGCATAAGCTAACACAACCGATGGAAGATGATGATGGTTTCGTGTATCCTACAGGTTCAGTTGTGGTTGCAGGAACTTGGTTGCAAACATACATGATTACAAAGAATGGCATACCTGCATTTGAAGACTACGAGAAACACAAAACCATTCTCATGTATTCGCACCTTGTTATAGCAAAAAAATTTAATTTGTTGAAGCATCATGCCAGACCAAAGAAAAAACAACTATGGATACTTACTAATGTCGATCATGAAGCAATATTGGATACTCTTAAGCAAAGAGATGACCCTTCGTGCACACTTGAATAGCATTTTCAAGAATGGAAGGTACAAATGCTTGGTGTCAGCTATGATTAAGTTCATTAGTGTTCTTTATTTAATACTGATATTTTATATACTATTGCAATGCATTTTTAATAGTGATATTTTGTATGCACTTTTGCAATATTTTGGCAAGATTGATCATGGACCCGTTGCAACAATAAATGTACTGACCCGAGAGTGTATACATGTGATTAGAACAATATAGATTGGTTATTCTAAGTGTCTTTATAGTTTGCATCACCAATTCATCATTCAGGTTGTTTAGATTAATATAGATTTGTTAGTCTAAGCATCTTTTCTATTGTGACAATATAGATTTCTCATTTTCCCACTTTTGCAATATTCCTGGCATGATTGATCATGGACCTACTGCAACAATAGACAACTTTGATCCTTTCAGAGAGGTATGCGAAAGATTACAACAATATAGATTGGTTTTTTTTTTTTAGATTGTAGGAATCGGGTAGCACGACCCCCTATAAACTGCAGTGCGCCTGGTAAACTTTTTAATGTGACTGGCAGCACTGGCGCGAAATGCCCTCTAGTACCATGAGGGTGGGGGAGACTAGACCTCGTGACCAACCTCCTGCAACAGGAAAGATTTAGCCAACCAAGCTAGGGCCCCAACCCCATAGATTGGTTATTTTAAGCATCTTTTATAGTTTGCATTTCCATCTCATCATATTTTGTGTCATTTAGAATAATATAGATTGGTTATTCTAAGCATCTTTTATAGTTTGCATCACCAATTCATCCTCATTCAAGTTGTTTAGATTAATATAGATTTGTTAGTCTAAGCATCTTTTCTATTGTGACAATATAGATTTCTCATTTTCCCACTTTTGCGATATTCCTGGCACGATTGATCATGGACCTGCTGCAACAATAGCCTGCACTCTTTCTCAAGAGGTATGACAGACATAACAATATAGATTGGTTATTCTAAGCCGCCTTTTATAGTTTGTAATACTATCTCAACATATTTTGTGTCATTTAGAATAATATAGATTGGTTATTCTAAGCTACCTTGATCGTTTGTACAGGTGCTTGTCAGTCCAGAACGTGAACGTACTACTCTTGTGCAAGACTGTACCCTGAATTCCTCCAATAGGAAAATTTTGTTAAATTTGAATTTTTAAATTGGAAACAATGTAAAAAGGTCATAATTGTGTATGGGCATAATCTATACCCAGTGATATTTTTTGAAATATGGGTCAAATGTCTGGAATTGTATAAAGGGTATGTTTAAAATGTAAAGGGGTTTGTATTTTGGAAACTCATAGGTTGAATTAGTCATACAAGTGTATGCTTTGTTACTGTTATTGGGACAATTCTGTAATAACTTTTTGTACTTAATCGAGCTACAACCGAAGGTTTTCTTCCTGGTTCTTTCCTATCGGTATGCTCATTTGAACCAAGTTTTGTAATATCTCCTATTTATAAATAATAAATTATAGTGGCTTGCCACTTTTGCTGCTCAAATCCAACTTGGGTGCAACTTCATTTTTAGCAACTTTCATGAGGTTTTATGTACCATGTTCCAACCTTAAGCCACACCCTATAAATTCATCAAACACATTCCATAGGACTCCCACAACCTTGATCGAACCTTTTAAATCTTGCTGCCCCCACTTCATTGATAGCAAGAAACCACCATTTTTCACCTAATTTCACTCATTTTGCCATGCATGGCAACTCACCAACTCAAGTACAAGCTCTCAGCCTCTCTAAACTCAATATAGTCACCTTATACAATCTTAATAAAATTATGGCCATACCCATCCAGCCACAGACTCCTACACAGATGAAGGGGAGCAAGCAGCACTTTGGACTCTTCAGGAAATCATCTGGCCCAATGCAGCCTGAGAGACTGGCATTTGGGTGTAAAAGAGACCATCCCTTAGCTGCAATGTACCCATCCCGACGTGTTGGAAACTTTGTTTGGTTGTAATGAAGTTAGCCGAATGAAAAGTTGCACCACTTTGCAACTTTACACTCATTTGTGATCCGACAACTTTTCCCCTCAATTGAAAACTTGCCACCATCGAAAATGCTCTCTAAGATAGCAAAAACCGAGAGAGGTTATTGTAGATGGGCCAAACACGCATCCCATAGCCTCAAATGGAGAGTCTCAGGAATTTCACAATTTCTCGAGAAATAGCACTTCAAAGATTGTTTCCTTTTAGCACTTTGGACTCTTAAGGGAAATTGTTGGTCCAATGTAGCTCAAAGTGATTCGATATATTTGGCTACAAAAGAGGACCATCCCTAGCATAAACATACCCATCCGAATGTGTTGGAATATTTTGTTTGGTTGTATGAGTTACAGAATGAAAGTCAACCAATTTTGCAACTTTACACTACGCAGAGCCTAACAACTTTTCCCTTAGCCGAAAACTTACCACCACGGGAAAATGCCTCCAAGATAGCAAAAACCAAGAGAGGTTATTGTAGATAGGCCAAACACGATCCCATAGCCTCAAACAGAGAGTCTGTAAATATCATGGTTTTCAAGAAATAGCCCTTGAAAGATTGTTGTTTTTAGCACTTTGACCTTTTTAATGGAAATCGCTTCATCCAATGTGCCTGGAAAGCATTGGTGTATTTAAAAGAGGACTATCCCTAGTGTAAATGTACCCATTCGTACGTTTTGGAATAGTCTGTTTGGTCGTACGAGTTACTGAATGAAAGTTGCACCATTTTGCAACTTTACACTGCTTGCATCTAACAACTTTTCCCTCAGCTGAAAACTTGCCACCACGGAAAAATGCCTCTGAGATAGCAAAAACTGAGAGAGGTTATTGTAGATGGGATAAATATGATCCCATAGCCTCAAAACAAAAGAGTCTCAGAACATCATATAGTTTCCAAGAAATAGCCCTTCAAAGATTGCTGCCTTTTAGCACCTTGGACTCTTAAGGGAAATCGCCAGTCCAATGTAGCTCAGACTGATTTGGCATATTTGGGTGCAAAAGAGAACCATCCCTAGTGTAAACGTACCCATACAGATGTGTTGGAACAGTCCGTTTGATCATATGAGTTGTTGAATGAAAGTTGCACCACTTTGCAACTTTACACTGCTTGCATCTGACATCTTTTCCCTCAGTTGAAAACTTGCCACCACGGGAAAACGCCTCCGAGATAGCAAAAACCAAGAGAGGTTATTGTAGATGGGCCAAACAAAATCCCATAGCCTCAAACGGAGAGTCTCAGAACCACAGCTTCGGTGGAAATATATCTTCAAAGTGATTGTTGCCTTTTAGCACTTTGGACTCCCAAGGGAAATCACAAATTCAATGAAATTCTGCAGTGATTCCAAGATATTTGGGTGCAAAAATATAATCATACCTAATGTAAACGTACCCATCTGAATGTATTGGAATAGTCTGTTTGGTCGTACGAGTTGTTGAATGAAAGTTGCACCACTTTGCAACTTTACACTGCTTGCATCTAACAACTTTTCCCTCAGCTAAAAACTTGCTACCACGGGAAAAAGCATCTGAGATAGAAAAAACTAAGAGAGGTTATTGTAGAGGGGCCCAACACGATCCCATAGCCTCAAACAAAAATTTTGTAGGTATCACAGTTTCTAATAAATAGTCCGTCAAAGATTGTTACCCTTTTGCACTTTGGACTCTTAAGGGATTTCGCTGATTGAGTGTAGCTCGATCTGCTTCGGTCGATTTGGGTGTGAAAGGGGACCATAACTAACCTAAACGTAGCCATCCAGACATGATGGAACAGTCGGTTAGGTCATACGAGTTGTAGAACAAGATTTATTTATGTAGTTACAAGTAGTTTTTCAGCCTCCAATTGAACTCCAACGTTGATTTTTTATTTTTACATGTTTTTTTTACTAATGAACCCAAAACGAATTGAACCACCCCCAAAAAAAATTTAGCTGCCCTGGCGAACCGAACCCTTGAACCTGAATAGGTAACTTAGTTTGTAATTCAGTTATTGGGAGTTGTTCAGTTGTTTTGTGTGGGGGAGAGTATTAAAAAAGGTTGAGGAAGTCATTTTGGGGATTGATGAATGTAATTTTGTGAAGAATCAATAAGATCATATTGAGTTACTTTGCAAAAACTGTGGTTTCTACACAAAAAAAATGTGTTTTCTCCATTGTTCAACCACTACACAACAAGTAAAAAGTTGCATAGCATGTGGAATGAGGGGGCAGTATGCCTAAGACCCCTTTAAAGTTGGTTTGAGTGCTTTCTTTTCATTTTTTGTGAGTTTTGTGCCAAGTTTTCTCAAGGCGGGTAGTGAACCCAGATTTTGCATTTTTGAGTAAATTATGAATTATTGAAGCCCTCCACCTACTGTACCTTTCATGTGGCTCAGTGGAGAGGATGTGTACAATGTGATTTGAATGTGTGCAGGTCCATTTAAGAAAGGGGAAATGATTTGTGAGTCTTGGAGTTGCTTTCCTAAGAAAATCATTACTTAAATTATATGAAAATGAAGCTTTTAGCCTAGGGTTTGTTAAAATCAATGAGTGGGGGAATATCTTTAATGTTTAAGCATATTGGGGTCATAATAGAGGTGTTTGAGTTGGTGGAATGGTCATGGGAGTTTTGCAAGTGGGACTTTCAATAAAACCTATGCATTTGCATGGTAAACAAATAGTTTCATGTGACATCCTACTAAAGGACCTGTAGGTGTAGAATAATCTTAGAACTTTTTGTTTTATGACACAACTCAAGATTGTTTGGGGTGTTCTTTTGAAGATCAAGTGTTTAAAGGGAGCTCACTTTGTGAAAGAGGGCTAATTCACTAGCCTAGGATAGGGGTATGTTATTGGTTCTCAAATTTGGTCCAAAGGAGTCAAGGGTAGTTTTCACATATGTTTTCACCCCCACTCTGCATCACTCCATAGCTTGTTTGAAAGCACTTGTTTTAGGCTTTTAGCCATAACAACAAGCCAGTGAACTATTTGATAAAAAGCTTTGGTACACATGTATGAAAAATGTGGTGGCATAGACAAGGCAGTGAACTGTTTGAAAAAATATCTCAAAGAAATGTGATCTCATAAAATTCCATGACAAGCAAATGCAATTGAAAGTTGCTCCTAGTTATTAGTTATGTAATGTGAAGTAATTGCATAACTTCTTTGGTTGACTTTGTAAAAACTATGTAATTGAAATTTTTTCATCTATCAGCATCTAGTTGTTAGTTATGCAATGTGAAGTAATGCTTTGAGTTTGAAAGATGTGCAATGCAATGTAATCAGCGATATGAATATAAACTACATAATACAACCATTCTTTTTTATGCTCTTGTACATTGATATTTAACCATTGCTCACTTGATTAAATTTTCAAAGAGTTTAATCATGCACATGAGGAAGAAATTAAATTTTGATTTTCAACTTCTATATATCAAATTATCCAATAATCTTGAGTGTATCTCCATATACAAAAATGGCATCAACGCCAACTCAAACAAAGTTTTACAAAATTTGGTATATGCCATCTCGATGTCTATTCAAAATTTATATGCCAAAATGTCTATCTCATCCTAAACTACTAGTGGATCATCAAAATGGAGCCTCTTTGCAGCACTCATTGGCTTTGAAGGTAGTTGCATAAGAAAAATTCAAACCGCAATTGAGATTAGTTATACTATATGATTTAAAATCAAATAATTAACATCAAAATCAATATACATTGAATTATAATTGAACTCTAAAATTGTAATCTTGATTACCTAAAATATCCATCTCTTCAAAGGGTTAGGAGTCCTAGAATATGCCCCTCTCAAAGAATCGACCAAACCAACTTTTGTAATGTCAATCTATATATGTGAACAAAAACATAAAATTGATCCAAGTTAGCATACAATTGTCGGTAATAGGAACATATAAATACCAAACACAAAATAAAATAAACACATACCTCTTTAGGTTGATCTTTTTTTTTATCTCCTTTAGGTGTTTTGACACATCCTCCTTGAGGTGTTTCAACACCTACTCCTTCAGGTGTTCCAATACATACTCCTTCAGGCGTTGTGGCACTTGTCAACAACGACGTATAGCTCATAACTGCCTATACATAAAAATGACAAGTACATATGAAACTACCAATCTATGTCAATGTATGTATAATCAATATAAGATCTTAAAAATCTTAATTCAATCGAATTTGAGTTCAATTACCTTCCCCTTATCTAACATTGCACTTCCATAATCTGGGAAAGGTTGCACCTTGCTCGCACTTGTCAACAACGACGTATAGCTCATAACCGCTTGTACATAAAAATGACAAGTACATATATGAAACTACCAATCTATGTCAATGTATGTATAATCAATATAAGATCTTAAAATTCTTAATTCAATCGAATTTGAGTTCAATTACCTTCCCCTTATCTAACATTGCACTTCCATGTAATCTGGACAAGGCTACACCTCTCTCGCACTAGGTATTTCCTACAAGAAGAAAATAAGATAAACATATAAGTTATTATATAATTTCATTAATGACAATTCAAATGACAAGCAAGTATATAATAAAAAAATGTAAACGAGTGAGTGCGAAAATATATACTGTGTGCGTGTCGAGGCCAAATGAAATGGCCCTAAGGGTGCTATCAGTCACCTATGCGAGCTCCTCCTCAGACATCAACTATTAAATAGACCATGTAAATAAATATTAGTACATTATACTATCTCTTATTAATATTCATTTAAAAACAAATGCAAGTTATGAATTTACAACTTAAATCTTACCTGTGTCACTATTCCAATGTCCCCATCTCTAGCAGGAGAGGGCTCTGTAGGGTGCGCTCCACTCCCCTGCATCTAATCTATAATGTCCACATCATGGAGGTCATAATCAGAAGTGTCCAAGGGATGCTTGGCGAGTTGTACAAGAGGACCCAAGCATATCTGGGGGCATGTGGAGAAAGTATGTGGCACAAAAATATGTGGACCTGATGAGGATGATGCAGCAACACTCGAGCCATTGCCAACATCACCAGAATGTGGCTGAGCTACTATAGAAGCATGTGAAACCAAAAGACCACTCAAAGAGTGAATAGCCTAGATAGTATGTGTGGCTGCATCTTGCATAATATCTGGATGATATACTGGAGGTGGCGGAGGAAGGGGAGGAGGGGGAACATATGGGCACATGACTACTCTAACTGCCCCTGGTCTATCTTGGGGCATACCTCCACCAACGCCTTGGAAGGGTTTAATGTCAAATTAATTGACATGATGCTCTAACACAAACTCAACATATAATTTTTTAATATAAAGTAAAATGGTATATCATAATTTTTGTTCGGTGGTTTATCAAAAACCATACACCAACGATCCCAAAAGTTATCTACAATGTCCCTATGCGTGCACCATTTTATAGAAAGTTTTGGTTTATTAACATTAACTGGAAAACCAATGCGGGGGTTAACAAATAAAGAGGCTATTTGGGCTTTGGTTATTCTGAGATCTTTCACATCATCATAAGACAATCCACATGCATAATATTCCCTCATGTCTTCTCGCCACGAATGAAAGGCATTATGTTGGGTGGAGAGGGTTTCTATATTTTTAATTATTTCCTTCAATGTGTTTGACATCTTAGATAATTGAGGGATTCTCATATAAACTTCAGAAATGCCCCTCAATTGCTACAAATTTTAACCAATTAATTCTTCAATTGATGGTTGCAGAGGTGGTGGAGCGTTTGACATTTGTGCATTTTCATTCTCAACTAGTGGATCATTTGGAAGTTGTGCATTTTCATTCTCAGTAGCCATAATGTCTGATTAAAGTTAAAAACAAATTAATCTAATTGAAATTAGACAATATAAATGAAAATATTGTAAAAATACCCTAGTTTTAAAAAACCAAAAAAACCCTACTTTTTAACAAAAATCTATAAAATTCTCTAAATTTTAATAAAAAATACATAAACAACACTATTTTTAAATCAAAATCCACAAAAAAAACATTTTTAATCAAAATCCATAAAAAACATGAACATTTTTAATCAAAATCCATTCTAAACTCAACTTTTTTCATAAAAATTCAATCAAAAACCCTATTTTGAAAAAAAATCCATAAAAAACTAACTGAAATTATACAAAAATCTAATTCAAAATGGATATTGGCTAAATCGGATATCTGTTATGTGAAGAACCTCCTCACTGTGTGCCCGTGGCCTGTTTGTGAATGTGTAAAATGATTTTAACAGGCCCGAAATATGTGTATATTTATATTTTCCTCAAATCGGATATCTGATATAGAAATCTTGGTTTGGGCATTGCTTTGGAGGTGTGTACTGACACCCAAGCCACAAAAAAGTCAACTCAGCATTTTTGCATTTTTGGGTCAATGAAAAACGTAATCTTTTCCCCATTGCCACTTTTTGGCCCATCATGATCCTGCACATACCCAAATAGCACTACAAGTGCCACAATGGTGGGGTGGAGCTCAGGGCCTACACGTCTTCTCCACATCAAGCTTTACTAGAGGCCTCACACACTGTATAATGGTCTGGGTGAGCAAGCTAATCGACTCTAGCATGTCCACCTCTATCCTTTCCTTAACAGTGGAAGGAGTGATGACATGCTCCACCATGGGTTTGGCCAAGGGTCTCGGTGCCAACTATGGATTACGCCATGCACTAGGTCTATCATGTGTGGATCCCCCACCTCTACCGTGAAAGTCTAAGATGTCAAAATAATTTGGCATCTTATTGAGGAAAAACTCACAATAGAATTTCCTCAAAAAGTATTGTGGTACCTCATGGTTATTTCATGGAGGTTGGTCAAATACCATCCACCACCACTCCCAGAATTTATTTTTAATTAATTCATGGTGGCACCCATGGATGGGGAACCTCCTGCATGCATGAGACAAACGTGTGTTGGTTCTTGGGTCTATAAATAGGGCACACAAGTTGGATTTGCTAATTTCTTGTTTTTTCACATCTACATATGGCAAACCACTAGCATAAAATTGTCTCCACTCATGCGTCTTATTTGAACAAAAATTTATTTTCTCGCTCATTTCCCCTACATGAGATACAATTGACTTCAACGATTCGACAATCCCTCTCCTATAAGGGTGGGTTTTGACGTGCTCGGTTAATCTTCCAATTAATTATTCAATGTCTCTTTTATTGTTTTCAATTTGATTTAGGATATTTTCTTGTGTTCCTTGAGGATTCCTATGAACTAATGGAGGGGTTTCAGGTTGTTCTTGTATAGGAGGCTCTTCGTGAGGGGGTGATTATGAATTCTCAATGTTTGGAGGAGGAGATTCATTCCTTGAGAATTAGAACAAAGTTTTATTAAAAAAAACTATTTCAATCTACATTCTAAATCAAATTCAAAATAAAATAAAAATAAAAATACATACCTCTTCTCAATCTTCGACCTCTTTGACGTGTTGGTGGCATTGTCGTGAAGAATTGCAAGCTAAGAGTTCAAAAAAATGAAGAGATTTGGCGAGTGCGAGTTACAGAGCTAAAAACCTCCAAGCCAAGTCGCGGGTTGAACAAAAAATGAGGTTAAGAATGAGTTTTTTTGTTTTAATAGAATTTTTCTATTTGGCGAGCGCCAAATTTGGTGCACGCCAAATGATCAAGTCATTTGGCACACACCAAATGACTTTTTTGGCTTTTTTTGCATTTTTCTCATTTTGGCATCAAAATTGTGTCATGGATCCATGCACTTACCCTTAATGTAAATAGTCTATCTTGATCTTGTGATAATATTTGGGGTTAAGGATGCAATTGGGTTTTTTATGGTTATTTTTGGTTATCCATTTTGTTTGATGAAACATACATGTTTAGGTATACCTCTACAAAATCCTCTTGATTCTAATGACCTTGAGGTGTAGGAGAGAAAAACCAGTCTCATAGAGTTGATCTTTAACCCTCCACAATATGTGGCTGAATAGGATTCACTTTCATGATGACAAACTTGGCCTTGAAAGTGATATTTTTTTCTAGGAAGTGGAGTAGCAATTTTGGGACCCAACAAAACCTATTTAGGGTGAAAGTATTGAATGTTACAATTACACAGAATTATCTTCATGCTCCTTATCCTCCTATAGAGAATTCCATTGACTCTTTGTCTTATATGACTCCTTATATAGATATAGAAGGTTCACCTTCCTTATCTATGAGTTAGCATTTTGAGGCTAAGTACTCTTATGTTCTAGCATTGATAAA
The DNA here is from genome assembly GCA_007258455.2 of Sequoia sempervirens. Classification (NCBI taxonomy): domain Eukaryota; kingdom Viridiplantae; phylum Streptophyta; class Pinopsida; order Cupressales; family Cupressaceae; genus Sequoia; species Sequoia sempervirens. The sequence goes on from VDFB02270651.1 coordinate 66,090,848, forward strand.
TACATTTGGTGTTGATATTGTATCTTCATCTTGTACTAACACAACATCCTAAGATGAGTAGTATAATTGGATAATGTGCACTAAAATATCATCTCCATCATCACTTGTTGCTCTATTATTGTTAAATATTTTTTAGTAGCAAGTTCTAGTGATTCCTTGAAGTAGTTCATTTTAGTCTTTCTAATCCATGTCAATGGGAGTTCTACTGACTAGATAATTCACATCTATTTATGCAGTCCTACCTTTTGCATTTCAAGGACACTTTGGAGGACATGTGCATCCTCTTTCATGATAGGTCACATAAAATAAATGTTGCATGCATTAATACCCTAATTCATCATAGGTTGGAAACACAAATTTCAACTCAAAATTATGCACAATCTTAAGGCCATAAAGAGTTTAAGATCAAAATTATAGGTGCAACAATGCAACCTTACATATATTTTGAGAAACCTATTTTATATTTCATCGTTTTACATTTAATTCATCCGATTTCAAGCGATTTTGAAATACAATTGAAAACTATTATAAAAAGAATAAAAAACTATCCAGTACAATTGAAATTAAGTAATTTAAGCTTCCCTCTTAAGTTTAATTTCTATATTTCTAATTTTTATTCTATATTACAATTCTTTTAATTAAAAAATTATATTATATATTTGTTATTTCATTTAACTTAATTTTTATAGAGAAAGTGTTGAGTTATATTTTTTTTGATAGAAAGTGATGTATAACCTGTTTATAGAGAAAGTGATATTTTTCTCTTCAACTAAATCAAAATAATTAAAGGAAATATATATCTATTAAAATTATTTCATTACTTTTAAAAATATCAAATTTAAATGAAAGATAGAATATTTTAATTAATTGACCTTCAATCTAATTTATCTTGATTTTCACACATTCCATTGAACTTCAAATTTCGAGAATGGTTAAATAATCTATTTTGTTGTACTTTTAAGTTTTAGTTTTAAATGAAAAATTATATATATACATTAAAAAATTATAAATGCTTTTTGTAAACACCCTTTGATTGTAACACTTTAAACAAAAAATTAACAAAATAAATTCACTAACAAAAAAATTAGAGTAGCAAATTTTTAAGATATGATTATGACATCAATTAATACAACTTGCTAATATTTATGTCGAAGGAATTCCCTCACTGAGGTTTCCCAAGTCTATTTTTCCTATCAACAGTCTCAAATCTAAGAGAGGGCATGGACTACAATTTGCTTCATCCTCATCGTTGGACTCGTGTGTACATATATTTTGCATATGCGTTAATGTCTTATCCCTTGAACCTGAATGCTAATAACTGTTCTATTGCTAGACCGCCCCTGATTTGATAGCCCTACTTCCTTATGCCAATCCATAGGTGGACGATAGTTATTAGGTGTTCAATCTCATCCAACCTGTGTATGATTCTTTCACCGCCACATTCATGTGTATCAGATATACTCTTCATACTCTTTGGCATGGAATTTGCTTTGCAATACTCACCATTCTTAAATTAGAGGACGAGTTGAAGAGTTGATCATGGTGTTCCTAATCTGCCATCATGGTTTCCATTGAAATTTCCTTCTTAGGTCTTCCACTGAAAAAGCTATTCATTCATCTCTGAATTTCATTGGAAATATATAAACAACAAATCCATTTTGTGTATATCTTGCAATCATTGTTGATCAGTAGATGACATCCATTTGAGGCATCTTCAATTTAGTTTTGGAGTATAATTAAATTAGTTGTGCTTGGAAAAAATCAAAACACACCAACATTTTAATGCAGACATCAAATAGCTCAAATAGACAGATCATTTAACACTTTGGTTCTATTTCCCCTATTTTTACCACTCTTCTGACAACAAAGTTGACGCCCATGACTCAGCATAGCTTATATCGACCCCATTGTCATCCTCAGGGCTTCCAACAGTAACACCCTTTGTCCACACTATGCTTTGCCCTCTACAATTAGAGTTATAGCCCTTTTCCCCCATTAATCCTCAGAACAACTCACACTCTTCTTCAACTTCACCAGTTGTACTCGATTCTTTTTCTTGGCTTCGGATTTGAAGTTGCTTGTTGAGCAAATGGATTTTGTATTGCAAACAAGACTTATCCTTGTCGGAAGCCTGCAACTTGTTGCACATGGCCCGTAATTCAAGCTGCACTCTGCGGTTGGTTTCACTCACCTTTTGCAGAGACCCAAAGAGGAAGGAATTTTCATCTCACAGTCTCTCCATTTTTGGCTCCCCTTGCACTCTTTCCCATCCTTTAAAATTCATTTTCAAGGAAAGGCTCACCAACAACTCTCCACCTTAACAATTGGTAGCTTCAAAGCAAAATAATTTGTTCTAATGAAAATAAATAAAGGAGATTACCTGAAATGGGATCTTCACTGAGTGGCGCTATTGCTATTGCAATTGTTGGTTTCTCCTCCACGTCCAACATCTGTAACAACCATGAGTAGCACTTTTTTCTCATCCTTTTTTAATTTATTCTATTCTCCAACATTTTAATTAAGCTTGTAATGACAGCGATTACCCTATGTCATATCTTTGAAAAAAAAAATGTCTTCAGATGGCTAAATGGGGGAAATCAACTTGACCAATTTCTTACCAATATCCTCACCAGAGCTCTTTAAATTTGACAAAGTTCCTCTATCTTTTATGCTTTGATGGATGTTCATAATATTCCAAAGTTCCCATTTTGACATGGGCAAGGAGGATGCTAGCAAAGGTTGTAGAATGTGGCTTTAAACCTAATAATTGCAATTGCTTGGAAATTTCTCAAGCCTTCTCAACAAATCCATTTTGTGCATATCTGAGACCACATCTCTTTGAGGGACCTTGTCAAACACTTAACGTGCCTTTTCTATGCTTCAACATTTTGCATATATGTCTACGTGGCCAGTTGCAACTACAACATCTGAAAAAACTCCTGTATCCTTTTTGCTTAGATGGATGTCCATACCCTATTTGGAAGCCCCCATTTTTGCACAGGTAGGGAGAATGGTAGCAAAGGTTTTGGTCTCGATCTACACTTACCAATTGCATTTTCTTGAAATTTTCTAAAGATTTTTCTGAAATGATCAATGTAATGTTAGGAGGCTACAATGCATGTTGCGTAACATCTGGACTAGAAAATTTGCAGTGCTATCTACCTGTCACCAATTGACATGCACAATTTACAATGCATGTTGTGTAACATTACATTTTATAGTTTCTTTTCTAATTTCTGGATGAGATGTCCCCGTCGCCATTTTTGTTGTTTATGTTGCCACTGTGGAGTTTTTGTTTTTAACGCCTGACGTGTCTTCTTAAGTAATCCAAAGCCTCATTTGTGTTAAGTAAAACAGGGATTTATTTTGTTCCTCGTCACTCTCCTTTACCACCGAAATATGTACATGTGGATTGTTAAGTGATTGGTTATACTTAGATAAGAACGATTTGCAAGAAATGGTTTTGTACGACGTTTTGAGGGGAAACCAAACATTTCTTTTGCCACTTGTGGAAATTCAAATGTTGAATGATGTGGTATTAGATGAGTGTGACTTGAAGCTTGGTCCATTACATGGAGTCTTTAGTCTTTTCCTACAAGGTTGCGTTGCTTAATAAAAATTCTCTGACTGATTTATAATAACCTATAATATTGTTGCATTTTGGGATAATCTTCCATATGATATAAGTGAGATTGTTTTACCCTACACAATTTTAAAGTCTTCTACAATTATTGTTTTGACATAAATGCAACTAGTTTTCTCTCTGTGCAATTTGTCTGTGGTTAAAATTAAAATATAAAGAAATTTTTAATCATAATATCAATGCTATGTGTACACAAAATTTAATATCAATGCTATGGGTACACATAAATTTTGGTTTAAAGACATGCGATCCTCCACAAACTTACCTATTGGGTTGGATAAAGAGAGGCGTTGCAATTCAAGCAATTTCTTTTTGTAAATTTCAGTTTTCCATAAATGCACGGTGTGTAGATGAAGGAATTGTTGATGTAGTTTCACTTGATGGATTTGACATTGTGTGTGGTAGTCCATATTTGTATAATTAGTCAAAAAGGATAACAAGTACTATGGATCAAAGATGAAATTTGGTACATCACTAATGGGCACAAGCAAAGCACAAATGGTAGGTGTTTTGTTTGTTATTGTTGTAGCATGAACAAGAGGATGGAATTGGGGTTTCTTCAATGGTAAATAAGAGCAAGAAAGCTAAGGAATTAAATGGGTTATTCATTGTGTCTTTATATAATTTCCACTGTATTTTGTAATCTATTCTTACACAATTTGTTACTATATTTTGCCACCTGGTCATTTCTGTTACAGTATTTGCTCCTTTATCATTCCCATTTCAATTGGACAATTATCTTCCCATTGTGATCGTTATCTATTATTAAGTTTATTTATTATGAATCCCACAACTAGTATGTGTCCCCTGGCCATACTTAGGCACCCAATCACTACCACCATATTATACACACAGCTAGAGCTATATATACAAATTTATGGGATTATATTTTCTACATACAGTTGTATCATATGTAAGTACTCATCTAATGCTCTAAAATGAACAATAGTTACAATACATATAGAATAAAGCTTCAAGGGAATTACATTAGGAAACCCACTAGATTATCCCACATGTCAATCCATTATCAAGAATTTGTTATAAAATCCAGCTCCTGCTATCATCCTATCCACTCCCAAATTGCCAAGAAACTCAGAAACTAGCAAACTTTCTAGCTGTCCTAACTGAGTCCAAAATTTCCAACATCTACTTCTGTGGTATGTACGTTAATGTAAAACTATCAACTGAGTTCAATTAAGAAAACTATTTGATTATGAGGTCAACCTTTCGTTGTAAAAGTACTGGACTTGGAGATCTGTATTCTCCAAAATATAATATTGAAATTGGTTGAAAGCCCCTTTATGAACCAAGTCTAGCTTATCATCTTCACCCTTGAGGCTGGGAGAGGAGACTGTGTCTGCATTCTGGATAATGCACTCTTCATCTGTGCCATCGCTGACTTCCATATAAAGTGAAAAAAAATCCAACAATCGTTGTGTTCTGTCAATGATCGCGAGAGAGGAAACTGTGCAGAGCTTTCAGGAAGAATATCACCAAGAAGATATTTTTTACACCAACTACCATATGAATCGACAAGGCAGAAGTGGCAAAGGACAGTAAATGCATCATAAATGTAGAGCACGGAAACATTAAATGCACCCATCCTCATTTATTTCACTGATGGTCCTGGCCTCTATGCATTGAATGATCAAGATATATGCAATGGTAGTCCATCCTTTCTCCAGCGATTTTAACTGTTGATAGACATCGACAAAATGGATGTGGCAAACTTCAGTGAGTGAATGCTAATAATTGTTCTATTGCTAGACTGCCCCTAATTTGACAACCCTACTTCCTTATGCAAATCCATAGGTGGATGACAGTTATGAGGCATTCAATCTCATCCAACCTGCGTACAATTCTTTCACCACCACATTCATGTGTATCAGATATTTTCTTCATACTCTTTGGCATAGAATTTTCTCTGCAATACTCACCATCCTTAAATCAGAGGATGAGTTGAAGAGTTGATCACGGTGTTCCTGATCTGCCATCATAGTTGCCATTGGAATCGCCTGCTTAGGTCTTCCACTAAAAAGGTATTCATTCATCTCTAAATTTTCTTGGAAATATATAAACAACAAATCCATTTTGTGTATATCCTGCAATCATTGTTGATTGGTAGATGACATCCATTTGAGGCATCTTCAATTTAGTTTTGAAGTATAATTAAATTAGGCGTGCTTGGAAAAAATCAGAACACACCAACATTTTAATGCATACATCAAATAGCTCAAACAGACAGATCATTTAACGCTTTGGTTCTATTTCCCCTATTTTTACCACTCTTCCGACAACAAAGCTAACACCCATGACTAGCACAGCTTATATCAACCTCATTGTCATCCTCAAGGCTTCCAACAGTAACACCCTTTGTTCACACTATGCTTTTCCCTCTACAATTAGAGTTATAGCCCTTTTTCCCCATTAATCCTCAGAACAACTCACACTCTTCTTCAACTTCACCAGTTGTACTTGATTCTTTTTCTTGGCTTTGGATTTGAAGCTACTTGTTGAGAAAATGGAGTTTGTATTGCAAATGAGACTTATCCTTGTCAGAAGCCTGCAACTTATTGCACATGGCACGTAATTCAAGCTGCACTTTGTGGTTGGCTTCACTCACCTTTTGTAGAGACCTAAAGAGGAGGATATTTTCATCTCGTAGTCTCTCCATTTCTAGCTCCCCCTGCACTCTTTCCCATCCTACAAAATTTCTTTTGAAGGAAAAGCTCACTAATGGCTCTCCACCTTAACAACTGGTAGCTTCAAAGCAAAATAATTTGTTCTAATGAAAATAAATAAAGGAGATTACGTGAAATAGGATCTTGACTGAGTGGCACTATTTCTATTGCAATTGATGGTTTCTCCTCCATCTCCAACACCTGTAACAACCATGAGTACCACTTTTTGCTCATCCTTTTTTAATTTATTCTATTCTCCAACATTTTACTTAAGTTTGTAATGACAACTATTACCCTATGTTATATCTTTGAAAACAAAAATGTCTTCAGACAGCTAAATGGGGGAAATCAATCTGGCCAGTTTCTTACCAATATCCTCACCAAAGCTCTTTAAATCTAACAAAGTTCCTCTATCTTTTATGCTTCAATGGATGTTCATACTGCTCCAAAGTTCCCATTTTGACATGGGCAAGGAGGATGCTAGCAAAGGTTGCGAAATGTGGCTTTAAACCTGATAATTGCAATTGCTTGGAAATTTCTCAAGCCTTCTCAACAAATCCATTTTGTGCATATCCGAGACCACATCTCTTTGAGGGACCTTGTCAAACACTTAACGTGCCTTGTCTATGCTTCCACATTTTGCATATATGTCTACATGGCCAGTTGCAACTACAACATCTGAAAAAACTCTTGTATCCTTTATGCTTCAATGGATGTCCATACCCTGTTTGGAAGCCCTCATTTTTGCACAAGCAGGGAGAATGGTAGCAAAGGTTTTGGTCTCGATTTACACTTACCAATTGCATTTTATTGAAAGTTTCTAAATATTTTGTTGAAATGATCAATGTAATGTTAGGAGGCTGCAATGCATGTTGTGTAACATTTGGACTAGAAAATTTGCAGTGCTATCTACCTGTCACCAATTGACATGCACAATTTGCAATGCATGTTGCGTAACATTACATTTTATAGTTTCTTTTCTAATTTCTTGATGAGATGTCCCCGTCACCATTTTTGTTGTTTATGTTGCCGTCGTGGAGTTTTTTTTTTTAACGCCTAACATGTCTTCTTAAGTAAACCAAAGCCTTATTTGTGTCAAGTAAAACAGGGATTTATTTTGTTCCTTGTCACTCTCCTTTACCGCCAAAATATGTACATGTGGATTGTTATGTGATTGGTTATAGTTAGATAAGAATGATTTGCAAGAAATGGTTTTATACGATGTTTTGAGGGGAAACCAAACATTTCTTTTGCCACTTGTGGAAATTCAAATGTTGAATGATGTGATATTAGATGAGTGTGACTTGAAGCTTGGTCCATTACATGGAGTCTTTAGTCAAGTTTCCTACAAGGTTGTGTTGCTTAATAAAAATTCTCTGACTGATTTATAATAACCTATAATATTGTTGCATTTTGGGATCATCTTCCATATGATATAAGTGAGATTTTTTTAACCTACACAGTTTTAAATTCTTCTACAATTAAATTGTTTTGACAGAAATGCAGCCAGTTTTCTCTCCGTGCAGTTTGTCTGTGGTTAAAATAAAAATATAAAGAAATTTTTAATTATAATATCAATGCTATGTGTACACAGAATTTAAAATCAATGCTATGTGTACACAAAAATTTTGGTTGAAAGACATGCGATCCTTCACAAACTTACCTGTTGGGTTGGATAAAGAGAGGCGTTGCAATTCAAGCAATTTTTTTTGGTAAATTTCAGTTTTCCATAAATGCACAGTGTGTAGATGAAGTAATTGTTGATGTAGTTTCACTTGATGGATTTGACATTGTACGTGGTAGTCCATATTTGTATAATTAGTCAAAAAGGCTAACAAGTACTATGGATCAAAGATGAAATTGGGTACATCACTGATGGGCACAAGCAAAGCACAAATGGAAAGTGTTTTGTTTGTTATTGTTGTAGCATGAACAAGAGGATGGAATTGGGGTTTCTTCAATGGTAAATAAGAACAAGAAAGCTAAGGAATTAAATGGGTTATTCATTGTGTCTTTATATAATTTCCACCGTGTTTTGCAATTTATTCTTACATAATTTGTTACTCTATTTTGCCACCTGGTCATTTATGTTACAGTATTTTCTCATGTGTCATTCCCATTTCAATTGGACAATTATCTTCCCATTGTGATCGTTATCTATTATTAAGTTTATTTATTATAAATCCCACAACTAGCATGTGTCCCCTAGCCATATTTAGGCACCCAATCACTGCCACCACATTATACACACAGCTAGAGGTATATATACAAATTTATGGGATTATAGTTTCTACATACAGCTAGATATCATATGTAAGTACTCGTCTGATGCTCTAAAATGAACAATAGTTACAATACATATAGAACAGAGCTTCAAGGGAATTACATCAGGAAACCCACTAGATTGTCCCACCTGTCAATCCATTATCAAGAATTTGTTATAAAAGCCAGCTCCTGCTATCATCCTATCCACTCCCAAATTACTAAGAAACTCATAAACTAGCAAAATTTCTAGTTGTCCTAACTAACTCCAAAATTTCCAACATCTACTTATGTGGTATGCACCTTAATGTAAGACTATCGACTGAGTTCAATTAAGAAAACTATTTGATTATGAGGTCAACCTTTCACTGTAAAAGTACTGGACTACATATAGAAGTAAAATGAAAAATGCCCTTTCTTTCCACGGGGACCATCTCATGCACCCATAAAGCATGCTAACTAGGATGAAAAATTCAAATTGTATTTATACCACAATATTAAGTTTCCTAGATCAACTTACCTTTCAATTTGTGTTAAATCTTGCTCATATCTAATTGAAATATTCCTTTCCCTTCTAACATAGATGGACATAGGAGCTATGCTCATACAAAATTAAACGTCTTGTGACTTTGTAATTGACTGACTGATAATTTACTAAATTACTCATCTTTGATTTTGATAGAAGAAAATTGGTTGAAAAAACTAACTGTAGCACATATATGACAAGGAAATGACTATCGGTGTCCACTGAATTCATTCATTTTGTTGTTCTATTCAAATTCATTAGACTTTCGTATCTCCAAACAAACTCTTCTTATAGCAGTCCACTAACTAGGCAATCATTGTTGCTTTCTCTACTCACCCATGCAATGGCATTATTCCATGTGGCATTTCCTTTTATAGGCTAAAATATAATGAGAATAAACAAGGGCTACAGTGCAACTATACTCCCTGCCAAATACTACTGTGCATTTCAAAGTGTAATTCTACCAACAATTTCACAATTTTATTAAGAAAAAATTCAACTCATAACATAAATTTTATTTTATTTTTATACATATTTATGACATTTCTCATTCATATCTAGGAAAATCTAGGCCAATATGTAGGGCCATAAGGGTTATTTCAAACTGAACTACATCTTATAGAATGTCATTACAAGAAATTTTATTTCTTTTTCAAACTCTATTGCATAAATTTATTATTTTTTTGTCATTTATATTTAGAGTCCACAAATCTTTGGCGTACCCATTGCACACGAAGGTGTGATTACTAGTAAATATAAATATCAAGATTATTAAAAAGCATAAACTTTATACCCAAAAAAAACATGTTAAATGTTAGTTAGTTAAGTGACTCTTAATTTATTGATGAAGTGGAATGCCTCCAAATAATTCAACCATCAATTTTTCTTGAATATAAGGCCAACACTTTAAAAGGACCCTTCTTCAATTAAAAATACAAACATAATTCATAAAATCATTTATCCTCCCAACAACCATACATATTAAATTTAAAAATATACAACCTTATTTCATACTACAAATGCCAAAAAAAAAAAACATCAACTTCATAACGACTAGTACCCATTCATACCTACTACCCTTAATTAAATATGAAAACAAAATAATAAAAGTCCACCCTCTACATAATTCAGAAGTTCACAAGATCACCCAAACAACTGTTGACAATGGAGTAATACTTTTTTTTAAATGCAGAGTCTACCATTATCTATGTTCTTACTTGAAGGATAAACAGGTCTCTCTCTTTGACTAATCACATTCTGACTAACTAGAGGACAACTGCGACATCCAGGCCATAATGATCGCCCCTCCTTACGTTATCTCATTTTGACCAACTGGGTCGCTGAAATCGGCCGCCTGATTGCAAAAACCATGTTCGGTATAACGTAGGCTTCTGTGAGGTTTCGGCGAAGAGCCTGCATTGAAAGCTATTTATAGCTGCACCAGGCCTCTTGCCATTGCAGCGGATTGAGTGGCTTCAATAGTTTTGCTTTGTATTCAAGATTTTGTGATATCTGACAATGGAAGGACTGATACCTCTTCTTTACAGGGCCGTGGTTCGAAACAGAGGGCAGCAGATGTACAGGACTCTTTCATTTGATTCTTCCAGAGGCTTTTATAATAACTTGCCCTGCGATTCTCCCAGGCTTGATAATGCTCGACAAGGAATTCTACTACAAAATGATGGAGGTGGAGCCAATCAAGCCCTTCGCAGAAGGAACGTCTCTGCTTTTAAAACAGGGGAGAGTGTAGAGAGAAATCCAAGTAAATTTGGCCAGGGAAATAGCTCCTAGTTTCATGCTCTTCACAGAGTAATGGGTTTATAAAATAATTTTATGCAGGAGATCGAAGATCGCTGTAATGGGGTAAATTTGTTTGTGAATAGAGGAGTGTGTGGTGTGGGTTGTTATTTTGTCCTGCTTTCTGTTTTGAGAGTAGTTGTAATGGAAAGTCTTGTTTACAACGCCATCGATCGCAGTGTGTTTTACCATCCATTTGTTACATGTTCATATGAAAAAGACGTTAATCATTGATTTTTTCCACTTACATTGTTTCGATATTACAAGTAGAATGAATTTTCTGTGCAGTGTAGCTTCGTTGCTAAGCATTGTTTCTAAAATTTAACAAGTTTGAGAGTAAAGGTTTTTCAGGAGGCGCTAAAATTGTTTTGTTGAATCTTTACAAGTCATGGCATGGAGTAAAATTGAAACACGTAAGTATGGGAACAATACAACGAGCATATAGGGGTAACTAGCTCCAAAATTGTCCACGTCAACACAGCAAATGAATTGATTTGCAAGGTAGTTAGAGACCATTTTCAAGATGACTCAGTAATGTATATAAAAAAAGGCCTCGATATAGAATAGAAGCTCTCGAGATAGATAAATATTTAGAAATCTGAAGGTTTGATCGCATTTTATTATACCACTTTCTGAGTTTTTGATTGCAAATTTAGAATTAAGGAAGAAAATTGTAAGAGAAATATAAAGTGCACAAGGTATGACACAATAACAAAACTTCTTGATTATTTTTTTGATCCCCCTTTAAATTTGGCACTTAATATGTTTTAGTGCTTAAACAATTTCAGTGGAACAAAAAATTGACACTTTATAATTTAATGTGATATTCTTTCCAATGAAATGGACAAAAGAATATTTACTTTCATAAAAGCAATACTTGATTTGAGTAGCTAATTCTTTTTTGCCTAATTTGCACTTAAAAGTTTAAAGCTTGTCTTTTGATTAAGGAGATAAAATATGTATTAAAAACATAATTTTCAAATCATCTCAACACTAAAATCTCCATCACAAAAAGAACTTTCCATCAACTACTCAATCAAAATTTTGACTTCTCATTTCCATGTTATAAAAAAATAAGAAACTTCCCCTTTACACACTTTTGATCAAATTGTAATCAATTTTTCAAATCACTAACTTGAAAAGGTCATTTGGGAGTGTTACCATAGGTGGATTAATATTGCTTCCTGAGTCAAAAGGGTGAGGGAACAATGGGCACGCTAGAGACTCAATGGAGGCCTCGTGGGGCCTATGGAGGTGCGTTGGTGGTGTCTTCACTGGAAAATGGCACGAGAGGGCCACTAGCGGTGGAGGGTGAGATCACCTGGATTTCCCACGTGATTGAAATGCTGTAGATGACACTTATATGGAATGTAATAATGACGCCCTTTACAGTCACGTCATGGATGGAATGGACTACACCAAACTAGATGCTTCACTACCTTATAAACCTCCTATTATACACAGACCGCTCTGTCTTGTAGCACCCACGACCTCACAGAGAACTCACGCCTTTCAATAGAACACACCAATAATTACGCCATGACCATGTATGAATCTAAATGTCTCACACAGGTGTGGGAAAATGAAACCAAGGCTCACATGACCCTCATGGCCTACATAGGGAAAGTATGGCAATGGAATCACCCTCAGCCTGCAATATTGCGCGTGACACCCACATGCACATAGAAAGAGCCCTTCACCAGTGCTAATGCAAGATGAATGGTGTTTCATGTTGCTATAGACATGCAACTCACCCTACCATGCCATCCATTCATTATTTTTCACTATTTTACTATTTTTCACATGCTTAGGAATTCCATAGGCACACACTATGCTAGAGAATTATAACCTCTAGAAAAGCTTGCTCATGAGTGTGCAGAATAAAATAGCTCAAGAAGCTCATACATAGATCTTATGAGAAGATCATGCGCATGGAATATAGGGTCCTGTTCCTCAATGCATGTCATGCATATTCAGACATGGCCTACATAGATGATAAGAAAATTTTCCTTTAATAGTAGATCAACCTCTCAACTACGACCTTTGAAAACACTTTTTTGAACAGACACAAACAATAACAACCAAATTATGAATTGCATGCATCAAAACCTCACATGTTCGAGGGCATCTAGTGAAATAGAGGAAGCTCTAATATCATGTAGGTGTAGGGGGGTCGATCTAGATGAGAGCTAGCACCGATCCTATGAGAATAAAACACAAAGAAAGCACACAAAGCTAAAAGCTATCTGCAAGTAGATTGATGGCAAAAAATGGGATGAGATTTACAATGAGAAAGATTGTACATATTAGAATGATGAGTTTGAGTTACTATAGGAGTGATCAACTCAAGGTGGCAAGAATGCTCCACCAAGTGGCAAATCAGAAGTGTCACATATATTTGAAGAGTTCAACTAACTCACTAAATGACACATTGCCATGTCTAAGGTGGCTTAATACATAAAGTAGAATATTAAAACAATTAAATAATAATTCTACTCTAACAATTGACTGGTATAGTGAACATGTTCTTAAGGTGATATTATGACTCTAATGATCATCATAAATTTATCTCAACAAAAGAGAGTATAATTTATAAGGAACTAATTTAAGTAAACATCAGATTAAAAATAATAAACACATCATACTGAAATATGAAGACAATAGTGTGTTCTTTTTTTTGTACATTCCTCCAAATAAATAGTAGCATGAAAGATAAGTATATTGAACCTTGAATTATAAGCATAAACTAAGATACCACTTGCAAGTTATTGTGGTGTTTGAAAATGTCAAACCATAATTTGGCTACAATTTTGTTTGATTATTAGATTAATGTTTTAGATCACAAAGTAGATAGTTCTTATCATTGGTACATCTTTTTAAGGTTTTCATCTCATGCTTGCCACTCCAACTAGATATAAACTATAATCCTCCTAGTAAAAGAAAATAGTAAAAGATTAGTGAAGAACACATGGAAAAAGAATTGAGTTAAAAATTCAAATCATGATGAACTAGTCAATATAAGCCTATGCAAGGGTTTCAACCAATGTTGGTTCTAGAGTTTATGGAATGGAGTCAAGGTTTTGTATTATTTTTACAACCTTAACCATATCTCAATATTTCTTGCACATCTTAAAGCATTAGATGAAATAGAATTGCTAAAATTTAAGGATTCAAGAATAGGACAATTGATAACTATATACACAAATTTTAACAACAAATTTAAATAAGAGCTACCAAAAGTTTAGTGCCTAAAATATTACGGGAAGCATTTTACCTACAAATTGTCACCAAAATGACACGCCAAACCCTATATCATTCCTAATCCAAAATCACTCCAAAACTCTTCCCTCTTGGTTTTCCCTCTAATACTCGCATTTTGAAGGTTATCTCCCTCTTTAGACTTCTTGAAATAACTCCTTTATGGTGGGTCATGGATCCATCTTCCTTTGCACATCATTTTTCTCCATGACTTGCAATACTCTCCTATAAAAGAAGGGACGCCATGTCTTAATGGAATGTAGACACCCTTTTTTTACTTGCACCCCTCTCGCATACCACACCATCTACTCCTTAATGGGGTTTATCTCCTCCATTAATAAATTTCTTCCCTACTAGTCATTGGAAAAATTACCACAACCTTCCAACACATTTTTATTTTTTATTCTATTTTATTTATTTGTTTCTTTTAACTTTAATTCAATTTTTATTTATTTATATTAAGTTTTATTATTATTATTTTTAATTATTTATAATGTAATTTTGAGTGTAAGTATTTATTGGGAGGGGAGAGGTTAAATTGACTGTCTGACTAGAGTGGAGTGATAAACCACAAATTAGGGACATTAGCAAAAATTGATGAGGAAATTCACGATCAAATGGTTTATCTAGGATGATGTGACCTCCTAGTTGCAAGCTAGGGTTATAAGGCTTTAGGGTTGTTTTTAAAATAGGTTTCCAAGTCTACCTTTTTTGCACCTAGAGCACTTGAAAAACTAGTTTAATTCTCATATTTACACATCATCACAAAATGTCAGTACCTAGTTTGTCCAAAATTTACTACATTTATAAGGTGCAAGCATAAAGATGGGGGACCAAAAATTTTCACCACTTTTTTGGTCCATCTAGGGCACAACATGAGCATGTTATAATGCACTTGCAAATTATAGCGTTCTTGTGTGTTCGCTTGGTAGTGACTAAGCCTAGGTTTGATCAATACAAATCATAATATGAGCATGTTATAACATAAACACATTTTAATGTGCTCATGTTATGAAGGTATCATAAAAAAGAATACATAGTCATTATTCTAATTTACAAGGAAATAAAAAAAATCTTTGAGGGTGCTACCTTTAAACCCCTACTAAGGGGATCCAAAAAAAATCATCACTACCTAGACCCCCTGGTGATAGGAGTGGGGAGACAAGCTCCCCACACACCCATGTCAAGAAATAAGATCCAAACATGGATAAAAAAACCTCTAAATTAGGAAGATAACAAAGCTCCATTACCAGCACTGCCTCAAGCTATCTCTCTATATTTTTTTCTCTCTCTCTCCCTCTCTCTCTTTCTCTATCTATTTCTCTCCCTCTCTCTCTATCTTCATCTCTACCTCCATCTTCTACTCTTCATCTCTATCTCTAGATACATCTCCCTCTCTCTATCCATCCCTCTCTCTCTTTCTCTATCTATTTCTCTCCCTCTCTCTCTATCTTCATCTCTATCTCTAGATACATCTCCCTCTCTCTATCCATCCCTCTCTCTCTTTCTACCTCTTACTAGACCTCTATATATCTATATCTCTCCATCTCTCTATACCCCTATATCTCTCCCTCTCTCTATATACCTATATCTCCCTCAGTCTTTCCCTCTCTCTATATAACTATATCTCCCTCTTGGTCTCTACCTTTCTCTATATATTACTTCCTCCCTCTCCCCGTTTCCCCTCTCCTTCTCTCTCTCCCTCTCTACCAATCTCTCTCCATTTCCCTTATTCTATGTCTATCTCTCCCTCTCTCCTCTCTCTCCCTCTCTACCTATCTCTCTCCCTCAGTTATCTTCCCCTCTATCTTTCCCAAGTTATATCTATTTATAAATATATTGAGCCCTCTTTCAATCCTTATTTTTCCCTATCTCTTCCTATCACTCCATCTTTATATATCTCTCTACTTATCCTCTCTCCTCTCTTTATTTCTCTCCCTCCCTCTCTCTCTATTTATATATGTATCTATATCTCTATATATCCCACTCACACACACACCTTCCTTGTTTCTCCCTCCCTATCTTTATCTCTTTATCTCTCTCTCACTCTCTTTTTATACTATTATCCCCTCTATATGTTTATCTATCTCTCCCTCTCTCCCCCTCTCCTCTCTCTCTCTCTACCTATCTCTCTCCATTTCTCTACCTTTATATATCTATCCTCCCTCTCTCTATCTCTCCCCCTCTCCCCCTCCCTTCCTCTCTATGTCCCCCTCTCTCCCTCTCTATACTTCCCTCCAAATATCCATTAGACCCTTTACATCACACAAACCCCTCTTTTAATTCTATGACCCTCTTATGAACACAACAATTTGACATATATCTGATAGTTTCTAATTTTGGTGGCATATATTTAGTAGATTTCCACATCTAGTAGTAGATCCTAATTTTATAAAATTCCAATAGTCCATATAAATCAGTAGCTTATCAAAATCTAGTGGTTCCTTTAGATCTAGAGGCTCTTCTATTGTCATGTAAATTTTGTGGTGATTTTTATCAAAAATACTAGGTTTAGTAGAATTTTCTAAATATAGCATTTTTTTCTAGATTTAGAAACACTGCTACTATTTTGGCTTGAGGAAGGTTTTTGTATGGTTGATTTTTTATTTTTGCACTTAAATTTTTAAGAGTTCTATCTTAGGCATATGAGCTCCTTTTTTAATGCAATTTGTATTTGGGCTATTTTTCTATATACTTTATGATGGTGAAGGAATTTACTTTTTGTGAATGGTCTTTCCATAATTTATGGTTTTTTTAGGTGTTGTTGCATATTTCCCATTTTTTTGACCTTCTAAGGTTCCATTTGGGATCATTTGAGCTCCCTTTCAATTGTTATTTTTTTATAGAGCACAATTTTTTTTATCTCTACATAATGGTGCTATTAATTTTTTAATTCTATGGTGAATGATGGAAATTGGGGACAAAAGGGGACAAAAGATGTGACCATTTTTTCCCTAAAATTAGCTTAAACTAGAACTTCAATGATTAATTCAATACGTTTACACTCAAATTTTAATATATGGTTATAACAAGAACTGTTGTTTTCCAATTATAGTTTCTAAACTACACATTTTTGAAAAAATAATTAAGATTAAGAGGGTGAAATGTTGAGCACACACAAATATTCTCAAATATTCTTAGTTTTATCACTAAAATATAAAATAGTGGGATAGGTGCAAGAAGTTGAGCCACTTTTTGGTCAAAAAGTGGAAGTGTTTTTCCTAAACATGGAAGTTTGTCATAGTTGGACTAAAAATTTGAAGCACTTACATGTAGAATCTTAAGAAAGTCCAATAATATGAAATGTGGGATTTTGAGTCTAGTTTTCAAATATGTAATTTATTCTAATACTTAGATTATACAAATTAATTTTGTATAGGCTTGTACAAAAACATTTTAAAAGTCAGCATTTTAGGACCATAACATATAATTGTCCAACAAGCATAATTTGACCTAAATAAAATTATTTTTCTAATGCCTTTTTGGAAAATATGTGTATTATACTACATATTGATGGGGATATTTTTTAATAATTTTTTTCCAAATACTTTTTTATTAATTTATTACTAGTCCTAATTGCTATTTCTAAAAACTCGTGTTTGGTAAGCATAATTTGAGCTAAACTAATCATTTTTTGTTTTCATTGTTTAAAGATTTTGTGTAGATTTATGAGATGTTTATTTTAAAAGAAACATAAAGAATTTAAAAAAATTATTAAAAAATACAATCACCTAACATTTCAAGTTTATGGACTAGTTTGCTTAGAAAATAATTAAAAATACGAAAAAATTAATCATAAAAAAAAATGATTGAACAATAGATATTGTCCTCTATAATAGGTTTTAAATTTAATAAAAAAAAATGAAAAAAAATTCGTCTACCATATTGCGAAAGTCGAATTTTAGATCTTGTTGTTTTCATGGTATTGTACTTGTATGTCCAAGGCCAAGGGATGGATTTCCAAGCCTAAAAAAGAAAGACCATGGGTTTCAAATTTAAAATTTTATAAAATGTGTACCTGCTCTAAAACACATACCTGTTTGGGAATAAACGTAATTAGAAATGGGTACCCACTTTTTAAAAATTTAGGTTTTGGAGCATGAGCCAAATGAGTACCTATTTTTTTATGAAACGAGTACCCATTCATGTCAAGATCTTTTATGAGCCTCAAACTTCCCCTAAAAGTGGACCCAACTTCTTGCACTTACCTAGTGTTTGTATGCATCCCCCCTTTTTCTCACCAAGTATTTTTTAAAATTAATTGTCATTAATATAGCAAAGAGCTCTAAGTACTACAAGTTATATATTTTTTGTATTTTTACTGAATATTTTTAGTGACTTTTTAAAGTGGACACATATTGAAAATAACATTACTAAGTATGTGCAAAATATAGCTTCCAAAAATATTTAATTATGCAATTTTTTCAATGTTTTTTAAGACAGTTTTTTATTGATAAAACAATACAAAGTATTTGAGAAATATGAAGACATATTTTTTTATTGATACCTCAAGAATTTTTAGCTTGGCTAAGCTAGATGAGGAAAAAAATAGGTGACCTCATCCCTGACATGAATGCACTATATTAATGTGAATAGTCCAAACCTACAAGCCTAGTAATCTAACAAAGGCAAAAATCCCATGAGCACATCATCCTACTGAGGGTTTGGACCATGAAGACAAGGGCATGAAAACCCACAACTTTAATGCTAAGTTTGAAGCATGTGAGCACATTGGATTGGTGAGGTCATAATACTTGTGATCACAATGGACTAGAAAAAGGTTTGAACCTAAGTGGCAACAACAACAATGCCACAAATTAACCATCACATTATTCCATGAACAATAATATGAAGATATTGTTAAATAAAATAAAAATAAATATTTTTCAAAATAAAATATATATGATTAAAAAACTAAGTAATCCCTTCCCATTTTGATGGTGGGTTCATGAAAATTCATCATAAAACATGTAAATCTAGTTAGGATAATATTTTAATATTTTATTTTATGTTGAAAATAAGTACTTGTTAGAAAAATGGAGGTTCAACCCTTAGGCTTGAAAATCTAGCCTAAAAAAATACTTTAAAATATTTGAATTATAACAAATAAGAAATGCACTCATGTTATAATGCAAGGACATTGAATAACATGTATGCATTTATAACATGCATATGAACAAACCTTAGAAGGCTTGAAAATAATTTGCATGCATTATAATGTAATATGATCCATAATTTTTACACATTATAACATGTGTGTGTTTTATAAAGTGCATACATTTTTTACCTAAAAATATACTTGGCCAATTTTTTATCCCCAATCTTGTTGTACTTACCCTCTACTCCTACTTTTTAGTTTCAATATTATAGCCTCTTTTTGGAATTTGTAAAATTATTGAGATCAAGCACACTTTGTGATATTTGCAAGTGATAATCATACTTGCACTAAATCTAAATTGTGAAAATTATATTTTTCTCAAGGGTATTTCATTATTGTGTGATTTGAGGGGTTGCTATTCTTTTTCTAGTTTGGTTTCTATTTCACTCATTTAAGGAGTGTCTCATAGTTGATAATGTGTTTTCAATTAATCCTTGTGTTATCGCCCTAAAATCGAACTATAGGTCTTAAGAAGATAAGATATTAAAATATTTCAATTGATTTCATCTCTTGCCTTATCTATATATGGACTTGATTCTAAATTAGGTACATGTTGGAAAAATAAAGTATAGGCTAACAAGAATAATCATGCCCTAATATTTGTTTTTTGTAATGTTGATAGTAGAATTATTTACATCTCACTCATTGAGTGACCCCACACTCTTTAAATTAGTAAATTGGATATGCAAGGAGACTCAAATAGATATCTAGTCATAGAAGATATCATTATGGATTATCTTGTAACCTTGATGAATTTTTATAACCAACTATATAATGATGATACAACAAATGAACCTATTAGGAATCAAGTCTATAGCATCAATTTTTTCTTGAGTCTCTTCCATTTGTCTGTGTATCTTGTTCATTTGTGACTCGTTATCTATAGTTGATCAAGAGAACTTAATGGTTCCTTATGTTCAAGATGTATTTTCTATTGTTTTTCTTTCTCCCTTATAATTTAGGAAATATTCTAAGTTGTCAAAATCAAAAAATTAGCTAAGTACAGTATTTTCCTTTGGTTTCCTTACAGGATTTAAACACAAATTCATACTCTTGTTGAATGCACAAGCCAACTAAGAGGGATGGGGTGAATCAATTGTTGTAGACACTTAAAATTGTTCTGGTCAATATCATGCACCTTATTCAATTTACTAACACCATTTTCATCTTGATTCAATGATTCTTGTCTATTTAATTGGATAATCTTGATTTTTTAGTTAAAATCACTATTTTCCTCTATTAATCAAGTAATCAATATTATTGGACTAATTCACCCCTTTCATGCTAATTTTTGTCCTATTTGATTAAATAATGTGGATTGTTTAATTAAATTCCTTAATATACAAAGACAATCTTCTATCGTCTAGTTCTAGTGACAAACCCCATATATGGGCCAAAAATAATAATGTTACTAACAATGGCATAGTTGATGTGAAGGTTGTGATAAGTGCTCCATCAAAAGTGAATACACAACAACAGAACACACAACCACCAAACAATCAACAAATGATCAACAATGCAAACCTCCCAAGAGGACCAACACCTAGATAAAACAATTATCCATACTGACATAAATATACACCCTTAGGGGAGCCTATCAAAATAGTGTTACAAGAGTTGATTTAGTTGAATCTCATCACACTCCCAGAATACAAAAACTATCAAGATCCTCAAGTCAAACCTCCTTGGTATAAAGATGAGGATCATTGTGAATTTCATTAAACAAAGGGACATAAAACATAAAATTGCATGAAACTGAAGAATTTTATCCAAGACCTCATTGAAAATAGAGAGGTAAGCATTGACCAACAACTTGGGAATCAAGACCTTGGGATATATAAGATGTTTATTCCTAATCATAATAATGGAAAGGGAAAATTTTACCATCAAGTCAGTCATGTGTGTACAACAATGTTGTGGGAGCCTACGATCACCACATGGGTGGCTTCAGAATAGTGGTTTACAAATTATATGAGGAAGGAAATTTCATTTTTTTCCTTTTCCCAAAACTCAAGAGGTTCGGTCAAACCCAATGGTTCGACCGAACGTCATTATGGGTTCGACCGAACCCACAAACCCTACATAAAAATAATCATATTTAAATAGGTTTAGTCGAACATGGGTTCGACCGAACCCCCTTAAATATGACAAAAAAACAAAAACATTCTCATTTCGACTATTATTTTCACTTTCTAAATTTACCAGTTGCTTTCCCTAGTGCATGCAGTGAACTGAGACCATGACGGTGAGCAAACTAACTTCTTCTTTCCGGAGAACGCAACCTCAACTTCGTTTCTCCAAACTTCATCAACCCGACTTGCATATCGAGCACCAGGTATTTGAAATTCAAATTTTTTAGAGTTCAAAATGCATTTATATGTTAAATTTTGAAACCCTAGATGCAATTTTTTTCAAATTTGTTGAATTCAAATTGGATTTGTTTGGAAGTTTTTAAAGCATTTTCAAATTTGTTGAATTCAAATTGGATTTGCTTCCCCATTTTGCATACATTTTTATGTCCTATGTGTAAATGAAATATGCCTTCCCATTTCAGCAATCAAAGCTATGGATAGCCTACTCCTAAATGGAAATACCAAGTGAAACATATATAAGAACTTAATAGCATATGGAAACAAACAATATAAAGTTATGAAGTTCAAATAGAACCACAAATTGTATCATTTGTAACATTAAAATGTCCATCTCTACACATTTTTGGTGGTAGGTAGGTATTGCACAATAAGATAGAGGATGTAAACTGATTAAGACTTGGATAGTATTTTAAAAGGAATTTGAGGTGTGGAAACACTTCCCATATTAACCTATCAAGAGATAAATATGCAAAATAGATTTAATTTTAGTTACAAGAAAAATGTATAAATTATAAATTTATAACATAATTATGTACATGGGAAAATCCTCTTTGAAGAAAAATCCCACAACCAAAAACATGAACCAATTATATTATTTGATAATAATATCATTTACAATAAAATATTCATGTGCATACCCCTATAGTAGTATCATCAACATGTGATTCATATGGAGTAATTTCTAGTAGCATGATGATACCTATAAAATCATTATGCTTTCTCCATCTCAAGCACCCATAAATAGGAAAACTTTAAACCATAAACCAAGTGTGGTTTACCAAAGCCATGAGCC
>VDFB02270651.1:66113437-66255604 GCA_007258455.2 Sequoia sempervirens
CTATACAAGAACAACCTAAAACCACTCCATCAGTTCATAGGCATCCTCAAGGAACACAAGAAAATATCCTAAATCAAATTGAAAATAATAAAAGAGACATTGAATAATTAATTGGAAGATTAACCGAGCATGTCAAAACCCACCCTTATAGGAGAGGGATTTCTGAATCATTGAAGTCAATTGTATCTCACATAGGGGAAAGGAGCGAGAAAATAAATTTTTGGTCAAATAAGAGGCATGAGTTGAGACAATTTTATGCTAGTGATTTTCCATGTATGTAGATGTGAAAAACAAAAAATTAGCAAAGCCGACTTGTGTGCCCTATTTATAGACCCAAGAACCAACACACCTTTGTTTCATGCATGCAGGAGGTTCCCCATCCATTGGTGCCACCATGAATTAATTAAAAATAAATTCTGGGAGTGGTGGTGGATGGTATTTGACCAACCTCCATGCAATAACCATGAGGTGCCACAATACTTTTTGAGGAAATTCTATTGTGAGTTTTTCCTCAATAAGATGCCAAATTATTTTGACATCTTAGACTTTCAGGGTAGAGGTGGGGGATCCACACATGATAGACTTGGTGCACGACGTAATCCACAATTGGCACCGAGACCCTTGGCCAAACCCATGGTAGAGCATATCGTCATTCCTTCCATTGTTAAGGAAAGTGTAGAGGTGGACACATTGGAGTAGATTAGCTCACTCACCCAGACCATTATACAATGTGTGAGGCCTCTAGTAAAGCTTGATGTGGAGAAGACATGTAGGCCCTGAGCTCCACCCCACCATTGTGGCGCTTGCAGTGCTATTTGTATGTATGATTATCAGAGTGCTCGGGATGCAGCTACACAACCTACATCAGTTGCAGAGGTGATGGAGCTATGATAGGTGAATTGCTAAATAATACATACAACATTGATACTTAGGTAAAATTCAACAAGTTCATTTAATTTTGTTTATTAAATTATATTTTGAAATTTAAGAATAACTAAATTAGTATAATTATGATGAATTTCAGGGTCAGAGTGTTCATGAGACATGCTCCATTCTTACAGACCCTTATTCATTCTCGACGTTGAGTCCACAGGTATGCAACTAGTATTAAAGATATTATTATTGCATTTGAATAGTTGAATGTTATATTTGAATGTTTGTCTCATAACATGCTTTGGATGTCAAATAGTTTCCTAGTGGACCTTCAAGCTCCACACCTCACAATTCATGTCCTTAAACAACTTTCACTTAGGTAACCTTTATTCATTGATGGTGTTGTAAAACAATGTTAGCTAGTTTTCATAATTTTGCGTATACAAATCTAAAAAAATGATGAGAAACACAAACATTGGTTGGTCTTGTGAGATCATAATTATATTTACCATTCAACATCCATCTCATTCTTCCATTCCTTTCATCACACATATTTTAACCATTTAATATCGCATATCCCAATCTTTAACACCTTATATATTATACCACTTTCCTCCATATTTCATCTTATACACATATCGTTACAAGAAACCTTTCCTTCTGCTCATTATTGACCAAATCTCTTATACATTATTACAACACACCTCAAGTTCACACTTCATGTCCTATATTCAAACCTTAGACACCACCTAATTCACTTTATGGTCTAATATTCCTTCCTAATTACTTCCCATTAACCTCTAGTATAGTTCACCTTAAAAATGTTTTATTATCCCATCCTAGCTCATCCAATTAATCTCTACTAGTCCATTCTATGTTCCATCATCCCCTCTTGATTGTATCACATTATCTTCTCCTAATTCACTTTTTGTTCCTTTATTCCTTCCTAATCCCATCCCATTAACATTTAATAGTTCACCCTATTTTCCATGATCCCCTCTTAGCCCATCCCACTAATATCTATAACTAGTCCATCCAATGTTTCATTATGCCCTTCTACTCCCATCTTTTTGTACCCTTTATTATTTCACCCTATGTTCCACCCTATGTTCCTTTACCCATTCTATGTTATACCATCTTTATCCATGTTTCATCCTATAAATCTTCTCTATTATTAATACACACAGGTCAAGTTCCCACTTCATGTACTATAGTCAAACTCTAGACACCTCCTAATTCACCCTATGTTCCATTATTCCCTACTAATCCCATCCCATTAACCTCTAATTGTTCACCCTATATTTTTTTATCCCATCCTAGCCCATCCCATCAATCTATACTAGTCCATCCTATGTTCTATTGACCCCTTCTATTCCCATCCCATTAACTGAGCTCTTATTTCACCATATGTTCCATTATCCCCTCTTGGTCTTGTCACATTATCTTCCCCTAATTCACCCTATGTTCCTCTATTCCCTCCTAATCCCATCCCATTAACCTCTAATAGTTCTTGCTATATTTTGTTGTCCCATCGTAGCCCATCCCATTTATCTATTCTAGTACATCCTTTGTTCCATTAACCCCTTCTATTCCCATCCCATTACCCTCTCTTATTTCACCATATGTTCCATTATCCCCTCTTGGTCTTGTCTCGTTATCTTCCCCTGATTCACCCTATATTCCCTTATCCCCTACTAATCCCATCCCATTAACCTCTAATAGTTCACCCTACGTTTTACGATCCACTCTTGGACCATCCCACTAATCTCTAGTACTAGTCCATTCTATGTTCCATGATTGCATTCGATTCCCATCCCATTGTACCCTCTATTATTTCACCATATATTCCATTATCCCCTCTTGGTCTTGTCTCTTTATCCCTTCTATTCTATAACACCTCCATCCAAATTTTATCCTATACACATGTATCGTTACAAGAAATATTTCCTTCCACTCATTATTGACCAAAGTTGTCTTCTCCATTACTGCTGCACACCTAAACAACCAACTTCATGTGCTATAGTAAAACCCTAGACATGTCCTAATTCATCATATATTCCATTATCCCTTTGAAATTTGCTGGTAACATAGTAATTCTCACTTCATTCATGTGAACTTCATTGTGGCATTATCACTATTTTGACAACATACCCTCATTAACATTACTTCATCATCATAAGAAATTTGAATCTCAATGAGCACTTAACTTGGGCATTTGCAAGAGTTTGGACTATCCTAGTGGACTTGGTACTTTCACCATTCTATGATCTATAAGCACTATACTATAGTCTCAACTGAGTCCAACTATTTACTCTTTCATCCAAGGTCACTACCACCAATAAGGATTGTACTGTTGCATAGACTACCACCACTTCCCAAATTTTTCTTAACATTGTGTTTCAATTTATTTCAACTGTCATTGACCTTTACCTTATATTGAATTTTGTTATCAGTATCACCATTCTTGACTAGCTTCCTTTAACAGTTGTTGCACTCAAGATGCATGAATTTTCTACATTTTTATCTATGAAGTTTCACTTTTACATTTTTAATTCTTGCTCATTTATGACAGTCATATTGTTGCTCTTTTCATCTTCATTTGTTGCTCATTTATGACAGTTATAAAGGGACTACCCAAACTTCTTTATATGTTTGTTAGATATGTTGTTTCATTTCTAGTTGTTGACATTAGACAACCTTAATAGAAATGTTGGTGGCATGATGGACCATGGAGTTATTGTAGCAATAGCCAATTTTGGTCCTTTGAGAGAGGTATGCAATAGATTAGTCGATTTGACATTATATTTTCTCTTTTATGGTCTATTATTGAAAATTTTCATGGTACTTGTATGTAGTTTAATTTCTATCTTGATGGTTGCTATAGGTGGTTGTCACTCCATATCTGTAAGGAAAGAAAGATGCGGAAACGCCTTCCAAATGTCAATCTTATAAGAGAAATAATGTAGATGGTACTTTTGATTTCAAATTACAATTATAGTTCATTTAAGAAACACATACACAGGAACAAATAGATAAATCTACACAAAAAATTGAACACTAGATTTACACGGGAAAACCCTTACAGGAGAAAAACCCACACACCAAGTAAAGTCACTTTGCATTACAGTAAATAATGTTTACATACAGAGTTCCAGACTCCACTCTTAGATGTTAATTCACAGCAACAAACATTTCCCAGACCAACCTCGTACACAAATCCTTAATACAAATTTTGTTCTTGCACATTGTTACAATACTTGTAAGCATACAATACAAAACATTGAGCAATTAACCCTCATCCATTCACAATATAGAGTGATTCAACATATGTATTATCGTCAACCATCCATGGACGCTTTGGTTTTAGAAAACCAATCATTTCAACTGTATATACTTCGATGTCCGTTCAATTTCCAAATCAACCGTCAACAGTTAGCAACCAACTGTTGCTTTCCAACTTGGAAATAGTCGAGTCCACCACGAAACGTGTCCAAAGCCCACACACCCTAAGGGAGTCACTCAAAACCCACCATAAGAGGTGTAGGGATAGCGGGCACCATTAGATTTAATCTTAATCAATCATTGATCAAGCCGACAGATGTCAACCGTTCAACAATTCTACTCACTTCACAAAAGTCTATCGGTCTTCATCACAAAGGAGTGCAAAATAAACAAGCACCATTGGATTAGATCTTATCATGATTGTTGATCAACATCATAGTATATTATACTGCCATGGTCCCCACTGCCTCCATCATTCACCATGAGTTATCGAGCTAACAAGTGTCCATTGTTGAGTCAATCTTTACGAAATCGCTATGTTGCTTGAAATCCTAACTTCACAACCTCTATCGGAGGTTATCAATTTCTCAAAACCCACGACATATAGTAAAATACACCAAGTTCTAAGGTTGCAAGCCAACACATTGAGGCACATTTTCCAACAAGATCGTCGACATGGTAATATTGTAAATGTGAATGATGACTATTTGTATGTTGTAAGTGGTTATATTTTGTTATGTCATTCCATAATTCAATTTCTATGTATTAACATTTATACTTTTTATTATATTAGTTGCAGCTCCAGAGGAGTCTAGAGAGGAGGTCTAGTGAGCATGTTTGAAAGACAAGAGAACCAACTGGCACTCCATCTAGTCAAATTTCAAAGGCAACATAGGATCTTTTTCCTTCCCCTAGAGGGAAATGACTATGTATTAGGGTCATTTGTTGAATTCCTATGTAACATGTTGGAACATATGTTTTTTACTATCGATATATATGTGACATTTTATGTCCATATGGCTCTTATGTAGTAAGCCTGTATGGATTTTTTTGGATATATTGTATATATTTTTATCAATATATATCATTGTATAGCCTTACGAATTTTTTATTAAGGAGAATAATATTTTTCTACTGCCATTCTTGATGATGTTATCATGTGTATTGTGTAAATTTTATGCTTGAATGTTGTAGGAATGGGCCTTGTTTACATCTAACGCTTAAATAATTATTGTTGATTGCTCAATAAGCTCCATCTAATGTGTATTGTGTAAATAAGCTCCATTCCTGGTGGTTTGTATCCTTTGCAATGCTTCAATTAGTTGTGCTTCACTTATTCACATGTATGCTTCACTTATTCATGTGTATACTTCACATATATTGCATGTATTCACGTGTATGCTTCATGCTTCCATTATATAATTCATGTGTTCATGTGTATTCTTCACGATTCATGTGTATGCTTCATGTATTTGCGTGTATGCTTCATGATTCTTGAGTTCTATTGTTGTCTAGTGGCAAGGATTTTAACACCAAAAGGTTTCAAATGAATTGTAAGAGCTCCTTCCCATAAAAAATATCATAGTAAAATGTATTGCTTTTAATTCATGGTTGAGGTTGGCATCCAACAACTAATGTTTCTAATTCTAAAGCTTAGCAATCATTGCATTTGCATCTATAGAACAAGTGGATGTTTCAAACCTCACGGGAATATATATATATACCTCTATGAACTTGTATAAACGTGCATCAAAACACATGCTAGTTGTTGATCCAACCAACAAAATTTATTTGCATCTACTAATATCACAACACTTGACATCTCATTAAATGAAATCAATGCACAGGTCAATTTTAATGATATTTTGAAGATATTAGATGTGTATGAACAACAATATAAGCTTGATTTTTGAATGCATCACCCATGTGCAGTTATCACATTTCTCGCATATTCATCATTTAAATAAGTTAAAAAACCTCCTTCCATTTTCTATGTGTGAAATAACATGACAACTAATTGGGAAACATGGTCCTATAACTACTGCCACATCATTTATAACTCTAGAGCATGAAAAACCATACATCATGGATATTGAATATTTGGATCTAATGTTTCACTAGTAGGTCGAGTTTTGCATCTCAACAAGGGTGCACTATTCGGTGACAACAACTACAGTTTAGACTCTTAAGGGATTCAACCAGTTGAACATAGTTTGGAGCGATTTAGTGTGTTTAGGTGCGAAGGAGGACCATGCCTAGCATAAACGTACCCATCCGAACGGGTTTGAGTAGTTTGTTTGGTCACACAAGTTGCAGAACAAAAGTTGCACCATTTTGCAACTTTACACTGCTTGCATTTGACAACTTTTTCCCCAAGTGAAAAGTTTTCACCATGGAAAAACACCTCCAAAATAGCAAAAACTCAGAGATGCTATTATAGACAGGCCCAATGCAATCTCATAGGCCTAGATGAGAAGTTTCTAAGTGTCACGGTATCTGAGTAATAGCCCGTCAAAGATTGCAGCCATTTTACACTTTGGACTCTTAAGGGATTCTACCAGTTGAATGTAGCTCAAAGTGATTCGGTGTGTTTGGGTACAAAAGAGGACCATGCCTAGCATAAACGTACCCATCCATATGCATTGGAACAATTTTTTTGGTCACACGAGTTGTAGAACAAA
The DNA here is from genome assembly GCA_007258455.2 of Sequoia sempervirens. NCBI lineage: Eukaryota > Viridiplantae > Streptophyta > Pinopsida > Cupressales > Cupressaceae > Sequoia > Sequoia sempervirens. The sequence continues at coordinate 66,120,274 of VDFB02270651.1, forward strand.
ATTTGCACCACTTTGCAATTTTACATTGCTTGCATTTGACAACTTTTTCCATAAGTGAAAAGTCAACACCACGAAAAAATGCCTCTAAGATAGCAAAAACCAAGAGAGGTTATTGTAGAGGGGTCCAATGCAATCCCATAGGATTAGATGAGAAGTTTCTAAACATCACAGTATCTGAGTAACAACTCGTTGAAGATTGCAGTCATTTTGCACTTTGGACTCTTAAGGGATTCTATCAAATGAATGTAGCTCATAACGATTCATCATGTTTGGGTGTGAAAGAGGACCATGCCTAGCATAAAATTACCAACCCGAATGTTTTAGAATAGTGTTTTTGGTCACACAAGTTGCAAAACGAAAGTTGCACCACTTTGCAACTTTACACTGCTTGCATTTGACAACTTTTTCCCCAAATGAAAATTTGACACCACAGGAAAATGCCTCTGAGTTAGCAAAAACTAAGAGAGGTTATTGTAGAGGGGCCCAACACGATCTCATAGGCTTAGACGAGATTAGTGCGAAACTTAATGCTAAGTTTCCAGATGCAGTGAGTAGAAGGTGAACTCTATCATTCATGCAAGTTGATCGAGTGATTGCAATGGAATCCTTTGTTGCATTGGGATTGCAGTCTCTCTATAACAAGTCTTCTTTGTCTTCTTTGTATCTATGTGGCAGTGAGCCCTTTATGTTGTTAGCCTTGTTGGAAAGTGAGTCCTTGTTCCAGACAATGAGTCCTTATTTCAGGCAATGAGCCTTTTGTATAGTGTGAGCTAATCCTCACCGTGGTTTTTCCCTCATTGGGTTTTCCACATAAATCTAGTATTATTGTGTTTATCTGTTGGATTTGAGTTTCTATAAATTATCAGATGATTAATCATTTAAGTAGACTTAAGTCTTAGTTTTGGTGATTGAATTAAAGGTTTAATTTTGTGACAACTAATTCATCCCCCCTCTAGGTTGTCCTATTCAAAAATGATTTTGGCTATAGATGAGTAAAAAGAAAAATCAAGAAGAGTCACAGTCATGTTTTCCGCTTTGAAGACATATTGGCAGAGTGAAAAGATGAGGAAGATATTAGGAGAATGGATTTTTGTAGACTTACTATAGAACAAATCAATGATCTAGGCTTGGTAGATCTTCCAAAATATTTTGAAGATCCTGACCAGTGATATTCAAATGTTGCATATGATGATAAAGAGATAGCAAGAAATCCCTTGCCTCTTATCTAATGGTCTAGAAAAGAGAATACTTCCATGGGTAAACCCACAAAACTAGTTTGCAATTCAAGTGAGGAAGGAAAAGTTGCAAAAAATGACCCCATGCCAAAATTTTCATTTTTGGGGTTCAAATGAACTATTTGGTTCAAACGAACAAAAAGAGGGTTCGCTAGAACCCAGGTTCAAGTGAACCCATTTAATTGTAGGTCCCACCATTCCCACCAAAAAACACAAAGAAAACCTTTTTTGGAAGGGGGTTCACTTGAACCCCCTATGGTTCGCCTGAACCCCCCTTTTCCCACCTTCTCACCCTTTGGCACAAAAAAACTCTAGAATTTTGTGCTTTGAAGCTCAGGTTGAGGATGAAAATGGAGGAGACTTCACAGACCCAACTGGATTATGGTAGTCCTCAGAACGAGCTATCCAACGAATATAATTTTAATATGTTTTGGTTTTATTATGTATTTGTTTTTTTAGTTTTATTAAACATAGGTTTTTCACCGAAAATCAAGTTCTCTGTTCTACACATGTGGAAAAATAGCATATTATCAAATAAATAATGAGTGCACCAGATATTGAAGTCCTGATCCAACAAAAAAAATGAATTTCGATACATACAAAAAAAGTTACGTGCTATACGATCCGCCTATGTCTGAATTGTAATTGGTTGGACTTCGTAACTTGTTTAAGGAAAAAATATTCAATAAAACACTATGAAACCAATTGGAAGCACTAGATATCGTAGTTACAAATCTAAATTTGAAAAAAATAGAATTTTATCCTTCATGGAAAAAAAGTTATGTGTTATATGGTGAGGGTCACTCCTTAAAAATATTGTTTACTGAAAAAAACTAGTTTTCAAAAGAGATGGAAAATGAAGTGCAATCTGATTCCAAATTTTTTGAAAAAAAAATATTTAGAATCTACAGACAAAATGCCGCAAATCACTAGTTTGCATCATCTTTAAATTCCTCACGGTTTAGCCACTATAGGTTCCCGAAAGTGAAGATTTAGTTAGAAAAAAATATTTCAGTGTCTAGTTTGGCCAAAAATTGTAAACTAGTATTGTGGGATCACCCCCATTCGACAGAGGCTTGCTCCCATTTTGCACAACACAAGTGAATGGTTCCAAAGGTGAGGATTTTAATTGAAGACTTTTAGAACAGAGTATGAGGGAGAAGTATCAGAAGGTGAAGCCAACCGACAACAAGAGCTCTGAACCAAGCATAAAGCAAGTGTTGCCTCTTCTTCCTCATGTAGAGGGACAAAAATTACATTTACATGTGGGAAGAGTATAACACAATTTGCTAAAGAGGAGCAGACTACTAAAGGACAACCATCTAGAGAAGAACAAGAGCTTGAATCTGAGGAGTAGCCTGGTCCTGAAGGAGAAGAAAGAGGTGAAAGTGAAGAATCTAGAGAAGATGAACAATTAGAAGAAGATCAAGAAGAGGAAGTAGGTGGTGAGGAAGAGGAAAGACACGATGAAGAAATGTGGTTTTCTCCACAAGATAACATCATTGCAGATCCTCCTCATACATCATCACCCGTCATTGCCACGACAAAGGCTATAGCGGCGACAGTTTGCACTGGCCCATGGATGTCTATGCCATGCTCCTCCTGCATACTCCTCTGACCGTCCGTGTGCTGCAGCAGGCCGTATTTGCACGGATTTTTTGGTTTACGGTGCCCAAAAAATATTTTTACCTCGTTTTTTTTATTTTTTTGCTCCTTTACCTGGGCATTATGAAATATAAAATTTAAAAATAAAAACTTATTTGTTATTAAAATTTATAGTATTAATTTATATTGAAAATATCAAAATTTAATATTTAAATTAATTTAATAATTTTTTTAAAAAAATTTAAATACTTTTTATACTATGTATTTATATATATTTTACTTTAAAATAAAATTTTATTAATATTTTAAATATTTTTTATAATTTTAAAATTATAGTTAAATATTGAAAGTTTTGAATGAAAAACATAAAATAAATATAAAAATATTTAATAAAATAATTCTTTCTTTAAATTAAATTAGTACATGTATAGATATATGTTATAAAATGATTTCTTATTTCAATTATTTTCAAATTTATAACCCAAAACCTAACTGAACCCTAAAGCTTCACCTTAATTCTAATCACAAGTTCTATCTTAGAATCCTAACTCTAACCCTTACCCTAGTTGAGTTGTAACCCTAACCTTAATTTAATTCTAACCCCAAGCTTTATCTAAGAACCCTAACCCTTTGGGGTTTTAGGACTTAGAGTTGTTAGATGAAATTATTATTTCATCTAAATAATAATAACTTATAAATTTATTAACTCCAAAATTTGTAAATAATAACATGTTAATTTTATTTTCAATAAATAAATTTAAATGAATTTGATTAATATATAAAATAAAGATGTTATTTTAATTTTACTAATACAAGAAGATTTCATCATGTTAATTTTATTTGTATTAGATATATGTTTCATTTAAATAAATTAAACAAACTTTTATTTATGTAAAATATGATGTGTGTGGCATGTTTACCTATGTGTAATTTATTGTTTATCTATGCGTAATTTAATATTTGTGCATCGTAGTGACCATTTAGGAAGTAGGTGTTGGGAGTGACTAAGTCAAAGTGGTATTTTTTTATTGGTAATATTGATAGAACAAGAAGATATTCTAAAGATCTTTCTTGAGGCTACTTGTCAATTGGAATTATCTTCTACTATTGTTAAAAAAATCAGAGTGACTAAGTCAAAGTGATTTTTGGGTGACTAAGTTTTATGTCCAATTAGGGTTAGGGTTCAATTAGGGACAACTATAGTTAGGGTTAGGCTTATGGTGTTCAAATATAGGGTTAAGGTTATAATTATGATTAGAGTTTGAAATAGTGTTACAGTTAGGGTTAGATTTCAATTAGGATTGGGGTTAGGGTGTTCAACTAAGGTTAGGATTATAATTATGATTAGTGTTAAAATTAGTATTATAGTTAGGATTGAACTTTTAATTAGGATTAGGGTTAGGGTTTACTTAGGTTTAGGATTAGAGTTAGAGTTAGAATTTTAGGACAAAGTTTCGGGTTAGAATTAAATTAAGGTTAGGGTTATCTCAAATAAAGCTTGGGGTTAGAATAAGGGTTCCAATTAGGGTTAGAGTTCAATTAGGGTTTGGTGTTAATTAGTTTACGATTCAATTAGAGTTGCAATGAGTTAATTAATTATGACATTCTTAAATACATTCTTTGTTGATTTATTGTCTTTCAAATTAAAAATTTAGAAATTAATTTTTTTTAATCAAAATTTAAAATATCAAATTATAGTAAACACATTAACATTTAATATTTAAAATAAATTAATAGAAACAATATATACAATATTCTAATATTTAATATTAAATTTAAATATTTTTACTTTCTATCTTATTTTATCTTAAATATTTCATAATAAAATTTAAAAATTAAAAATTAAAACTTATTTTTTATTAAAATTTATAGTATTAGTTTATATTAAAAATATCAAAATTTAATATTTAAATTAATTTAATAATTTTTTTTAAAAAAATTAAATACTTTTTATACTATATATTTATATATATTTTACTTTAAAATAAAATTTTATTAATATTTTAAATATTTTTTATAATTTTAAAATTATAGTTAAATATTGAAAGTTTTGAATGAAAACAATAAAATAAATATAAAAATATTTAATAAAAAAATTAAAGATAAAGTATTATGTTATGGCTATCTTAAACACATCCATCTAAAGAGATGACAATATTAAACTATTATATTTACTCAAGTGTTTACATTATTAATATTATTGCAATGAGTTAATTAATTATGACATTGTTAAATACATTCTTTGTTGATTTATTGTCTTTCAAATTAAAAATTTAGAAATTATTTTTTTAAATCAAAATTTAAAATATCAAATTATATTAAACACATTAACATCTGGATATTTAAATTAAATTAATAGAAATAGTATATACAAGATTTTAATATTTTATGTTAAATTTAAATATTTTTACTTTCTATCTTATTTTTTATTAAATATTTTTATATTTATTTTATGTTTTTCATTCAAAACTTTCAATATTTAACTATAATTTTAAAATTATAAAAAATATTTAAAATATTAATAAAATTTTATTTTAAAGTAAAATATATATAAATACATAGTATAAAAAGTATTTAAATTTTCAAAAAAAAATTATTAAATTAATTTAAATATTAAATTTTGATATTTTTAATATAAATTAATACTATAAATTTTAATAAAAAATAAGTTTTTATTTTTAATTTTTATATTTCATAATGCCTAGGCAAAACAACAAAAAAATAAAAAACGAGGTAAAAATGTTTTTTGGGCACCGTAAACCAAAAAATCCGTGCAAATAGGGCCTGCTGCAGCACACGGACGGTAAGAAGAGTATGCAGGGGGAGCATGGCATAGACATCCATGGGTCGGTGCAAATTGTCGCCGCTATAGCCTTTGCCCATTGCCACCACACCTCACACAACTCTTATTCCCACTTCTCCTGCACCACCTCTTCCCACTTCACCTCCACCTACAACTAGTTTGCATTCCCTTAAAGTAACAATACCCCCATCAATGCATTCAATTCATTCCACTCCTTCCATAGGATCAATTTTGAAGAGTATTAATGTTACCTCTGATTCTCCATCATCAATTCCATGTTTGTCTTCACTGTCATTTAACATTTCCTCACAAGCCGAGTCTGATCGGTTCATGAATGAATCATTTCCAAATACAATGAATTTACAGACTCCTGGAGCAATGATGATTGAGACAACACTAGTTGTGACTACAATAGTTGTTTCTACAAATGCAGCTGCTACACAAGAATTGGCAGTGGGATCTAAAGGTGATGTTTCCTCCCTTCCTCCATGGTTAGTTTCACAAGTATCTAAATAGAAGAAGCAAGTGGTTACTCCCAATGAATTAGATCTTGAGGTGATAGTTCTTCCAAAATCCAAGGGGAAGAAAGAGCCAAAGATTCACTCTAGGTTACATGCAGATAAATCAGGATATAAGTATGTGGATATTGCAACACCCCCACAAGGTAAGAGTGAAGTCAAGATGGAGGATTATACCATGATAGGGATCAAACTTGGGAAAATCACCAATGCAAGCGCCAAAGAAGATGCTCAATTATCTATAAATGCTTTGATGGAAAGGTTGGATAAGATGGAGAAAACCAAGAACATGTACAAGGAAAAGGTTGAACACTATGCACCAGTGTTGAGAAAAATCATAGGGACTTTAGAGTTCACGTGAAACCAGTGGCTATGATGAGTATTGAAGAACCAGTGGTCCAAAAGGTCGAAACATATTATTCTAAAGGAAAAATCATTTATGAGTTTGTTGATAGAATAATTGAACAAGGTTTGAAATACATGACTATTGCATTGGAAAAGATTGCTCAGATTTCCAAGATTAATCTAGAGCTACATAAAAAAATAAGTACACTTTCTACTAAGAAAAATAAAATGGAACAAAATCTTGAATCGTGGTTGCAATTAAAGGAGGTGAAACTAAGTACGCTAGTGCAATTTGGGATCATTCCCAACAAATAAAAGTATGTGGAAATTAAAGAGTCTATTAAGAATCATATACTTGTCATCAAGAATCTCATCAAAGATGCTCAACAAGTACAAGAAGATGTTGAAGAACATCATGTTATCTTGGTGAACAGTATTGAAGAGCTGTCCGAGAGACTTTTTGATGAAGATCATACATTCCTCCTGGTAAGCAAGATTGTCCAAGTTTTCAAGGAAGTTATCTAGAAACATGTGCAAGATGAAGCATTTTCATTGGCTTTAATGGATGCTTTCTATGACATACAGTTAACCTTGGACAATTTCAAGACACATTTGGATAGGTGTTAGAAGATTTGTTTTGCTACGAAGAAGTCTATTACAAAGGTTCACACAATCATTGACTATACTACTGGACCGAATGAGGCAACGATGCAAGAGATCATGAAGAGATATGAAGATTTCCAAGCCAAGAGCAAGGAAGCATAGATCTTCTTGCATTTCCAGAGATAGATTTTTATGCTTTCTCTATGCTTTATGTAAATAGGTCTTGACATTTTTATGTCATTTTGCAAAATGTAATTACATGTAAAAACAAAGATGTTATACTTTCATGGACATCACCTTTGAATAAGTCAATAGTTAGTTAGGATTTTCCTAGATTAGCTCTATTTTCTCATCTATAAATATGAGAGAGTTCTATTGTATTATTGACCTTTTTATCTTATGCAACAAAGTGTTGCTCATTTGTGAAGCAACTTTGAATCTTTGAGTTCTTATTGTGAAACTATTTCAAATCAATAAAGAATGCTAAATTGCATACCAAACTTTGTGTTGGATCATTTTCAATGAATGTGAATGTTCTTATGTCATTCACATAAGTTTATCTTATTATTGGATTGAATTGGCAGTGTTTTATAAATTGAGATTGAAAGGATTTCAAGATAATTTGTGTAGACTTTGTGTGTGCCTTGTGCTTGGAATTATGAAATTGTGTATAATATTGGTGAATGATTTATAAGACTTTGTGCTTATAATTGTTCATGCTATTTGTGGATCTATTCGTGAAGTATATTGAAGCTTTGTGCTTTATTTACATTGCTAGTTACTTTATTCTAGAATCCATCATTGAAGATTACATAATGACTTTGTGCCTCCATGAGCCTTTTGGTTACGTATCTTTATCACACTGGTACTCCTAGACTATGCTTTGACAAGTTAGAAGTATTGGAATTACTGCTACATCAGGAAATAAAAACCATGAAGCATTGTAAACATATTCTCTGAAAAATGAGAGAATCATGAATGTCACACACCCCCATATGATTAGTGTAGTGTACATATTGTAAAGCTTTGAATAGTTTACTTTAGTTTCAGTAAGCAATAAGAAGGGAACCTTCCCTTTATGAGAGGAGAGATTTCATCTCACAATAACTGTGGCTGAAAATCAAGTTTTGTAATATGTAAAGAGATTACAAAATTTTCACCCAACACTATACATTAGGGAATCTTCATTTTAGTTATTGAGTCTCATTGTTTATTTAGTTTGAGCATTTCAAATCATTTTAGTTTGGTTTCAGATCTGTCTTATTGTCATAAGGACTAAGATCCAGGTCCGATTGGCTCACCATTGAGGTTGAAAGTCAATATTTACACCTTGTGATCTCCTTCCTAATGAAATCCATGGGAAAAGATGGCTATTAAGATCCCTAAGGTTTTTTGAACATCCACAATCACAAAATTTTTAGGGATCCCTTTCCCTACATTTCACCAACATTGGCTGAAAACCTCAAATAAGCTTATATTGACTAGTTCATCATGATCTAGATTTTTAACTCAATCATTTTTCCATGCGCTCTTCAATAATCTTGTATTGTTTTCTTTTACTGGGAGGATTATAGTTTATATCTACTTGGAGCGACAAGCATGTGATAAAAACCTTAAAAAGATGTTGTTGTACCAATGTTAAGGACTATCTACTTTGTTATAAAACATTAATCTAATAATCAAACAAAGTTATAGCCAAATTATGGTTTGAGATTTTCAAACACCACAATAACTTGCAAGTGGGATCTCAGTTTATGCTTATAATCTTTCACTAGAGAAAATTGAATTTATGCTACTGTTTATTTGGAGGAACACACAAAAAAAAACACACTATTGTCTTTATATTTCAATATGATGTGTTTATTATTTTTAATCTAATGTTTACTTATTAGTTCCTTAAAAATTATACTCTTTTGCTGGGATAAATTTATGGTGACCATTAGAGTCATAATATCCCCTTAAGAACATGTTCACTATAGCAGCCAACTGTTAGATTAGAATTATTATTTAATTGTTTTAATATTCTACTTTATGTATTAAGCCACCTTAGATGGCAATATGTCATTTGGTGAGTTAGTTGATCTCTTCAAATACATGAGGCACTTCTCATTTGCCACTTGGTGGAGCATTCTTGCCACCTTGAGTTGAACACTCATACAGTAACTCAAACTCATCATTCTATATGTACAATCTTTCTCATTGTAAATCTCATCTCATATTTGAACATCAATCTACTTGCAGATAGCTTTTAACTTTGTGTGTTTTCTTTGTGTTTTATTCTCATAGGGTCGGTGCTAGCTCTCATCTAGATTGATCCTCCTATACCTACATGGTATCAAAGCCTCCTCTCGTTCGCTAGCTGGCTCAAATCTGTGAAGTTTTCACACATGCAATTTGTAATTTGGTTGTTGTTTGTGTCTATTCTAAAAAGTGTTTTCAGAGGTCGTAATTGAGATATTGATCTACTATTGAAGGAAATTTTTCTTCTATGTAGGCCATGTCTGAATATGCATGCCATGCATTGAGGAACACGACCCTATATTCCATTCGATGATCTTCTCATAAGATCTATGTATGAGCTTCTTGAGCTATTTTATTTTGCACACTCATGAGCAAGCTTTTCTAGAGGTCGTGATTCTCCAGCATAGTGTGTGCCTATGGAGTTCCTATACATGTGAAAAAGAATGAATGGATGACATGGTAGGGTGAGTTGCATGTCTATAGTAACATGAAAAACCATCCATCTTGCATTGGCATTGGTGAAGGGCTCTTTCTATGTGCATGTGGGTGTCACTCGCAATATTGCAGGCTGAGGGTGATTCCAATGCCATACTTTCCCTATGTAGGCCATGAGGGTCATGTGAGCCTTGGTTTCATTTTCCCCACACCTGTGTGAGACATTTAGATTCACACATGGTCATGGCGTAATGATTAGTGTGTTCTATTGAAAGGCGTGAGTTCTCTGTGAGGTCGTTGATGCTACAAGACAGAGCGGTCTGTGTATAATAGGAGGTTTATAAGGTAGCGAAGCATCTAGTTTGGTGTAGTCCATTCCATCCATGACTTGACTGTGAAGGGCGTCATTTATTACATTCCATATAAGTGTCATCTACAGTATTTGAATCACGTGAGAAATCCAGGTGATCTCACCCTCCACCACTAGTGGCCTCTTCACTCCACCATTAGTGGCCCTCTCGTGCCATTTTCCAGTGAAGACACCACCAACGCACCTCCATAGGCCCCACGAGGCCTCCATTGAGTCTCTAGCGTGCCCATTGTTCCCTCACCCTTTTGACCCAGGAAGCAATATTAATCCTCCTATGGTAACACTCCCAAATGACCTTTTCAAGTTAGTGATTTGAAAAATTGATTACAATTTAAGTTTTACAAATTTTCATAATGTGTAAATGGGGAGTCAAAATTTTGATTGAATAGTTGATGGAAAGTTTTTTTTGTGATGGAGATTTTAGTATTGAGACTTTGAAAATTATGTTGTTAACACATATTTTGTCTCCTTAATCAAAAGGCAAGCTTTAAGTTTTTAAATGCAAATTAGGCAAAAATGAATTAGCTACTCAAATCACGTAATGCTTTTATGAAAGTAAATATTTTTTTGTCCATTTCTTTGGAAACAATCACACTAAATTATAAAGTGTCAATTTTTTGTTCCACTGAAATTGTTTATCCACTAAAACATATTAAGTGTCAAGGGATCAAAAGAATAATCAAGGGGTTTTGTTATTGTGTTGTGCCTTGTGCACTTTATATTTCTCTTACAATTTTCTTCCTTGACTCTAAGTTTGCAATCAAAAACTTTGATAGTGGTATAATAAAGTGTGATCAAGCCTTTGGGTTTCTAAGTATTTATCTGTCTAGAGAGCTTCTATTCTATGTTGAGACCTTAAAACACTCCCAACAAATATTTTTGGGAAGGTAAAAAAAATTATGAAGCCACCTCCTAAATATAAATCCAAGAGACATTTTTTCCTTATGAAATTATGATCTTATTATTTTGTGTATTATTTTCTTATTTAGAATTACATATTTCTATTACTTTTTATTTAGAAACAATGCTTACCAAAGAAGCTGCACTGCACAGAAAATTCATTCTACTTGTAATATCGAAACAATGTTAGTGGAAAAAATCAATGATTAACGTCTTTTTCATATGAACATGTAACAAATGGATGTTAAGACACACTGCGATCGATGGCGTTGTAAACAACACTTTCCATTACAAAATAACAAACCACACCACACAGTCCTATGTTCACAAACAAATTTACCCCATTACAGCGATCTTCGATCTCCTGCATAAAATTCTTTTATAAACCCATTACTCTGTGAAGAGCATGAAACTAGGAGCTATTTCCCTGGCCAAATTTACTTGGATTTCTCTCTACACTCTCCTCTGTTGTAAAAGCAGAGACGTTCCTTCTGTGAAAAGCTTGATTGGGTCCAGCTCCATCATTTTGTAGCAGACTTCCTTGTGGAGCATTATGAAGCCTGGGAGAGTCGCAGGGCAAGTTGGTATAAAAGCCTCTTGAAGAATCAAATGAAAGAGTCCTGTACATCTGCTGCCCTCTGTTTCGAACCACGGCCCTGTAAAGAAGCGGTACCAGCCCTTCCATTGTCAGATATCACAAAATCTTGAAAATAAAGCAAAACTATTGAAGCCACTCAATCCGATGCAATGGCAAGAGGCCCGGTGCACCTATAAATAGCTTTCAATGCAGGCTCTTCGCCGAAACCTCACAGAAGCCTACGTTATACCTATTACCGAACACCGGTTTTTGCAATCAGGCGGCCGATTCCAGCGACCCGGTTGGTCAAAATGAGATAACGTAAAGCAGGGGCGATCATTATGGACTGGATGTCACAGTTGTGCTCTAGATAGTCAGAATGTGATTAGTCAAATAAGGATAACTCTTTGGCTATTATGAGATGTTTATCCTTTAAATAAGGACATAGATAAAGCCTAGACAAGATGATGGTGGACTCTGCATTTAAAAAATAAAAATTACTCTATTGTCAACAGTTGTTTCGGTGATCTTGTGAACTTTTGAATTACGTAGAGGTTGGACTTTTATTATTTTGTTTTCAGATTTACAAGAAGGGCAGTAGTAGTTAGGAAGTTGATGGCTTTGGATTTTTTCATTTGGAGTATAAAATAAAGTAGTGTTTTTTTAAATTTTATATGCATGGTTGTTGGGAGGACAAATAATTTTATGAATTAAGTTTGTATTTTTAATTGATGAAAGGTCCCTTTAAAGTGTTAAGGGTCTTATATTTAAGAAAAAATGATAGTTGAGTTATTTGGAATCACTGGACTTCATCAATAAATTAAGAGTCACTTAACTAACATAAAAGATAATGTTTTTTTTGGTACAAAGTCTTATGTTTTTTAATAATCTTGATATTTATATTTAATATTAGCATGTTGTATTAATTGATATCATAATCATATCTTGAAAATTTGCTACACTCTAAATTTTTTTGTTAGTGAACTTCTTTTGTTAATTTTTTGTTTTTAAAGTGTTACTATACCAAAGGGTATTTACAAAAATCATTTAGAATTCTTAAAAATATTTATTTAAAATTAGTCATTTAAAACTAAAACTTAAAAGTATGATAAAATAGGTTTATTTAAACCATTCACAAAATTTGAAGTTCAATGGAATGTGTGAAAATCAAGGTAAAGTAGATTGAAGGTCAATTAATTAAAATATTCTTTCATTTAAATTTAATAAATAAAACTTACCATATACACAATTGGGTGACCAACCCTAATCAACAACATTGCAACACTACAAAACTCCATGTCCAACAAGAATTCCCACCTAAAATGAATGTCTCATATTGAATAAGAGCTTTTGGAAGTATAAAAGTATCTAGGAGGATTAATGGAGAGTAGATGGAGTTAATGTAGGTAGCTAGGAGTACTCCCTTGCATCAATGGTGGGTAAGTGAGTGAGTAAACATAGCACCATGACATTTGGTAGTTAAAATAATTTAAAAAACATATACTTTATATTACTAAGTTTCTTTGAAATATTTTTTCTATGAACAATTGATGACACTTGGGGAGGATTGTAACTTTGTCAATCTTAGGAGACAGTTCAAGAACTAGATTAAATTTTCAACAAATACATCTTTCTCCATTTAGTTTAAGTTCAAGGTATACCACGAGCTCAAAACCCTGGTGAAGGTTCCTAACTTTACCAATATCTAAGAAAGCTCCAATGACTTCCTCTAGAAATTTTCTATTTCTTAGAGTTTCATCATCTACCAAGAATTCTTTGAAATCCTCTTATAATATATTTTTTGGCACTTAAAAGCTTGTCACGAACTAGACACTTATCGAGAGCCTTATGTTTGTTAGGAACTTCATTGGGGTTCCATAGGTTCCTAGAACCTCTATATCCTCTAACATTTTCACTTGAATTATTTCATTTCCACTATTAGAGGTTTTCCACTCACCCATAAATAACGTGTTGAGAACTTTAGATAGTTTCAATACTACCACAAAGTTTCAATAATACTTAAACAATTTATTTTCATTATTCTTCATCCATCACATGGTCCTTTCTTATGCCTATGCTTGAAGATTTTTTGGTTCTAGGAAGAACTAAGAACCATGGATCTGCACAAAAACTTGGTAGGTGTTAGGCCTAAAAAGTACTGGGAAACAAGAGTTCCAATAGAACATAAGAAGGGACTAGGAATCAAGATAGAACAAGAACTTGGAACCTAATGTTTTGATTTCCAATAAGAGTCTATAAAGGGTCATCCCACAATAATGGGTTACACTTTTTGGCCAAACTTGACATTGAAATCAACATTTTCAGAGAAAACTTCACTTTCTGACACTTATAGTAGGTAAATTATTAGGAATTTGAAAATGATGTAAACTAGTGATTTGTGAGATTTTGTCTGTAGATTTTAAATATATATTTTTTAAAAAAGTTGTAATTAAATTGTTTTTTTTTTTTGCATCTCCTTTGATAACTAGTTTTTAATAGTAAACAACATTTTTTAAAAGTGATGTGTACTTCGACACGCATAACTTTTTTTCTACAAAGGATAAAATTTTGATTCTTTTTAATTTAGGTTGCTAACACTGGTATCTATTGGTTTCATTTTGTTTCATAACGTTTTGTTGAATATTTTTTTTTTAATTAAGTTTTGAAGTCAAAACATTTACAATTTAGACATAGGTGCACTTCGGCACGCATAACTTTTTTGGTATGTATTGAAATTCAATTTTTTTTTTTTGTTAGAACAGGACATCAATACCTAGAGGATATATATTTTTCAATTTTTTTTCCTCAAATTTACTATTTTTCCACAATGATTTTTCATCGAACTTGAGGTTCGGTGAAAAACCTATGTACAGTAAAACTAAAAAATAAAATATAAAATAAAAACAAAATATATTAAATTTATAGTTGTTGGAAAGCACATTTCGATCACTACAATCATCCAACTTGGTTTATCAATTTGACTCCATTTGCACCTCCTTCTGAAGCTTCGATAGTCAAAAAAATGCATAAATTTTGAAATGGTGGAGGGGAAGGTGAAAAAAGGGGGTTCATTAGAACCCCCCTTATATGGTGCAAAAGAGGGTTCATTAGAAGGGAGGGTGGTTCAGAAGGGGGGAGGGTTCATTAGAAGGGGGGGTTCATTAGAAGGGGGGTGGTTCATTTGAACCCCCTTCATTAGAAGGGGTAAACCATTTTAAATTTTTTTATGAGAATTTCTAATTTTTCTTCATTCGAAAAATTGTAACCCACTATTGTGGGTTTACCCTAAAACTAAAAAGAAATAATAACATAGTTGCAGGAAGTACTAAAATTGTTTATAAAATGTATGTACTTATAATATACACCACCATGTTGTATCCCACTATACAAACATTGAACTTGCTTACCATTTAGCTTCAATGAAAATAATGATTAGCATTTTATATCAAAGTTGTTTAAGAGTTTTATTAAAAGTAAGGATTTAAAAAATATGGCAATGGATAGATATAGTTCTAAATATGATATAAATATAAATATTAAAGATGATGTTGTACTGTCGTAAATTATCACCTTCGAAAATTGCACACTATGTTTTGTTCCCCCTAAATTATTGAGCCTAATTCAAGGGTCCCTAATTTCCTAAATTATGCATTTTATAGCCCATTTGTACCACTTTATGATAAATTACAAGCATTGAACAAATGCATACAATTATTATTTTTCCCCCAACACTTTATGTCCTAGAAAATAGGGCTAGGACCCATTTACCTTAGGGCGTATAGGTCCCCCTATTTTATCGAGGTCCAATTTTGGATATTTTTGTGTCAGCATTTTAACGTTCAAAGTTCAAGTTGCAAATGTCAGCTATCAAGATTTAATTTTCAATAAATTAGAGAAATACTTATAAATACCTAGTTATTGCATCATTTGAAATCCATCTAGCCTTAGGCGAAATTATATTGGAAAACTTATGATCAAGAGCACTATCAAGAAAGTAAAGAGTAGCATAATTTAAGAGCTTTATTGCAGCAATTCAAGATCCTAACATCATGTCAAATCATATGTGTGTTCATGTTATCATTGTTTTGTGAAGGTTAACACTTTTGTAGGTCTCCAATAAATTAAAGAAAATCAAGCAATCAAGATCCAAGACCTTGAGGTGATGCGTATGAATTGAGTCCTTCAAGGAAGCCATTAAAGGGTGGTGAGTTGTAGGACCTTGTGATTTCATCATTTTTTCATATCCATTATCATTTTATCATTGACATTTCCATTGTGGAAGTGGAAACACTAACATGGGGTTTGACGAAGGCAAGCCCCTAAATGCACATCTCTTCTCTTTGTGAATGTGCAGATCTCAGGTTTAAAGAGGATTGAAGGAATCTTGAAGACAACTTGTTCATTGTTGCATTTGATGCTCTACATCTTTTTAGCTCATGAAAACTCACCTATAGAATTATCCAACAGTATTTTGACAACTCTACAACTAGGAATAAGCAGCTTCGATTTGTCATCAAAGGACCTCAAAAATAGAGAAAAAATAGAATACAAGGACCCATACACCTTAGGGTGATGATCAAAACCAACTTTTATGGGTAGGTACACAACCTTCTGCACTTCCCAAATTTGTATGTAAGTTGTTGTTTCGGTATGTTAATCATCAAGATATTTTAATTTTTATATTAAAAGGTACATGATTGAATTAGGTTAATTATAGCAAATCAATTTCAATCCATTTCTAAGGCTCAAAAGGATCAAATCCAGGTCCAATTGACTCACCTTTATGGTTGAAATTCAATATAAACATCTTGTTGATTTGTATCCTAATGTACCTTTGAAAAAGGAGAAAAAGCAATCCTAGGTTTTATGCACTAAACTTAGGGTTCCATGTATCCTATATGTTACATTTTGGTGAAACCCACCTATTAACATTACATACCTTTTGATATTCATCCTAGATCTAGGTTTTTCTTTGTATTATTTTGCATTTCTCATCTAGGGTTTCATTTTTGCATCATAAAAACATAAAAAATCAAAATATTTGCATCTCTTATTGCATCATAGGTTGCATTAGGGTTTATTTTATCCATTTAGGTTAGTGCTACATTTAAAATTGTATTCAAAATTGCTCTTTGTTGTTGCATACTTGCATTTAACTCATATTGTTTTAATTTGTGAAAATTCTAGAAACATATTCACTTAAAAACCTATTTGCACATAGAAGTAGAACCTTTAGACAGTATAATTAACATTCAACTTTTGAATTTTTGAACCCCTATCAAGGACTCAAACACCCTTGGGAACCTCTATCCTTGTACACTTACATTAATTTTTTTTTTTTACACATCTTTGTCTCTATTTCTTCATCTTGTTTATGCTTACAGATCTCCGATTTAGAAATCTTAATTGCATGTAGTTTTAGGAATCTTTCATATAAGTTCAAAAATTAAAAAATATTGCCTTATTTGGTTTCAAAATTGCATCAAAATAATCATTTTTAGATGTTGGCATCTTAGAATCAGTCAATTATTGCATCCTAGCTCTAAAATTTGTATTCAAAATTGTAAAAACATCTTCCACATTGTTGCACACTTGCATTTTACATCACAAATTAGCATAAATTCAACAAAATCTAAAAAAATATTCAATATTAAACCTATTTGCAAGCAGACCCAAAATCCTTCAATAGTGCTTTACATAGTCAAACTTTGAAGTTTCAAAAACCCTATTGGGTGCCTCTTTCCTACTATTTTTGGCTTAAATATATGTGACAAAGCTCTCTTAGTGTCCTATGTCTATATTTGATGTCCGCTTTTCAATTTTGTTTATAGAATTGTTTGATTTTGATCATTTGATCCATAAGGAAAGTAGCAACATGTTTGTTTTTCAATGATGTGGTTTTCATAGGGTACCAAATGGCTTGTATGATTGTAATCTCCCTACTTATGAGAACAATATAGGGAAATGAAATTAATTTATTGACAAGCATGTTAGTCATTCTCCCAATATCTCTCCTAATTATGAGAGTAACTTGGTGCAAGAGAATGAAATCATTAACACATTTTTTAATATAACTTTTCCTAATCTTCATTCATCTCCCAACATCTCTCCCACTTGTGAGAATGTTTTTTGTTCAAGAGGATGCAATCATGGACAGCCATGAAAATCACAGTTGTTCTTATCTAGGTGATACCTCGCCTACCTGTGAAGAAGGTATCTTAATGTTAGAAGACCCAATCATTGAGCATCATTAGAATCTTGTTTGTTCCTCTCCCAAAACCTCTCATACTTAGGAAGATATTATGGCCCAAAAGGATGAAATCATTGGTCATGCATTTCTTTCAAAAGATAGTAAGAGGGATTACATAGATGAAGATGCTAAGGTCACCTTAGAAGCCACCTCGATAGAAGATCATCAACAAGAAGTTAAATCCATTGAGGTTATGAATGCATAATTGACTATTAGATCTCCTTTGATTATTGGACCTCTAAAATTCCTCTAATTATTGGACCTCCTAAGTCTCCTCTCATTATTGGACCTCCCAAACCTCATGACCATATCCTAAACTTTGCAAAGCAACTTACTAGTAATCATGTGTTGCAACAACCAAGTTATCATATTGTAGCTCACACATATAACACTAGAAACAATAAGAAACAAACAAAAAATTCAACATCCATCCCATTGCCTCAACCATATCTCCCATCCGCACCTAAGATTTTGTGCTTAGTAGTAAATAATTTGATCTTTCTGAGAAACTTTGTAACCCTCATGCTAAGATATCCTTGTGGGATTTGATTCAAACATTGCCTCTTTATCATGGTATGCTTCAAAATGCTTTGCAAAAAATTGTGTTCCCTCCTAGTATGCAACCAAACAATGTAGCAGCCTTAATTGAATGCATGAATTCAATTAATTTCAATATTGTCTTTCATTGAAATAAATTACCGCCTTTGGAAATGCAAAAAAAAAAAATGCTTTGATGATAATGGTTATAATTAATAGGGCTGGGATTATATATACTCTTATTGACAATACTTTTGGGCTTAATGTTTGTAGTGTTCATGTTTTGGATAAAATTAGAGCAGATAAATATTTAGTTCAACCTCTTGATTTTTCAATCAAAGGTTTTGATAACATGGGAAGACAGCTGTTGGGTGTGATAATGTTACTTGTTAAAGTTGGCAAGGTTGTGTTGCAAACTCCCATCCATGTCATTTCTCATGATCTTTCATATAATATTCTCTTGGGTAGACCATGGATTCATGACATGGAGTGCCTTAAATGCTTCATCATTCAATGAAATACATATACAACAATAGGATTTACATGGTAAAAGTTGATCCTAAATCTAAAAAAAATATTTACAAACTGAAATAAGAATAGAGAGTCCTTTTAGAACATTGACACCAACTACAAAAGTAGAACCTTTACAATTTGAGAACAAAGATGAGTGTCTTTCATCAATGATAAAATTGTTAGATGATGAGTGGGGATCGTTATATTTCACACCTACATTCATGGGGGAGTACAATATTGTACAATAAAAATCAAAGAAAGATAAAGTAGTAATGATATCAACACAATCTATTACCGAGTCATCAAAAGAATTTGAAATCTACAACCTCTAGAAAATAGGAAAACACAAATTACACATCCACATATGATGAAAGTGATTATGAAACACCACATTCTTTGAAATAAATGTAATCCATTTATGGAAGAGGTTATGACCTTTTGAAACAACTTGGCTATAATGGAAGTAGATGTGGTATAAAAGAACAAGGTATTTGTGTCCTTATAGAGCCTAACACACAAGAAAGAACAAGAGGTCTTGGATATTAAGCTTCAAAGATAACAAAAACATCAAAAATACCTTCACTTAATCATGAAAAGTAGTATTAGTTATTGCTCCTTGTCATGTAGTAGTTGTAGTATCACACAATAATCACTACTATGCATAGGGGTATAAACTAGGCTTTATGAAATCATATTTCATTTTGCAAGGAGTAGTATATCATAGTCCATTTTGGCTCACCTTTGTCCTTATGTACTTAGGGGGCAAGGGGTTAGGTAGCCTTGTGTTAGGTGCATTCCTTCTAGAAAGGGATCCATTTGTGTCTCCTTAAAGTGTTAGCATAGCAAGTACACTAACATTTAAGGGGGGAAATATAGTCCCCCGTTTATTATTTGTATGTGAAATGGTCCCTTCTTAGTGATGATAGCATACATCTCCTAGGAAGTGTGACCTTGTCAACCAAAGTGTGGTATTCTTGATCTATGTGAGTGTCTCTTTGGTGTTAATATTGGGCTTGATATCCTCTAATAGTGTGACTTTCTTGGTGCATGGTGTTCCCCTTGGTGGTAATACTATGGCTATTAATCCCTAAGGTGTGAATTTCTATTCCATGACTTTTCCTCTCTTAGTGGTGATGTCATGTGTGATATTCCCTAAGGTGTGACCTTTCATGTATTGAGCAAAGCCCCTTTGTTGTTTTTGTAAATCATCTTTTGTGGTGGTGTTGTTATAACACCCTTTGAGTTTTTGGCCTTATCTTGTCATTGTTTATGTGCCTCCTTACATGAGATTATGCACCCCTTGAGGTGAGTTTTGTTTTCCCCAGTGGCGTTAAACTTTATGCACCACTTGAGATGAGTTTTGTTTGTCCCCCATGATGTTAAACTTTATGCACCCCTTGACTTGAGTTTTTTTTGTCCCCGATGATGTTAAACTTTGTGCACCCTCTGAGGTGAGTTTTGTTCATCACCCATGATGTTAAAATTTTTGCACCCCCTGAGGTGATTTTTATGCGCTCCTTGAAGAGATATTTTGCAAGATAGTTCATGGATTTAACATAATGGAGCTTGTTGTCTCATGAACTTGAGCACCCCTTTTTAACATCATGGCCACCTAGCATAACACACCTTGCTTGCTAGTGGAGCCATGTATTTCATCAGTGATATGGCATAAAAAAACTTGCTATTCCTTATGGGATCATTTATTTGTTTGATGGATGACATTTTGAGACAATTTAAGATTGAGGTCTCTTTGCCTTACCGACTTAAATATTTTATTACTTTAACATTGTGTTTTGTTGTGTTCTTTTTTATGTGTCCTCTTCATGTTTGTATTGTGTTTACATCATGTTATGTTCATGTCATCTCCATTTATGTGTTATGTTATGTCATTTTTTTCATAGTATATGCTTCACTTTTTCTAACATGCATGGTTGTATATATTGTATTACTGCATTTCATACATGTGTGTGTGTTCCTTTGTTCTTATGTTGGTTTTTCATGGGATCTTGGATCTCGGGGGCTTGCACATTCCCCCTAGATCCCTTGTCATCCTATCTCTTCGAAATTTGAACAATTGGACCCCTCTTAACATAGATTTTCTACTTTAGTGTGAGTTTGAGTGTAAGTTCATACTCTCTCTAAAGTGGGGACTAAATGTATTGTCATAAATTATCACCTTTGACAAATTCACACTATGTTTTTCTCCCCCTAAATTATTAAACCTAATTAAGTCCCTAATTTCCTAAATTATGCATTTTATAGCCCAATTGTACCACTTTCCAAGAAATTGCAAGCATTGAACAAATGCATCCAATTAATATTTTTTCCCTGACACTTAATGTCCTAGAAAATATGGCCAAGACCCATTCACCCTAGGGCATATGGGTCCCCCTATTTTTTCAGGGACCAATTTTGGATATGTCGGTGTCAATATTTTAACATTTAAAATTCAAGTTGCAAATGTCGGCTATCAAGATTTAATTTTTGGGAAATTAGAGAAATGCCTATAAATACCTAGTTATTGCATTATTTCAAATCCATCTAGCATGTTAAGTGAAATTATATTGGTGAACTTATGATCAAGAGAACTATCAAGCAAGTCAAGAGTAGCATTTAAGAGCTTTATTGCAATAATTCAAGATCCTAACATCATGTCAAATCCTATGTGAGTTTATGTGTGCTCATGTTATCATTGTTTTGTGAAGGCTTACACTTTTGTAGGTATTCAAGAAATTCAAGAAAATCAAGAAAGAAAGATCCAAGACCTTGATGTGATGTGTATGACTTCAATCCTTCAAGGAGGCCATTGAAGGGTGGTGAATTGTAGCACTTTGTGGTTTCAACATTCCTTCCTATGCATTATCATTTTATCATTGACAATGCAATTATGGAAGTGGAAACACTAACATGGGGTTTGACTAAGGAAAGCCCCTAAATGGCACTACATCTCTTCTCTTTGTGAGTGTGAAGATATTAGGTTTAAAGAGGTGTAACATAGAAAAAGGGAACCCTATTTTTAATGTCTAAACCTAGGGTTTCTTAGGATCCTTTTTCGAAGTTGCATTAGAAGGTGGATCAACAAGGTGAGTAGATTGACTATCTACAATAAAGGTCAGATAATAAAACCTAGATCCACTTTCTTAGGGCCTTGAAGATGGATGTGAAATGATTTGGAATGATTAACCCAATTGATATATATTAACTAATGTGATAAATGTAATAACTTGGAAATACAAAAACTGAAATAGTGAATTATAGGTAGATCTTGGAAGTTTTGGATGATGTGTAATTGTCACCAAAAGCTGGATCTAGCATGCAGAGGAGGAGATAGTCGCTTAGGGTCATATGGGTCTTTGTAGGTCTAAAAATTCAAAATATGATCCTATAGCACTTTGTCTACTCCCTAATCCTATACCTACAATAAATCTAAAAAAAATTGTTTGGGTGTTTATATTGGGATTTTCCTCAGTCAAACCCCTGTTTGGTATTTAAACCTCATAAATAGCCAAAGATCTAATAAAATATTGTGTGTGAGATCCCTAACCTTATATGTGTCTAAGGTTGTTATGAGCTAAATGCAAAGAAACCATACTCAAGTGTATTAGAGAGAGATTCCTATAAGATCTAGTTAGGGAGAAGTCAAACACCCTTAGTAAATTTGAAATGCATTAATGATACATTGCTTTAGGTTGTAGGAGGAATGAAGCTTGAAGATGAGAAAACTAGGAAACAATTCATTAGGTTGAAGGAAGTGGCCAAATGCATCTCCCATACCTAGAATCCATCATATCCTTCCATAGGCATCAACCTTCAATCATGTGATAAATGCTTGATCGAATATGCAATTATGCTTGAAAACCTACAAATGCAAATGTGCATGATGAAATATGTTGCTCAAATTTTATTTCTTGAATTTTATCTCTTATGTTATTCCTCTTTCTAGTTTTGAAATGGAAAAATAATAGGTATTTATAGGTATTTATAGGCATTTCTCTAATTTCCTAAAACTTAGATTCTGAAAGCCGACATCTAAAATTTGAAATTTAAATGTTAAAATGCCACCAATAACTCACCAAAATTTGGGTCCTCACTAAGAAGGGGGACCCATACACCCATGGGCATATGGGTCCTGGCCCAAATTTCCAGGACACTTGATTGGGATCAAAGCAACAATCGGTTGCATTTATTCAATGCTTGTAACTTTGTTGGAAAACGATAAAAATAAGCCTTAGAATGCATAATTTAGGGAATTAGGGTCTATTAAGAGGTGTTAAAAATGCATACATGCAAGGGTCACTAAATAGGTCCAAACTAAGTGTGAAATTATACTATCACCTACAAGGGAGTACAATTTTGTATGCTACATTTAGCCACCACTATAATGGCCACATGATAATATGTGCATATGTAAGCTAAAGTACTACAAAAATATTCTACATAAAAAGGATACTAATATGGATATTATGGTTCATTTATGAATGGGAGAATGAAGCCCCTAGTGTAGTCATCTGCAAAACCACAACGTTAGGAACCACATCCTTCAAAACTAATTTTTTAGCTATTCAAAAATTATCTTATAAACATATTAACTTTTACAAAGAACCAAATCTGACGGTAGATGTATGCCCTATGATTTTGATTGCTTTATCCAGAGGTGTAATCAGGCTAGCAATCTAACCACATTGAATTTTTAGGTTTTTTGAAGGAAATGTTTATGATAAGGTTATGAAACCACATCACCATCTATCAATAAGAATTGAATATGATTGAGGAAAGAACAATGAATCTAACAAAAAAAATTACATCAAAATTTGAGTTCAGTAGCCTCCATTATGGTGATTTGAATGAAATGTGCTATGGAACAAAATTACTATATGTTAGTGCACAATCATATTTTTGACCATCATTTTCACATTTACTATTTCAAAATTTTGAGAGAGATACCTTCTTGTAGGGTAGAGGAGATATCGAGTTGACGATCGTACAAGCCCCTAAGACAAGTTGTCCTATGAGCAGAGGTTGTGGAAGGTGTCATCACACCTACGATGAGTTGCTTGTACCTTCTCCCTATTATTTACCTTAATATTTTATACTATTTTTAAGTATTTTTCAAAATTTATGGCACTTATGTCCAAACTGGGCAACTATGTCCACTTTGGGCGACCCTGTCCCAAAATGGTGACCTTGTTCAATAATTGTGACCCTATTCCAAACCCCTTGTCTTAGAATAGCGATAGTGTCTTGAGTCGGGACTTTTTATTTTAACTGTTTGGTTTCTTATTTTTCCATGTTACTAATGATTTCCTTTGGCTTCCACAGATCTCGCCATGCTCTTGACAATGTTTTGGAGGGAAATTATTTTCCCTTCTTTGGGAGCAGTTCATATGGCTTACTCAAGAGGAGGAGTAGATTCTTCACACTACTAAATTATACTAGATATACCTCATGCCACCCATGAGGTAAATGATGTTATGATTATGGCCTTGGTTGAGTGGTGGAATGTGGATACATCTACATTTCATCTCCCAAAAAGGGAGATGATAGTTACTCTTGAGGATTTCCATCACATATTTACATTACCTATCTGAGGCGAGACTGTTCATTACGATGAGTTTCATATGTCTCAACAAATGAGGCATGATATTGCATATTGTATAGGTCATCACATATAGCCCACTAACTTTAGAGCTCACATCAAGCTCAAGTGGCTTCTTCATGCTAATTTTACATTGAATCACTAGATCATGTACGTCACCATCACCTTAGCTCTAGCACCTGATTATTGGAATATATTTATTTCTTTTTGATTTAGTCACACATTTCATTTAAAAAGAATATAAGTATAATTTATTGTTTATAAATTTGTTTTAGATGAAATAATAATATTGTTTGAAAACAAAATGCAAGTCAAGTAACATACATAATTAGTTGTGGACTCATTATACTATCACTTCAAATTGATCTATTAATTGTTAAAATATCTCATAATTTGAAAATCTTAAATTTGTTGGGATTAAGGTTTCTCAACCCTAGAGTCCTAATATTGATTTAATTTGATGTATTAATTGTATTTATTTGTATTATTTAAATGCCTATGGTGTCATGTCATAAATTGGGACCCATTGGTTAGGTGGCATCCCCATTGGAGATGATTGGATGACACATAATCATCCCAAGTGGACATGTAGGTGTCCCACTTTGGAATCTTTGACCTATGACAAATTCTATGACACATCATAAGGCATCTTCATGGATGGAGAGAGTTGGCACCCAAGTTGGGTTATGAAAGGATGTAAGAGAATCAACTATTTTATTTAGTTATGACATATTCTCTTATGGATTCTATGAAAAATCATATGGAATATTTATGACATATTCTAACAGTTGAAAGGAATTTTTCATAAGCAATTATAAGCACATATTGGGTGCCCAAGCTAGGAGAGACAATATTTGCATGTATGACAATTGTAAGAAGTGTAAGGGAATCAAGTACAAGTGTCAAAATCCATTATAGTGTGGAATATTGTGCCATGTGTATTTGGATGCCCATCCCCTTCTAGAAACATCTCTTGGCTTGTATTCTCTATAAAAATTATGTCTTGCATTGTAGAATGCATATTTTGTTTCTAGGTAATGAAATGTTGCTAGGTTAACTCCAGAATATGTGTTTTTTTCAAGACTCTTGTGTAGAAGCTTTGTACTTGGGTTATGTTGTAACTCCTGTTTGAAGTAATATAGAAGTACTATGCTTTTGAAGGGTGGGTTTTTTCACTTGAAAGGGTTTTTCCCCATGTATATCTGGGGTATATTGTATTTGTGTACTTGCTACTCTATTTCCATTATTCTCTATGTGCTTATCTTATTGTAATAGTTTAAAGGTTTTAAATTTTTTTTTTGTAACTCTCCGCTACTTAGATTAGTGCTAGAAGTTGTTTCCACTCACTTGGCTTCCTTTTAGTTGGTATCGAAGCCTAGCCAACCTTGGTTCCTTTGTTGGGTAGTAGGGTTTTTGGAGCTGATCTTTGTTTTAGTGGGAGTTTTGTAGAAGTGTGTGTTTCGTTACTTTGTTGTAGGAAAGAGATGGTAGGCACATCGAAGAGGATTGAGATGGGGAAGTTTAACAATGGTAATTTTGAGTTGTGGAAGCTCAAAATGGAAGACATTCTTGTAGACCATGATCTATCACTTGTAGTTTCTAGAACCATTCCATCAAACATGTAACAAGAGGATTGGGATCTCATGGATAGGAAGTCCAAGGGTCTTATTAGACTCTGTTTTGCTAATTTTTTCCTCCTAAATTTCCATGAAGAGAAAAAAATTTCTTCTTTGTGGAAGAAGCTTGGTGATTTCTATTAGGCTAAATCCCTGGTAAACAAGCTTTTCGTGAGAAAGAAGATGTATTCTCTGAAAATGGAAGATGGAGGATCCATTGTAGATCACCTAAACTCTTTTAACATGTTGGTTGCACAATTGGGTTCCATTGGATAAAATATTAATGAACAAGACCATTACATGCTCCTTTTGTGTTCATTTCCAGAGTCTTGGGATCACCTAGTAATGGCTATTGGAAGCACTACTTCCACCTTCAAGATGGATGCCTCAGTTGTTGCCTCATTATTATCTGAAGATATGCGAAGGAAGTCTTCTAAGATGGCTGAGGAGGCCCTTGCAGTTCATGGAAAACCAAAGGAGAGAGGCAAAAAGAAAGATAAGAAATCTCAGTCAAAGTCTCTTGGGAGATCTAAATCTCCTGGTAAGAAGTGCATGGAAAAATGTTGGAACTGTAGGGAAATTGGTCACATTCAGAAAGATATCAAGAGGGAGAAGAAGAAGAAAAATAAGTTTTCTTTGATTCTAAATATAAGAAATCATCCCAAGATGATGGAGAAACATTTATTGCAACCTTGGCAACCAATGCATTGGATGATGTGTGGTTGATAGATTCAAGTGAATCCTTTCACATGACTTCTCATAGAGATTATTTCTTGAAGTATGAGGAGTTCGATGGTGGAGAGGTGTACCTAGGTGATGACTCTCACCTAAAGATTGGTGGTCATGGAAGATTCAAAATCATATTTCATGATGGACAAGTGAAGGGGATTGATGGTGTCTTACATATTATGAGTTTGGCATGAAACTTGCTTTCTATAAGTAAACTAAATGATTTGGGAGTGCAAGTTGTTTTCTATGACAGAGGATGCAAGATGACTAGAGGAGCTATGGTGTTGGCTAAGGGAGTTCGTATTGGCACTCAGTTTCAACTTTATGCATGCACTATACAATGCAATAGTTCTTCTAACGTACCAAAAAAGAGATCTTTGGATTCTTCATCCTCACCATCAAATTGTGCAGAGAAGAAGCATGTTGCAACTACATTCGATGATCATGCATTTTGGGTACCTAAGGATGCTCATTCATGGAAATGAAGCTTCTTGCAGAGAATACAATGTTATTCCACCAACGACTTGGGCACATTGGTGAGAAGGGTCTTAGAACCCTAAAAAATAAGAGCCTTGTTGAAGGCCTTGATGATTGTAATCTCGAGTTCAAATTTTTCGAACATTGTGTATATGGAAAACAACACCGTGTTTCTTTTTACTCTAGTTCTCATAAGTTTTCTAGCATTTTGGACTATGTTCATTCAAATGTTTTTGGTCCTGTAAATGTTCCTTCATTATCAAAATATGTATATTTTGTTTCTTTTATAGATGATTACAGTAGAAGGACATTTGTTTATTTCCTCAAAAGTAAAGTTGAAGTCTTTATTTGGTTTAAGGAGTTTAAGGCCTTGGTAGAGAATCAGACTAGCAAAAAGATTAAGTGTTTGAGGATTGATAATGGTGGTGAGTTCTTTTTCGTAGAGTTTAAAAAGTTCTATAAAGAGCATAGGATTGAGAGACATAATAAAACTCCCTATACTTCATAGAAAAATGGAGTTGCTGAGAGGATGAATAGAACGTTGATGGAGAGGGGTAGGAATATGTTGAGTGGTGCTAGCCTCGAGTAGAATTTTTGGCTTGAAGTGGTAGCCATTGTATTTTATTTGATTAATAAATATCCTACATCAACGCTTGTTGGAAAGAAACCCATGGAGGTTTGGTCTAGTAAAAATCCTTCAATGAGACATCTCAGAGTATTTGGTTGTGAAGCTTATGCTTATGTTCTGATTGAGAAGAGGTCAAAGTTGGAGAAAAAGGATGTTAAGTGTATCTTTATCAACTATGGTGTTAATGTGATTTAGGGTACAAGCTTTGGGATCTAGAAGCTTAAAAGGTTCTCTATAGGAGAAGTGTGATAATCAGAGAGATGAAACCTTCCACTCCTGAGCTACAACTAGAGAAAGAAGAGAAATAGAAGGAGGTAGTTCAAATTCCACTTACTTCGAAGAAAGAAGAACTACACACTCCTGATGGACCTAACGATGAGGAGAGCTCAAGAAGCTTTGAAAATTTTGAAGAAAAAGAAGAACCTTTACCTTAGCCTATGAGGAGGTCTACACGAGTTAGGCGACAACCTAAAAGGTTTGGTTATTCATTATTGGATTCTAGTTGCATCTTTTCCTTGATTACTAACACTGATGAGCCTAGAATGGTTAGAGTGGAAATGGGTATGAGTGATTCAAATTCCTGGATGCAAGCCATGGATGAGAGATGGCTTCATTAAATAAAAATAAGACTTGGGATCTAGTACCTTTGGCTTCTAGATGTAAACCTGTTGGTTGTAAATGAGTTTTCAAGAAATGTAGTCCTGATGGTAGTGTTGAGAACTATAAGGCATAGTTTGTCACTAAGGGGTTCTCTCAGGTGGAGGGAATTGATTATGGGGAGATATTATCTCTTATAGAAAAGATGACATCTATTTAGATTATGTTGTCACTTACAATAGCATACGACTTAGAAGTGGAATAGATGGATGTGAAGAAAACATTCATTCATGGTGATTTGGAGGAAGAGATTTACATGTCATAGCTAGAGCATTTCAATGAAAAAAGTAAAGAAAAATTAGTTTGCAAACTAAAGAAGTCTCTTTATGGTTTGAAACAGTCTCCTAGAATTTGGTACCAGAAGTTCAATACCTATGTATTTTCATTGGGATTTCAGAGATCTAAATCTAACCATTATGTATATTTCAAATTTGATAATTTTCGTATTCTCATTATTGTCTTATATGTAGATGATATGTTGTTTATTGTGAATGGTAAAAGTATGATTTCAGATTTGAAGTTTTAGTTTCCAACATAGTTTGAGATGAAAGGTGTAGCTAGGTACATTCACAACAACATAATAGGAAATTAGCGCCAACTTTGGCGCCAAATTTTAGTGTATTTTGAGCACATGAGTCAGACAATTTGGTTGGTGTCAAACTCGGCACAAACAGGCATGGTCAATTCAATTTCCTTTTTAACGATGACTTTTGTGTTGTTTTTAGCGCCAGTTTTAGCACTGGAAAATCATGGTGACTCCGTTGGCGCCTAATATCGAGCCAAGAAGTAACAATGGAAATGGTGCCAAAATTGGCTCCCAATTTGGCTTCTGGTTTTGCTTCCGTGTCTACTCCCATTTTTGCTTCTAGTTTTGCTTCCATTTTGCATCCAATTTGCTTCTAGTTTTTCCTCCAAGTTTGCTTCCAATTTTGCTTCCGGTTTTGCCTCCAAGTTTCCTTCCAATTTTCTTTCGGCTTTGCTTCTAGTTTTGCTTTTGGTTTTGCTTCCAAATTTGCTTTTGGTTTTTCTTCTGGTTTTTCTTTTGGTTTTTCTTCTAGTTTTGCTTCATGTTTTGCTTCCAAGTTTGCTTTTGGTTTTGCTTCCAATTTTGCTTCTAGTTTTGCTTCCAATTTTGCTTCCTAGTTTTGCTTGTTTTGCTTGTTTTATTCCTTTTTCTTCTTTCTTCAAATTTGCAATTTTGCTTTTGGTTTTGCTTATAGTTTTGCTTCTAGTTTTGCCAGATTTACTTCTAGTTTGCTTCTAGTTTTCTTCCAAATTTGCTTCCAATTTTGCTTCCAAGATTGCTTCTAATTTGGCTTCCATTGTTGCTTCTAAAAATGCTTCTTGTTTTGCTTCCATTTATTAATTTAATATGTTTTATTTCAATTTAATTAGTTAAATATATCATGCCTCTTAAATAACTCATATGATTATAGAGTAAGTAATTTAATTATTTAACTCATATGATTAAATAATAATATAATTATTGTAACATGATCATCATCTATGATTAAAACAAGTGAATCAAATATCTATAATTTAATTGAATTTGACAACATCCAACCTGAGGAGTAAATTAAAATCATCATACTTAATAAATATCCATCCAAAAATCATCGACCAATTTTAATATATATAAATTGACAAGTCAATACTGATAAGATCATCATCATATATAAATAAAACAAGTGAAAGTAAAATATATCAGTACATCAAAAAAATGTCAAAATGATACATGTCCAACAGTCGACATAAGTGAAAATGATACATGTAGAAATGATATAAATAAAATTGATAAATTATGTACCTCAAATTGATACAAGTCAAGATGATACATGTCCAAATGATATAGTGAAAATGATACATGTCAATATGATACAACTCAACAATATAGTACAATAGGCCATGAAAATGATACGTAGGATAGTAATAATGAAAAGAGTCATCATAACGATATATCAACAATGATCCATGATGTAGTCTATATAATCATGAATGTTACTAATTACTATCACCAATTGTCTCATCATCATCATCGTCGTTGTCGTCGTCATCATCGTCATCATCATTGTCATCAGCCTCGGTGTCTTCCACATCATCCTCTGCCATGTAATATGTACCAACAGAACCAATATTTTGTATATGTATATCATGTTGAGGATCATCTTGATCTTTTGGAAGACCTGTGTTCTACAAAAAAAATGTTTAAAATGAAAAGTTATTATTTATTTCATGCAATAATTTATTTTTTTGTTATATATCTAATATTACAACATATGTGACGGAACCATAATCATATTACATCATATCAAAGTGCACATACCATAATAAAATTTCAAAATAGTTACAGCTAATACTGGTGAGTCGGGACAAACTTCAACTTTAAAAAAAAAATCCAATTAGGTTGGCAGTCTTGTGGATTAGGCCAGCATTTGGTGGAAGAGGAAGAAAGATGATTGGAACTTTGGAGGCCCACCATAATGGATTTCATTATTCAATCATGAGAGCAGAAGAGAGAGCTGATATCATGTATCAAAACATTAAGCATGCATTCTTCTAGCCAGCGGAGAAGGAGATGATTACTTTGCTTCATTTTAATTTCCATAATCATATCAAGACGTGGGGACCAAGAAGACCAAGGATGTTCAATTTTATTTGGAGGTAATAGTGGATGTGGTCCAAACTTTAGGAGGGGCAAGAAGGTCAATGTATGATCCTGATGAAATTGAGGAAGAACAACAAGAGAGGGACAAGAAAAATAAAATCAATATAGAGTTTCAAGGATTTTTCAAGCGAGTAAGAGAGCTATGGGAGCAACCTCATCTAAAATATTTTTAACTAGAGTTTGATATACCATTTAGAGATCTTGGTTTTCATGGAATTCCTTTCAAAGCCTCTGCTTTTATTGTTCCTATGGTAAACTGTTTGGGTAGATTTGGTGGAATTACCTTTCTTAGGAATCACTATTAGTGAGATTGAGATTGTTAACCTTGAGAGAGTAGGACTTGGGCAAAAGGAATTTGATATGGCTATTGTTTTCAAATACTTCAAGTGGTATGCACTCCGCATTGATGTTATTCCTCAATCTTCACTTGATGGCATCAAGGAATGGTTGAAATCCATGGATATAAAGTATTATGAAAGCAGAATGAACTTGAACTAGCGGCCAATTTTGAAGAGTATTACTAATGATCTAGATAAATTTATTGAAGACGGTGGTTGGAAATTTTTGAATATGGAAGCTAGTGATTCTAATTCTGATAATTTAGAAGAGTCAAATCGAAGGATATGAACCCTCTGATGTAGAAGAGGAATCAGAATCAGATTTCATGAAGCCTCCATCAAGAGTGTTACAAGCCAACAAGATGGAGGGAATTCTTATATAAGGAAAATTTTCAATGTTGTAGGTACTAACTTTAATGCCAAATACAATGGCAACATTGAAATTACCTAGAAGTATTTATGTTAAGGAAATTTCCTTTAGATGCAAGGATTCAAAACACATCAACCATGTGGTACAAATGATTAAATCCCAAAGACGATCTATAGCAATGAAAGAATATAAAAAGGCAGAGAGAGCTACACTGGTGACTCAGGAGAAACTTCAGCTTTAAAAAACAAAGCCAATTAGGCTGTCAGATGTGTGGATTAGGCCAACATTTGGTGGAAGAGGATGAAAGATGACTAGAACTCTGGAGGCCCACCATAATGGATTTTGGTATTCAACCATGAGAGCAGATATCATGTATCAAAACATTAATCATGCATTCTTCCAGCCAACGGAGAAGGAGATGATTACTTTGCTTCATTTTCATTTGCATAACCATATCACGACGTGGCAACCAAGAAGACCAGGGATGTTCAATTTTATGTGGAGGTAATGGACATGGTCCAAACTTTAGGAGGGGAAAGAAGGTCAATGTATGATCCTAATGAAATTGAGGAAGAATAGCAAGAGAGGGACAATAAAAATAAAATCAATACAGAGTTTCAAGGATTTGTCAAGCGAGTAAGAGAGCTATGGGAGAATCCTCATCTAAAATATTTTGAACTACAATTTGATATACCATTTAGAGAGCTTGGTTTTCATGGAGTTCCTTTCAAAGCCTCTACTTTTATTGTTCCTATGGTAAATTGTTTGGTAGAGTTATTGGAATTACCTTTCTTAGTAATCACTATTAGTAAGATTGAGATAGTTAACCTTGAGAAAGTAGGACTTGGGAAAAAGGCATTTGATATGGCTATTGTTTTCAAAGACTTCAAGTGGGATGTACTCCGCATTGACACCATTCCTCAATATTCACTTGATGGCATCAAGGAATGGCTGAACTCCATGGATATAAAGTATTATGAAAGCAGAATGAACTTGAATTGGTGACCAATTTTGAAGAGTATTACTAATGATCCAGATAAATTTATTGAAGATGGTGGTTGGGAATTTTTGAATATGGAAGCTAGTGATTCAGATTCTGATAATTTAGAATAGTCAGATCAAGGATATGAACCCTCTGATGTAGAAGAGGAATCAAAATTAGATTTCATGAAGCCACCATCAAGAGCGTTACAAGCCAACAAGATGGAGGGAATTCTTATAGAAGGATAATTTTCAATGTTGCAGGTACCGACTTTAATGCCAACTACAATGGAAACATTGAAATTTCCTTTAGATGCAAGGATTCAAAGCACATCAACCATGTGGCACAAATGATTAAATCCCAAAGATGATCTGTAGCAATGAAAGAGTCTGAAAAGGCAGAGAGAGCTACACTAGTGACTCAGGAGAAACTTCAACTTTCAAAAAAAAAACCAATTAGGTTGGCAGACATGTGGATCAAGCTAGCATTTGGTGGAAGAGGATGAAAGATGACCAAAAATATGGAGGCCCACCATAATGGATTTTGATATTCAACCATGAGAGCAGAAGAGAGAGTTGATATCATGTATCAAAACATTAAGCATACATTCTTCTAGCCAGAGGATAAGGAGATGATTACTTTGCTTCATTTTCATTTGCATAACCATATCACGACGTGGGAACCAAGAAGACCAAGGATGTTTAGTTTTATGTGGAGGTAGTGGATGTGGTCCAAACTTTAGGAGGGGCAAGAAGGTCAATGTATGATCCTGATGAAATTGAGGAAGAACAACAAGAGAGGGACAAGAAAAATAAAATCAATACAGAGTTTCAAGGATTTGTCAAGCAAGTAAGAGAGCTATGGGAGAAGTCTCATCTAAAATATTTTGAACTAGAGTTTGATATACATTTAGAGAGCTTGGTTTTCATGGAGTTCCTTTCAAAGCCTCTACTTTTATTGTTCCTATGGTAAAATGTTTTGTAGAGTTGGTGGAATTACCTCTCTTAGTAATCACTATTAGTGAGATTGAGATTGTTAACCTTGAGAGAGTAGGACTTGGGAAAAAGGAATTTGATATGGCTATTGTTTTCAAATACTTCAAGAAAAATGTTCTTCACATTGACACCATTCCTTAATCTTCACTTGATGGCATCAAGGAATGGCTGAACTCCATGGATATAAGCTATTATGAAAGCAGAATGAACTTGAACTGGCGACCAATTTTGAAGAGTATTACTAATGATCTAGATAAATTTATTGAAGATGGTGGTTGAGAATTTTTGAATATGGAAGCTAGTGATTCTAATTTTGATAATTCAAAAGAGTCATATCAAGGATATGAACCCTCTGACGTAGAAGAGGAATCAAAATCAGATTTCATGTAGCCATCATCAATAGTGTTACAAGCCAACAAGATGGAGGGAATTCTTATATAAGGATAATTTTCAATGTTGCAAGTACCAACTTTAATTCCAACTACAATGGCAACATTGAAATTCCCTAGCAGTATTTATGTTAAGGAAATTTCCTTTAGATGCAAGGATTCAAAACACATCAACCATGTAGTACAAATGATTAAATCCCAGAGACAATTTGTAGCAATGAAAGAGTCTGAAAAGGCAGAGAGAGCTACACTGGTGACTCAGGAGAAACTTCAACTTTCAAAAACAAAGCCAATTAGGCTGGCAGATGTGTGGATCAGGCCAAAATTTGGTGGAAGAGGATGAACGATGACTAGAACTCTAGAGGCCCACCATAATGGATTTCAATATTCAACCATGAGAGTAAAAGAGAGAGTTGGTATCATGTATCGAAACATTAAGCATGCATTCTTCCAGCCAACAGAGAAGGATATGATTACTTTGCTTCATTTTCATTTGCATAACCATATCATGGCATGGGAACCAAGAAGACCAAGGATGTCCAGTTTTATGTGGAGTTAATGGATGTGGTCCAAAATTTAGGAGGGGAGATCATGATGTCTGCCAAGAGGCATAAAGTCAGATGAATTAAGTTCACCTACATGTCTGCCAAAGTTTACTTCCAAATTTTATGACTGTTTTTCTTGATTGACAGATTTTACTTACAAATT
This sequence comes from Sequoia sempervirens, assembly GCA_007258455.2. Classification (NCBI taxonomy): domain Eukaryota; kingdom Viridiplantae; phylum Streptophyta; class Pinopsida; order Cupressales; family Cupressaceae; genus Sequoia; species Sequoia sempervirens. The sequence continues at coordinate 66,155,356 of VDFB02270651.1, forward strand.
TGTAATTTCTTTTTGGTCATTTTGATGAGGATATATTCAACCAATTTGTAAGCACATTTTTTTTGTATCACAAGCATCTGTGCATTGCAAGAATTTTTCTTATCTATGGTGTACATCTATGTTGTCTCACTTATTAGATCTTCTATTTCAATGTTTTATATGGCCTTCTCTGTTTGAGGTAGCACCTAACAATCCTACCTCCTTTCCTTAGCTGAGAAGTGGATTTGAATTTGGAAATAATGCACTTTAATACTAGCTATGGTTTAAAGAGAGCTATTCTAACTTTTTTGTTGACACCCTTAATCTTCAACAAGGACTTAGATGCATGGACTGAAATGCAAAATTTCAAACTTAGATTTGAATGTGCATAATTTGATTGATTATGGTTTTCACAGGCACTTGTCTTTACATGACTATTCTGGATTATCAATATGTGTAATAGTGATTGCATCCTTAACAAGTTTGGCTACCCTTATTCAGAATGTGTTGGCCTTTGGACTCGATACAAAGTTGTGCATTGTTATTCCATATTTGTAACATGTAGGACATTTAAGGGGTACAACATATAGAAATTCATTACTGTCATCCAAGGAAAACTTACAAATGGTGTATCAAGAACAACAGAAAGTGATTTTATTAGGGTTAATGCTTTCTTCCCCCACATTGTTGATATTTTCCCCAAAACATTTTTTTTTAATTATTTCAACGCATCTCAAAATTCAATGTATTAATTAACATTTGTTATGCATTTCAGCTATTTATGCAAATGATACATATATGTTAACTCGATCAGTGTTGTTACTTTGGTAGTTTGACTTATATGACAACCAACCATTATGCATTTCATCTACATCCTTCAACTATTTATTCATGCACATAAATGGTCATCTTGTAATCATAAGTTTTGAGCTCTATTTACTCATCCTACGCATCAATAAACAACTCAACACAAGAGATGCAAATTGACATATTAACAAAAAATATTCAACTAAGTTATTGAAACTCAACTATTTATATCTCGTTCTCCGTCCAGAGTACAAAATTGCTCCACTTTTTGCTTTGTAACATATTCTTTTCAAATTGCTTTGGGTGGCAGCCATATTTCTCCTCCTATTAAAACATGGCAAATGGACTACTTAAACTAACTAATATGCAATCATTTACTTTTTCCAAAGAAATTAAAAAAAAATCATTTAACATACTAAATATACTTACAAATGTGTAGATAAAGGCCTGTAAACCTTTTTGGCCACTGCAATGCGTGGCACGAAGTTTCTCAAGCCTAGCCTTGGAGGTCTTGTCCTGAAACATATACTAATTGAATTTAACTATGCACAAATAAAATTTAAATATTGTTTAATAAATTTGATATAATTTTATTAGAAAATTCTAATACCTGTGTACTCTCCTCACCGAACTTCCTCCGTGCATTGGACTTCTCATATGCTTTTACAAGCTCTTTCCATACTTTCACACTTACATTAATTAGCCTTCTTTTCTGCCTTACCTCAGGAGGGATTTTTTTATCTTCTTTGTTTGGTTGCACCGAAATCTCTTGCAGTTTTGAGACATTTGTAGCTTTATCTTCTTTACAGACCAACCTGTGCCAAATTCAGTCTCCATGTCATGGATAACTAATTTTTTTAGTTGCATGGGTATCTGTGAGAATGGAAAATGTAGATGGTCTTTGAAACGTTGAAGGCATGATTCCTTCAACCTATTCACAAACATTTTCCCAACATTTTTCATTCATACTTCCCCTGAAACCACCTCATAATCTATCTTCGTATTGTAGCTACCAATGCAAGATTGATAACATGGCATGGTGGAAGAAATTTGTGTCCCAAGAATGGCTAGAACATCGAAAGTCTTTGCTCCCTATTCCACATTCTTAGAGTTTATCGTCACTGATTTCCTCTTGGATATTTTGTTCAATCTAGGATTGGTTGGGAATTAATTGATTCCCTTTGACACAATTGATTTGTTTGCATGGTTTGAGGGGTGTTACCAAGTTATTTTTCTATGTATCTAGAAAGCATTTTCTAGTCCACATTAACCAATTTTTCCATTGCCTCTACCCCCAATATGGAAGCCAATTCCTCTTTATCTTTGTCAATCTCATGTCCCTATATATATTATATTTCTTCTTTTAAATTTTGAAATAAAAAACTAAAAACTACAATTCCTCTATCTTTGTCAGTCTCATATCCCTATATATATATTTAAATTATATTTCTTCTTTTAAATTTTGAAATAAAAAACTACAAAGTAAAATTCAAAGGAATAATGGAAACATTTACAAATCTATAAATTGACAATGAATTGCCTCATTGTGGCCAGAGTCTGTTGGCAATGCTTGCTTCCTTCTATTGCTTGGCATTTTGAGGTGACCTAGGGAAAATTATTTTTGTCGAGTCTGTGGAGGAAAATGAAATACACACTATCATGTATGAAAGTTTTCATCCGGGTTGTGGTATGAAAGTTTTGTTTTGTGGGCAAATATGTTCACTAGGTTTGCTTAGTGTTGATAACCTAGGGAAAATATGTTCACTGGCTTTGCTTAGTGTTGATAACCTTATCATGAAAACTCTTTCATAATGCAATCTTGCACAAATTTTTCATGGCATCGGTGACTATGGCACAACTGAGCAAAACCAAGTAGTTTCTACATTTATTTTCAGCAGTTGCTTAGTAGTGACATGTTTGTTGGGTTTGCTTAGTGTTGATAACTTAGGGTAAATATGTTCGTTGGGTTTGCTTAGTGTTGATAACCTTATCATGAAAACTATTTCATAATGCAATCTTGCATGAATTTTTCATGGAATTGGTGACTATAGCGCGACTGGGAAAAACCAAGCAGTTTATGTGTTTATTTTCAGCAGTTGCTCAATAGTGACCTACCCAATTCCTATATTTTCCAAACAGTTCACTATTTCCTTGATACCTAGGTTAGGGAAAGAATACGGAGGAATCCTGGCTTTGTGCTATAATATTTTGAGCCAAAGCTCAAATGGGTAGGCTAATTTTTTTTGTTGGTTTCTCAAAGGTTTTACAATTTATAATGATGGGACAATTTAGAGGCCATGAACCAGTAAACAATCACGAATTCAACGAAAAAAAAAAAAAAAACCTTACCTATGGTGTCACAAACTAAATCAAATTTCTCATTAGTTGTTGGTAGTGCCTTGCTCTCTTCCTTCGCGCGACATTTTTCCCTTTTTTTGTCAGCTGATTTCTTCCTTCACAAGGCATTTTTCCCTTTTTTGTCGTCTGATTTCTTCCTTCACGCGGGAAATTTTTAAATTTTCAATTTTGATTCAGTAGTCGATGCTTTAGTCAGCATTACTTAATGCCAACTTTAGTGCCAAATTTTGGCTGTTAATGTAATTTGTTTGGGGCGCCTAAGGCAACACCAAGTGCACCTAATTGGGCACCTATCATTGCTGTATAGTGACTATTTTCATTGTTGTGTATCATAGGATCCAAAGTGTTGGAAGTAACTCCAACTCCTGCCTTGTTTTTGTGACCACCATTGTCCTATGGCTCCTTCATTAGCTTCGTGCGGTAGAGTGGTTTTTACCGTGGTCCTGCAAGGTGCTTCATCCTTCTTGGCGGTAGTGTGGTGAAAGCTTCTATGGCGGAACACGAGTCTTCCTTCTATTCCTAGTGGTGTTGTGGTGACTCCTGCAAGTCTTCTACAGTTGGTGTACAGTAGTACGGTGACCACTGCTATCCCATGACTCCTTTGTTAGAGTAAAGTAATTAATTAACTTTACTCTCCTCTTAAGATTTCACTTTATGCACTCATATTAGTCATTTAATAATTAATATTTAATTATTAAATGCACTCACCTTAGGGTTAGGTTTTCCTTTTCGGTGTTGATCTCCTTTATAAGGATTGATCTCTTGTATTGTTTTTTCTTCTTAATGTTCTTTTTTCAGTCTAATAATACATTCTTGCATATTGTCAGAGCAAAACCCTTGTTTTGTTTTCCTACAGATTTCTTCCTTGTGATTTTTACATGCAGGTTTCTTGGGCTTAATAGATTTGTTTTTCATCAAATCTTACATCCTTCACCCGCTCAGTGCGATAGAGTGGTTTTTACCGCGGTCTCAGAAGTTGCTTCTTCCTTCTTGGTGGTAGTGCGGTGAAAGTTTCTGTGGCAACATTTTTATTCATAGAGGAGGCCATGGAGAGAGGACGTGGGTGGAAATAGATGAGACAATAGAATCTACAGATACAATAGAGGTAAGAAGAGAAAGCAACCTCAACCAAAGGAGGAAGGTGTTTATGAATTCACAAATGCTACAACATAGAGGAGATATCAATATGTCAAATATATGACTAAAGTGAGGTTTTGTGTTGGATATCATACTCGTTGAAATGATATAATTGGTGTACTAAACATTATTTACTATGTTACATGTATTATAGGGGTGAGACGAGGCCATGGCAACAAGTCGTGTCATATCAAATGAGGACACAATGGATGAAGCAGGACATCAAGTACTCAAATTTTGACTTAACTTAGGAAAAAATGATCTAATGGCATTTTGTGATACATCCATCTTTTTTCATAGTATTATTGAAATTTATAATGTATTATCCAATCTTGACATAAATTAATGCATGTTGTTGATTATTTTAGATGGAGATTGGAGCAAATGCAGAGCTTGAGCGTTCAACTAACAAAAGAATAAGATATGTACATGGAAATGGACCTAAAATTGTTAAATTACATAGAAGACAATGGGCGGAAGAGGATATGACAACAGATAATAGAGACACAACATATGATTGCACTGAAGAAGAGGTAGGTATATATGTTCATACAATTTATATTTTTATTTTTTAAGCAATATTTGATTAAATATTTCTTTGAAATTGATACATTTATGATTTATCCAATTATTTTGAAACATTAAATAATTCTTTTGTTTGTTGATAGGTAGAAGATTTTGATGAAACAATACATACTAATACCCAAGATCCAACTGGGTTATCAAGATTTGGACGGGATGATCCAAACCATCCTTTAAACCATACCAGGGCAACAAGAGCAAGATTGAAGAGAACACTACCACCTAAGAAATTTGAAGAGTTGATGAGAGTCGCATACACTGATGACATGTCACCTAGCCTTAATGATGATGATCATGATAGTGAAAATGCAGTGCATAAAGAAGGATTGAATGTAATGCTTACATGTTTCTTTGGGGATGGAAATAATTATGACAATAATGATGATATGGTTGACAGTAATGATGATAGTAGGGGTAATTACCACCAATGTAATGTTGATGATAACAACATCAAAGACTCCATCAAGCAAGCAAAAAAGACACCCGTGTTCAAATTAGGTGCAAGTAGAACCTCAAAACTGGCATGCACATTACTATTATTAGAAATCAAGTCACTATTTGGTTGGTCAGACCAAGGATTCACTACCCTACTGAAGTGATTTGAAATCTATTTCTTACTTTGCATTGTCAATTGGTGTACATTATTCGTAAACATTCATAAAATTTGTTTATATTTCTTTAAGGGGATTTTAAAACCATATATTGTATATAAATAGTCCTAGTATATATTGACATATCAAACATGTTCATCATAAGTCAAAAATTCAATTGATTTAATCTTTGGCAATCTTACAGGGCACTAAAAACTAAAATATTCCTTGAAGAGAATGTGTTACCATCAACTTGTAGAGAGGTGTGTCTATTGTTGGTTGAGTTGGGGATTGAATATAAACAAATTCATTCATGTAAAAATGATTGCATTTTATACAGAGATGAATATGAAAACAAGGTAGAATTCCTTATATGCAAAGAGAAGAGATATCGTACAAATGTACAAGGTCCTACAATTCCAAAGGTTTTACGTCACATGCCAATTATACCTAGACTTCAACGAATGTTTCATTGCAATTCACTAGCACAATTGGTGGAATGGCATGCAAAGAACATGAGTAAATATGGATGTATGTGAATTTCGGTCGACTCCAAAGTAATGAAACACAAAGGAAAAATGGCCAACAAAATTCAAAGATGAACCCCGTAGTATAAGGTTTGGTCTTGCAATTGATGGAGTGTGCCCATTCTCTTTCGTAAGCTCAAATTATAGTGTTTGGCCAGTCAGATTGATAGTAAACAATATTCCCCCATGGATGAGTGTTAGAAAGGAGCATCTTATGCTGACTTTCATTGTTCTAGGAAAAGATCAAGTTAAAAACATGGATGTTTATCTTGTGCCTTTTATTGATGAGATGCAATTGCTATGGAAAGGCATAAGAATGTATGACATATCACGTCCTCCATCAAATAGGTCCTTCATGTTGTATGGTGTGCTATGTTGGACTATTCATGATTTCCCAGGACTTGGTGTTTGTTCTGGTAAGATAAAATATTTACATATTTACATTCATAATTTATTTTCATCCCAACTTTCATACTTAGTTTTATACTATTTTTTTTATGTTATTAACATTACTTATTGAAATGTAGGGCTTCAAACAAAGGGGATATTTGCATGTCCAAGATGTGCAGAACAATTTCAAGGGTGGTATTCTAAAGATCTACATAAATTTATTTACGCAAACAACAGGGTTTTTCTACCACTAGATCATAGGTTTAGAAATCGCTTGAAGAATCAATTTGATGGAAAAGTTGAAAATAGAGGCCGTCCCATGATTATGGGTCCAGGTGATTGGTTTAAGAAGTATGAAGATGTTGAATTGAAAGCTTGGAGGATTTTTTTGATCGGGGTGATTCAATTGAAGAACCCAAACAAGTTGTAGTTAATATGCCAGAAGGAATGAAAAGGAAATCCATATTTTATGAGCTCCCTTATTGGAGGGATTTATTAATATCTCACCTATTAGATCCTATGCACATCTTCAAAAATGTCCTAGATTCTATATTTCAACACTTATTAGGCAATAAGGACACGTTGTCTTCGAGGACATATATTGATCTTTCACATACCAAATTTGATAGAAAACATTTGTGGCCAAACAGGGAAAATGAAACATATGTAGAAGCTCCATGGATTTTGAAAAAAAAAGAGCTAGACCAACTAAAAAATGTCATATGTTCAATAAGGACACCTACTAGCTATGGGTCATCATTAGCTAAAGCTTTTATAGTTGATGGACATATCACATGATTTAAAACACATGATTTTCATAATTTAATGAAGGTATTATTTATCAGCATTTAACATTTACTGGTAACATTGATTAAGCACTAAACTTATTTTGATATTTTGTTGTGTGAGAAAAAATTACTAATGACCTTTTCATAAATGTGTTTGATAGGATATCATGCCATTGGAAATTAGGGGAGATTCCTGTCTTACAGTTGACTTAAGGAATGCCATAAGTCGATTGTCAGCATTTACAAGGTATGTGGTTATATGAAATGTTCATGTGTGAGAGACATAGAAATATTATATTTCATTTTAATTTATGACTAAAGGTTCATACTAATTTACTATTCTTATAACTCTTAAAAGATATGTCTGACAAAAGGCACATCCAGAGGGTTGCATGATTGAAGGGTATGTATTGAATGAAGAATTTTTCTTCCTGTGTGAATTCCTTGGTAAGGATTTTGAAGATGGCCCATGCGTCTAGGATGAAGAACAAGCATAAGATATTATTGATGGAGAAAAATCACAATCTAATGGTGTTGAAGTACAAATTAGTAAGTAAATTCATGATCAGTGTGGTTGTTTTTCTTACAATAATTAATTTACTCTGTAATTTATTTGTCAAATTAACAACATGACATTTGGAGTTTGAAATAAACATGTTTACATGTAATAGGTGTAGACAGAAGTTCTATACTCGACAAGTTCATTTTGTACCACATGGACTTTATGAATAAATGGATTGATCTATATGATAAAAAGAGAGAAGAAGTGTTAGAAGTAAGGAGACAGTTTAAGAGATCGAACCCAAGGAATACTCCATTTCCCACTCATCTGCTTGGGGAATGGGGAAAATATTTCCCACTAGAATGGGTTACTGAACAAATTCAAAATCAAATAGAATATGCAAGTACAAATTCAAACATAACAGAAAATGAAATCAACATGTCTAGAGGATGTGAAAGAAAGGTACAGTTGGAATTTTGCAAAATGTTGTTTCCTTATAGTTTTGACAGTCTTAACTATTTTAATATTCATCATTATATTTGATTTCACTTCAATAAATGGTCTTTCATAGGTGAGGAAATATCCAACAATGTGGGCATATGGTTGACATTATCGTGTAGAAAGTGTAGACATAAAGAGACGATCCTTCGATTGTGGCATCATGGTTGAATTCAAGCAATCCAGTCAATCAAGCTCAAAAGATAAGAATATAATTGAAGGGAATCTACAATATGTTGGGAAAATACAAGAAATTATTGAATTAGATTACCACTCTTTTAAATGTTGTATTTTTAAGTGTAGATGGTATGAAGCATTTGAGAGGAAACGAAGACATGATACCCATAGTGGATTGTTTTCTATAGATTCCTCATCATTCCTATCGAAGGATAAGGAGCCTTATGTTCTACCAATTCATTGTGAGCAGGTATTTCTTTAACTCAAACAAGAAGCGGTAGTGATCAATAATCTATTAATTCATAGCTTATTGTGAATGTATACATGTGTTTATTAATCAATAAAAAATTTATAACATACATCTAATATATGTATGTCGCTCACATGCAGGTATTTTCTATGAAGATATTTTGGACCTGATATTTGTCATACATTATGATCCAAGATTAAGGCATGGATTTGACAATGCATTAGTGGACAATGAGCAAAACAATGATGCCAAAAAAAATGAGAGAGAGGGATTATAGAACATCGAAGAAATTGACATCAATGATGATGTTGAAGATGGTTATGTTCAGGCACAAGAAGAGAACAATCCAAAGTTAGATGATGTTATGGAAGACAACAATATGGATGGTATAGAAAATTATGATCCAAATACATCTAGTAACAATATAGATGGTTTGGATTCAAATTTCAATGTTGATGAAGATGATGTAGGTCAATATGTGGATGATGATAATATTAAATACTTGAAAGAACATATGAACATTGACAATGATACACTAGATGACATTGTAGTAGAAAATAATGTTAATGACCAAAACTTCTAAATTTTTAGAATTATTTGCAATCCCTATTTAAAAAAGGATGATTCTTATGGCCTAAAATTTGAAATGCTTCAGTAATATTATGTTGTACTTGGACAATTGAAAACCTATTTTATTCTCCTAGCAATTTTTTATTATTTTCCATTATAATTCTAGACCAAACAACATTTGTGGGGATGGCCTTTTACACCAATCTTAATTTGTATGAAGTTCACGAATCTGTTGTCAAGCAGTAAATTCCTTTCGTAGACAACAAATGTAAAGGCTTCATTTAAGAAAAGATAAGTAGTCTCTTTCTGAGGGTAATCCACATGCAAAAAGTAAAAAGCACATAAAATTTTTTGTATAGTAGAAAATCAGATTCAATCAGTTATATCTTATTTCGCTTGCACACTTATCTCAAAGACACAGGGTATTCACCATACATTTCCCTTGACATAGAAAACATGTGCTTTCATTTATTTTTACTATATATCTCAGAAGTGAAATTGTTGTTACATAATGATGCACTAAGAAAATAATATATACAAAAAATGTAAAGAAAATGTTTGAAATTTAACATGCAACCTACTGTGTTGCGCTGAAAGGAATCAAGATTAATTGGGACAAGAAATAAAAATAAAATTTTGATGATTGTACTTAAAAGTGAATAGGATATGAAATGTGTGGACAATGATGGTGCTGAAATTGAAAACCCCGATTCTGATGACATTATTGTTTTACGTCATTAGAGATAAAGAGCACATACAATTTTATATACATAGAAAATGAAGATTTGAAACTAGTAAACTGAAAAATGTAAACACTATAAGATTTTTCCTTAAACAAGAAATCACATACTCACTTACAAAAAAGGGTGAAGCATTTTTTATTCAAACTCTGTTTTCTTTAATAAACATAACAATAAAAGAATATTTACAAGTACAAGAATATATACACTATTTCATAGAAAATAAGGAATGTTTCATAGAATATATAAGTAAAAGAATATTTACAAGTATAAGAATATATACAATGTTTCATAGAATATATACACTATTTCATAGACTTCTAAATTTTTAGAGTTATTTGCAATCCTTGGGTCTCAAAAATGCAGGTTTTTAGACCATAAGAGGGTGCCAATCTCTAAGAGGACTTTAATCCTTAATACGAACCAATTACAATAAATTATTTGAAAGGACTTTACTTCACACCTAACCAGAAACCAATCAAAGCATCCACACAGTAACAACAAATGCACCCTGATAAATCTTGCAGATTTAAACAACTTGAAAAGACCACTTTGGAGACAACAAAGCAATAAATAAGCATGAAAATTGACACACCAATTGAACATTGAAAAATGGATTACAAGTTATAATGTATATGCTCCATTATATTGCTCAAAATATAAACATACATAGCATGAGTTCTTTTGATATTAATAAGTGGATGAGATGGTCTAGTATCTATTCTAATGGATTGAAATGATGATAATATGATGATCAAAATTGGACCTTAGTTTCCCTATTTGTACGGGAAGAAACAAGCTTTAGGTTCATTCACAAAAGTTACATTGTTTCTTAAATAAAGCATAATTAACATAACATAGAAACTTAAAAAGAGTTTTTTGTTGGATGCACCACAGTCCGTTAATCATTAGCAAGCACCTGTGACCACCTAAGATCTATTCAAGGCTCAAGAACCATGTTAATGCATCCACAATAACCAAACTATGACTACCTCCTCATATAGCTCGTGCAAGAAAAAAATTAACCTTTGACATGTGATCAATGTATTTCTCTTGGGCATAAGTGTTTGCATTTTGTAGAGTGTCTGTCATTGCATTCTCCAATCCAAAAATCCTCCCGATTTGCTTATGTGTTTTCCTGAGTACCTCATCCTCATCATTGATGTCATCAAGGATGCCTAGCAAATACTTGATATCTCATTTTTCTAATTTTTTTGATCCTTCAAATCTGTTTCTTCAAAGAAATTTGGAATGGCCATACATAGTGGCTAGTTGAAGTTATTCAATTCCTATGTCAAGATATTCTAGAAGTTTTCATGTGTATTCATGAGGCTCTGACATTCTTGGAGAAAAGCATTACTATCTCCATCTTTTTCCTTGATATGGGATTCCATTTCCTTCATCCTATCAAGCAAACTTCCATGCTCCATGAGGGCCTTGTATGTTCCACTGTGAGCATGCTAGATACCATCTACATGTTGGAACATATCTTTGAATTTCATACAAATTATCCCTGATGACACTTCAAAAGAAGTAGCCCTCAATTTTCTTTTTAGTTCTTCCTATTCCTTTTGAGCCTTTTCAAATTTATGCTTCCATTGAGTAGTCTCAGACATGGCCTCTAACACTTTTCTTTCATGTTCAATTAAAGGAGAGTAAATCCTTGGAGAAGTAGGTAGCCTATCTTTGTAGTTGGTTAATTCTTGTTTCAACCTGTCATTTTCCTCTATCAGACACTGGTTATCTCTTACTAGCTTTTGGATCTGGGCTTTGGTGAATTTGGCTGCATTCACATTCAAGTCAGCAGTCTCCAAGGGATTAGTCTCCCCTACTCTTTGCACCAAGAGATTTTCAAAAATATGATCATGGTCAATGAGAGAAGGCTTCTTTCCTGGGGGGTAAAGAGCCCAAATTTGCAAAGTGGTATTATCAAGATTGTACCCTGACCCTATATAGACCCTGTCACCTACTTCATTTGTTATTTGAAAAGTTTTATTCTTTCTCTTCAAAAAGATGTAAAACACAATGGCTGAACTAATATCCCACCTAGGAAGGAGCATAACTCTAGCTTCTTGCAATAATGCTCTTCCTCTCTCAACAGTCATGTTTCTCATTTCCCTATCAACTTCATGTTGCAACTCTTTCAAGGCATAAGCCTCTTTCTTAGGGTCAATGTCCTTTAACCTTTCTCTTATTAGTCTTCCTTTATACTCATATATAAATGACTTAAATTTAGGGGTCTGCACAAAAGTATCATCTGCAACAAATTCCTGACTTGCACAATGCCTCACATCATCTGATAGCTCATTAGAGGCTTCAAAGGTGATCATGCTTCTTTCCAATGGCATCTCATATTGGGGTATAAAAAGAGCATTAAACTATGAGACTTCTTCCTCCTCAGTCTTATCTTCTTCCATGGATGGGGAACCAACTGAAAAGCTCACTTCACTAGTAGGCTGAGGTGATAAGTGATCTAGTGGTGTGATATTTTCTACTTGCTTCCTAGGACTGATGCCCCTTCCTCTTTCAAATGCCACAAGTAGCACATCTCTTATCAATTCTTCTTCATGGAGGATTAACCGTTCAATTCTTTCTATGGGATCCTGTACCTTAGGGAAATCCCCTACGTAGCCTGGGTTATTATTCGCCTTCCAAGCCTCATCCATCATAACCCTACTGTAGGCATTCATTCTCATCATGATTTGTTTTTCTTCACAATTTCTAATGAAATCTTCTAAAAGGAAACTATGCTTATACCCTTTCAATTTCTGAGAAATTTTGGCATCACAAATGAAGTGTTTAGGATCAAAATTTTCCCTTTTGTTGCCAACCGGCAAGCCATAATAATCCAGTTTTCCACTAACCAAGTCATAGCATGAATAAGAGATAATAGTGAAATCACCAAAGCATAAAGTGGAAGGAATGAAAGTCTGCCTCCCATAGCTATTTAAATGCATGAAAGCTTAAAATGACAATTTCCTTATGGTCTCGAAATAAGAAAAATTGTTTGGCATAGTCTTAGGAAACAAATAAGGTGCAACTTCAAATCTATAAACCCTGATAACAATACAATCCCCAAACATGTACTAGTCCCCCCAATTGTGATGTATCCTTGCTTCACGACCCATATCTTTTGGTCAAAGAAATCTTAAGATCTCTAGGGAGAGGTTGTAGTCACATTTGTGGCCTAGCATCTTGTATAGTGGTTTGACAAAATATTCCTCAAAATATAGGTAGTGGGACCTCCCACACCTGTTGTCCCACACAGATGTCCACATTTGTATAGGCCTTGAATTTTCATCATTATCTAAGTCTTTTATTCTTAATTTCTCATCCCATATCCCCATCACCTAACCTTCGTATAATATCATGTGCATGAAAAGAGAATAGTGCTTGAAATTAGTGGCTTCACTTTCATTCTTGATGATATTGAGGGCATTATAGATGGCCTCTGATAAATAATCTACATGAACATAGGGTTTGGCATTATGGCTCTAGATGTCTGTGGCTAAAACCATGGCAGCAATTTTCATGTTCTCAGGAACATCAATTCCCAATACTTGACTAGCTGAGTAATAAGTGTATTGAAAGTATTCTTCAAACACAGCCACAGAGAATGGGGGCTTATCTTCACTAGAGAACCTCATAGTTTGGTTACCCGCACATTTAATCCTATGTAGAGGAAATTTCCACCTCTTGTAACATGTTTCCATGGTGCGGTATTCCTCCAACAACTCTTTAATTCATAATAAATTATTTTTAGGGAAGTGTCTAGCTAAAAAATCATGGAAATATAATTTGGCTTTATGACCATGAATTGTGACCCATTAGGAAAATGAATTGCTCTCATATTTGGATTGTAATTCTTTGCCAACACCTTGATTAACTCTACGTTCACAAAGATGTTGGGTACTACAAGTTTACCCAAATTCAGATTCCACAGGTTTGACACTGGGCTATGCCAAAATTTCTTCCTATACTGATAAATAAAGTGATCATAACCCCTACACGGAGTCCATACATCTCCAAATTTTTTTGTTTATCTACTAATGTCACACATGATGGGTTAAGCTGTGTTATTCTTCTAGATTTTGGCACAGACCCAGGACACTGATCGATTAAGTCTTGATTCAATTGCCTAGCTTCAGTTTTCTACCTGTTTGCTTTCTATTTGCTTAGGGTTTTTTCCATCTCAACCCCAGTCATGCAATGCTTTCATCTACTTACTGAGAAAATACTTTGAGCTGAGTCTAGACCACTTACTTGGATAAATGCTACAAATTTCTAGCTGCCTACCACTATCCAACTTGGTTCTCCAAATCCTTCAATTACAATTCACAGTGATTTCAACTTCTTTGAGGCCATATTTATCAAATTTCAGGACAGTTCATCCAGCCCTAGTTTATAAATGGTGCTTGCGCCACCTTTATGATCAAGTTCTTCATTAATAGTGGTAGTCTCATCGATATTTTCGTTAGTCACATTAGTCAGACTAATCATGATTTCATAACTTTTGAAGAGACTTTTAATTAAAATGCCTGTTGTTTCTTTGATATGTTGGTATGGTGGTGTTTTTCCCTTCCCTTCTACTGTTTACCACACTACAACCTTGCTCAAAGCTTCTTGTTGTGGGGTTGCGGTGTACACAACTCTACTGCATATGTTTCTCACCTTCTCGATGGTATAGCAGTGTATGCTTTTGATCATTACTTGAAGAGTGTCAATGAGACAATCTTATTTGTCTTACCAATATCTCAATGTCTCATCCACATTAGATCTTATGTTCCTCCAATGTTGGTTGCCAGTGTTGATGAGATAGGTTAATGTCTCTTTCTGATATTCCACTTTCTCATCAACAATTACTTTGTTATATCCAAGAGTTGTGTTTCGCCGAGCACTTGTAGATATACCATGTCGATGTGCTATAAGTGATTCTCTCCTCGATGTGCCCGTATCTTGTTGACATTCACTTTTTTACATCATCGATGAGACATATAAATAAGTCTCTTCGACATAGGGGTGTCTCATCTACATTTCTAATCTTTGCTTTGTGCTAATGTCAAGGAGACTTTGGAGGGACTCTCATCGACATGGTGTTGTCCTAGTGATATGCTATGAGCAATCATAGGAGTATTTCAAAGGAGGAATACACTTTGATGTTGTGATCAAGGGTTTTATTTGGAAGCTCATGTGAGGGATTTTATTAAATTTAAGTTATTATGACATGAATTCTATGCATATGGTGGATGTAAGAGATGAGTGAAAATGGAAGTAATTAGGATGGAATTTTGGCTACAATACAATCCATGTTTAAAAAATGATGATTCTTATTGCCTAAACTTTGAAATGCTTTAGTAATATTATTTGTGTTGATACAAATTACCTAATTCAATATCATTAAATTGTTCAATCTTTGGTATGAATTGTTGGTAGAAAAAATTAGGATTACTTGGATGCTTCTTCCATTCATTTTGTATCAACATATGTCTGTGAAGACACAAAAGTTAATAGCTCAATCAGGTAGAGCGTTTGTGATTTTCAAATAAATAGTAAGGTACATTTTTATTTCTGCTACATTACATTCCTGTGCATAAACAAAATCAGAAGATTACATTACTAGATTGCACTTATGCAAATGCATATAATATAGGAAATATTGCACAATCCTTTCAAAAATGTAGTCTTTATTGATAATGTAAATGAATGTTGTTCCACACAAGTCGTGGAACTGACTATTTGTATACATATAATAAAAAAACTATACATTTATAGATACAAAAGAGAAAAATTCACATAAAGAGAAAGGGGACAATGACAAATCCTGGTTGCTTTGTTCTGCATCATCTTTAGTCTTCTTGCTTGTCTAAGCCTCCAAGTTGACATCTTCCTTGCTACTCCTAGGTTTCCTAAATTTCAGTGAGAAGAGTGTTGTTAGAGAAATGAAGGATCACCAATCAAAATATGTGCATATATCCATAAACATATAATTTCATCATCATGTGCATTCAAATAAATGTATACCATAGATGTCCAGGAAAACAAGAAAGTTATCAAACATATCTATCATATGCTCAGTTTTATCTAACATGTTTTCTCATTGTGCAGGTATAGATAAAATTAGATTGTTTTGTTTGTCTGGTTACAACATGTGGGGTGAAATGTGGCTCCCACAAGGGTTGAGCCCAGCCTGTTGCCCTATTGTTTTATTTGAGAAGGATAATCACAAGTACACCATCCATGAAGCATTAAATATCAATCTTTGCAAGGATAGTGGAGTAAGTTGGTAAAGGGTAATCTCCTTATTGATAAAGATTTATCCTTATTAATAAGAACATTCCATTATCAACATAGCCATGATTCTGAAAAAACTCATCATCAAGGATTCCAAGATAGTTTTCATTAACAGTCTGGTTAAAAGTAAGTAGCACCAAGCATCATAACAGTCACAAGAATTGAACATGAGTGGAATTCATGTAGATTAAAAGCTTACACAATAGTCCTCACTTGCAAAGATAGACTAGACAACATGTTTCCACATAACAAATTAAATCGAATGCATGAAAGGTACAATGATGAAATCCATAATAGTGAATGTTGCTTAAGAGGGATTGAAGGACAACATTTTGCATCAAGGAGAACAAGGTAACCTCAAACTCTGTTGTACCTGAGTATGACAATACCTAAGCTTCTAGTGTTTCTAGATGGAACCTATAGCAAAAAAATGTAGTCTCCATCTGAAGGAACCATCTTCAGAGCTCTTCCCTGAAATGAGGGTTGAAAACATTAGAAGAAAAGAAATACCATAATTCTGCTAAAGTAACAATTTGTATCAAGACAAATGTTAGAAAGTATAATTAAAAAGACAAATCCTGACAATTGGACCTCGAATTGAACCAAACATATTTATGATTTTATCTTTAGAATGTAGAAAATTTGTTTGTTGGAGCTTCACGACCTAAAATTGGATCTCCAATTGGACCAATAAAATTTATGATTTTATCTTTAGAATATAGGAACTTTCTCTGTTCGATATTCAAGACCTCAAATTAGATCAAAAGCTGGATTAGTAGATTTATGATTTTATCTTTAGAATGTACAAACTTTCTCTATCGGATATTAAAGATGTAAGATTGGATTAGAAACTGGATAAGTAGATTTATGATTTTATCTTTAGAATGTAGGAACTTCCTTTGTCAGATATTTGGAAATTCCTATACACAAGTTTTGCTTCCGAGCGAAATAACCTGGAAGTGTTTCACACCGGCTCAAGGTATAATCCAACTTGGTTATGACATTGATAGCAATCCAATTTTTCCTGAACCGTCCATACCCGAACGTTGCATCAAAATCTATTCTTCCTACACATAAAAATGCCACATATTAACCCCTTCTAAATAAAACTCAAAATACCATGAAACAATGAGTCCCCTATATTAGTAATTAAGTAGGCAGTCTATAGGGCATAGTTTGATTTTATACAAGGATGCTCATGAAAGGAATCTTCAAGTGGCAGTGAGTGTGTTGTTTGAGATTGCAGCTGATGGTGCAATATCCAGTCTTAAAGGTAGTTAGCAAAGCAGTAAATGCGCAAGAAAATCAAATAGTACACAACAAACAATTCACAATGTTATCTTGCATAATGCCTTAATTTTGAAGACAAAAATATCATTGTATCTTGATGAAAGTAGTGACCTTAATGGTCAATCACTGACAACCATGATTTTAAAACATGTCATTGTGCTTATGGAGGCAACATTTTAAGCAAGGCAGTGAGTGGTGGTTTGGAACAATGGCAGGTATGAAGGACTTTCTTTATATTCATTACATTATCTAATCACACGATAATGCATCATTTATTTATTTTAAATCAAAATAAATTATTCTAAACCCTATAAAGGACACATTGATACTTCAAAAGCATCTGCTTTATTTTTTTAGATTAAAAGAAGTCATTCTAAACCCTATATATGATACATTGATACTTCAAAAACATCTGAATGAATTTGAGATTATGCAAACACATGTCAATTAAATACCTAGATTACAAACAATAGCACAAACATTGTAACCCTTGTTGTTCAGAGCAGGAATGAGATAAACAACAATGAATCCTATGCATCCTTACCATTCTTTGTCATTGTTTACTAAAACACTTCTCCATTTTGGCAGGCTACGCCTAAAAATAAGGCTTCAACAAAGGTTTTATTGTATGTTTATTAAAATGAAAACTCCATTTTGGCGGGCTATGCCTGAAAATAAGATTTTGAGGAAATTTTTAGAGTATGTTTATTATATTTTTAGAGTATTTTGGTAGGCTATATTCTTGATTCCTTAAATTATTTATTCGAATGGATTGTGACTGACATGATTTGTTGCATTTAGTGTTGTAAATTGTAAGGATGCCATGATTACCATACTACTGCCATCTCTTATTATACCCGTTGTGGTATGGCAGGGTCTTTCCCTTCCCTTTTGTTGTTTATTGCACTATCGCTTTGCTCAAGGCTTCTTGCTGCGAGGTTGTGGTGTATACCTCTCTATTGCATATGTTGCTCACCTTCCCGGCGGTATAGCGGTGTATGCTTTCGATCATTACTTGAAGAGTGTTGATGAGACAATCTTATTTGTCTTACCAATATCTCAATGTCTCATCGACACTACTCTGTTATATCCAAGAGTTGTGTTTCGTCGAGCACTTGTAGATATACCTTGTCAATGTGACGTAAGTGATTCTCTCCTCGATATTCCTGTATCTTGTCAACATTTCATTATTTTACATCGTCGATGAGACATATAAATAAGTCTCTTCAACATAGGGGTGTCTAAATTGATGCTAAACTCGAGGCTAAACTTGAAGCTAAAGCGGGAGCGAAAAGTGGTGTTAAACTCAAAGCTAAACTCGAAGCCAAAGACGATGCTAATTGCAGTGCCACACTCGGATTTAATATCAATGCTAAATATGACACCAATTTCAGCACCAATGAGCACCTTAATTAGCACCGACTTGTCCTGATCAATGCAAATAAACACCAAAAATAGCGCCATCCTGATAAATGGCACCAATGTTTTCAAAAAATTGGCAAAAAATACATTAAAACAGTGGGTGGAATAAAAAACAGAGCAAAAAATGGAGCAAATCACAAGGATTTGTTGTAGTGATTTTTGGACTGGAAATCACGAGAGACAAAGATAACATAAAGCTTTGGTTAAGCTAGAGAAAGTATGTGAACTTGATGTTGGAGAGATTCAACATGGTAGATTACAGACAGTTAGTTGTTCCTGTGACGCAAGGGATAAAGCTTTCTATGAATGATTGTCCAAAATATCCTACTAAGATGGAGGATAGGACCAAAATACCATATGCAAGTGTAGTTAGCAGTCTAATGTATGCGATGGTGTGTATGAGACCAGACATTGCCCATGTAGTGGGAGTCCTTAGCCATTTTATGGCTAATCCCAGATGGGTGCATTAGGATGCAGTTAAGAGAGTGTTCAGATATTTACAAGCTACTTTTGAGTATGCCTTGTTTTTTCATGGTTATCCTACTAGACCTCAACATTCTGTGAGCATTAGAGGATATGTGGACTCAGATTGGGAAAGTGACATTGACAATAGAGGATCCACTAGTTCTTATGTGTTTATGATGTTTGGTGGTGCTATTAGTTGGATGAGTAAGCAAAAATTTGTAGTCACATTGTCCACAAAAGAGGCAGAGCATATGACAGCCACTCATGCTTGTAAGGAAGCCATTTGGATTAAGAGATTTTGTTTTGATATTGGTTTAGATGTAGGGCATATTACCATTTGTTGTGACAATCAAAGTTTGATTTGTCTAGCGAAGAATCCTTCCTTTCATGCTAGAACAAAGCACATTAATGTTCAATATCATTTTGTTCGTGATATGGTAGAAAATGGAAAGGTGAACCTAGAAAAGGTTAACATTTTGGTGAATGTTGTAGATGCGCTGACAAAATTGGTGCGCACAAAAAAGTTCAGATGGTTTTTTGATTCCATGGGTCTTGGGGCCCTGAGCAAATGATTTTGTATGACTCTTGACAGGTCTTTGACAAGTGGGAGAATGTTGGGATTAAGGTGTCTCAACCTTAGAGTCCTAATATTGATTTAATTTGATGTATTAATTGTATTTATTTGTATTATTTAAATGCCTATGGTGTCATGTTATAAATTGGGACCCACCAGTTGGGTGGCATCCCTATTGGAGGTGACTAGATGACACATAATCATCCCAAGTGGACATCAGCGTCCCATTTTGGAATCTTTGACCTATGATAGATTCTATGATGCGTCATAAGGAATCTTCATGCATGGAGAGTGTAAGGCATCTTCATGCATGGAGAGTGTTGGCGACCAAGTTGGGTTATGACAAGATGTAAGAGAATCAACTATTTTTAGTCAATTATGATATATTCTCTTACGGATTCTATGACAACTCATATGGAAAATTTATGACATATTCTATAACAGTTGTGAGGAATCTATCATAAGTAATTATGAGCAAATTTTGGGTTCCTAAGCTAGGAGAGATAATAATTGCATGTATGACAATTGTAAGAAGTGTAAGGGAATCCAATACAAGTGTCCAAATGCGTGTTTATAGCATGGAATATTGTGCCATGTGTATTTGGATTCCCATCCCCTTCTAGAATCATCTCTTGGCTTGTATTCTCTATAAAATGTATGCCTTGAATTGTATAGTGCATAGTTTGTTTGCAGGTAACAAAGTGTTGTTGGGTTAACTCCAGAACAAGTGTTTATTTCAAGACACTTGTGTAGAATCTTTGTACTTGGGCTATGTTGTAACTCCTATTTAAAGTAATATAGAAGTATTGTGCTTTTTGAGGGTGGGGTTTTTTACCCGAAAGGGTTTTTCCCCATGTATATCTAGTGTATCTTTTATTTGTGTACTTGTTGTTTTGTTTCCATTATTCTCTATGTGCTTCTCTTATTGTAATAGTTTAAAGGTGTTAAAATGAAATTTTGTAACTCTCCCCTACTTAGATTAGTGTAGGAAGTTGTTTTCGTTCACCTGACTTCCTTTCAAAATTTAAAGTATTAATGAACTAGGCTTATCTATTCTACTCATTAGTTGTAATTAAACATGTATGATTTATTACATACCCCAGTGGAAATTATTGGTAGGGACATCATTCTCCTAATAGGTATTAAAATCCAAAACACCACCCCAAATACTTTTTTTAGTTCTACCTTGAGTGGAAATAACCTTCACTCTCATGCTAATTAAATCCCACTTTGTGGAGCCAATAATAATAATTTCCTCCCTTCAATCATGATCATTAAAAATGAAAAACTATCACCATCCCTTCCAATTATAATGATGCCACCATCTTAGCTCATAATCACACTACCACCTTTAAGGTTTCCCACGTCAACATTTATGCATAGCATTTATGACACTTCAAAACATTAATGACAAAACCCCTTGGGTCAAAATTTCACAATTCTGACTCCAAGAGGACAAGTGGCTGAGCAACAGAAGCCTTGCGACATGTTTCTTGAGAATACAGGCCGTGGAAAAATGCGCAACGTGCTAGTGTCCTGACCATTTCTTGAGCTCAAAACGTGGAATTTGGAAGGTTAACCCTTGAGACACATGTCCTAGCGGTTACACTTCGAAAGTAATGGCTCTTTTCCACCTTTGCAAGCATTAAAACCTCTTTTTTCCTTCCATTTAGAGGTTGGAAGATTGGAAGACAACACACTAGCTCTCATTCTATTTTGCTACAACTTTGAGATTTCTTCTCCTTTGATAGTAGTGCATTCACAAGCAAAGCCATGCCAAACTGAGGTCCCCCCAGCAGTAGCAACAACTCTCAAGCAAGCACTCAACGGTGTGTCTGTGTGCTCCAGAGAGGGCCTTAGCCCATGGGTAGTGCTCTCTCTTCCTTTCTCAGTTTCCTTTTACATGCATTTATCTACTCTTTTGTGGTGCGGGTTCTACTCCTGAGCAGGTATTGCTTTCACCACATGCTTATCGTGATGCGAGTTCTACCCCCGAGTGGGTATTGCTTTCACCACATGCTTTGTTTACTCCTTTTGCATTCCTTTCCAACTTGGCTATCCATGGAGGTGGGAACACCAAAGCGGGGTCTAACTAAGGAAAGCCCCTATATAGCCACCCAACAACTTTCTCCTTGATATTTTGTGTGCAAGTCATGAAAAGGAGCTTGGAGTGAAGAATCGAGTGTTTGAGAAAAGGGTAAGCTTTCTCCAAGCATCATGATATTTCCCTCGGTTTTCTAGATAGTTAATAGTCTCATATAGATCACTCCTAAGTTTGTAAATATGATTTATTTTTTTCTGTTGAGTTCTTGAGTTCTCTATTGCTCAGGATGTCAATGCGTCTTCCAGATGACAGCGCACCGCGTTGGCATCCTAGAACTGTGCTAACATCTTCTGGCCGAGAGCTCTCTCTTCTAGGACATGAAAAATTTGATCCAACTCTCTCAAGATCTCTGACTATTTCCTTCGAAGTGTAACTGGATTTTGGTTCTTTATCATTTTACTACTATGAGGTGTATAAGAGTAGTTCGTTCCCTAGTGATCTCTCAAGAAAGGAGAGACCCGTGTGCAACAAATCCCTCTTATATCACATTTTGGTGAACCTGACATGAACATCATAACTTTATTTGCAATGTTGCACATTTATGATAATGAATTTTCTGAGGAAGATTTCGATATGATGGAGGATGCTCTAGATGATTTCTTAGAATCACTCTCCCCTATCCACAAATCTCTTGAATGAGTCTCCTCTCAATAGGCTAAGGGATTGGTAAATATGGTGGTAGTCTCAGTGGCCCCTTCGAGCCATAAGAAACTCGTCATTTACGTAACCCCAGCCAAACCTTCCGTCTATGGGATTTCATGTCGTAGTAGTTCACCGAACTTGTATTCAAGGTTCATGAAAGTTGCAGACTCTACATCTTATAATTCCATTAGACACACATATCCTACAAGGAGTAATAAATAAGAAGTGGATCAACAACCTTCCATTCCCACCTCACAACCTGCTTCTTTGCCACCTTCTCAACTAAACCTTCCTGCATCACCTAAGCCTGCGATCAAAGCACCAAGCGATTATGATCTTGTTGAGCAGCTTCATGTTACTCCGGCTAAGATCTCGCTTTGGGACTTGCTTCAGCCTACTCTGGTTTATCAAGAGATGCTCCGGAAAGCTTTACAAAATATTCTCTTTCCTTCCTCTGCTAGGCCTATGGATGTTAATGCGTTGTTGGCCTATATTCGTGCGGATTCACCAAATATTACATTCCACCCGCAAGAACTCCTGCCTCTAGATGTGCAGAAACAAGCAGAGCCTTTAATGATCATAGTCAATGTTAACAACATCGGTATTAGGTGTACCCTCATTGATATTGGTTCAGCTCTCAATTTTTTTGGTATGGACCTACTACCTAAAATTAAAATTGATTCATCCTCCTTAGCAACTTCCTCCTTGTACATTCGTGGATTCGATAACACTGGCTGCCAAGCTCTAGGTATGATAATACTACCTTTACAGCTAGGCCCCGTTACCTTACCCAAGTTGGTTTATGTGATGCTCAAACCCTTACCTTACAACCTCCTCTTAGGGAGACCTTGGATCCATGCTATGGGTGCGGTAACGTCTAATTTACACTGTTCCTTGATGTTTGTCGCAAACAATATGGTAGTCACAATCAAAGCAGATCTAGAAGGCATTTTCCTTTGTGAATTGGCCATCACCGGTCACGCTTCAACTATATCTACCCTCAAGAATTGTATTCATTCTTTAACTACTGATGTTATGGCATGTTCTTCATCGATAGCCTCTATGGAAGTTGTTCCCCGATCGAGTGTTGAAACTAAAAAACCACCTAAAGCAGAAGATCCTGGCTCTCCCACATCACCTTCTCAAACAAATGCTTTCCTCGGAGATGATTGAGGTTCCTTGAATTTTTCTAAATTCTTTATCATAGAGTATAAGGTAGACCCCTCTTACTTGGACCTTCCACGTGCCCCTAAGACAAAGGCGGATAATACTCCCATGGAGGAAAATAAGTGTGACCATGTTTAGAAGATTGCTCCTTCCTATGTTGAGGAGAACAATCCACCTCCTACAAAATAAATTAACATCTGTGAACCCGACAAGGGAGGCAAAAGTACCCCCGTAGAGACGTTTGACATCCGTTGGTGGAACAAAGCACTCTATGTGGATCCACCACCCCCTAAAATTTTGAAAACTCACTATGGGTTCATATATGAGCTCACTTCTTGATATGGCTATAGGAAAAAAGGCCTAGGATGTATCAAACAAGGAATTCAAGTCCCTATCCATCGTAAGCCACGACGATGCAATTTAGGACTAGGATGTTCCATTGAGCAGTCTAAGCAAAAGCCTTGGTGGAGTGTTAATATGATTTCAGTCGAACCATTAAGCCTTGTTCACCCTAAGTTAATAGAGGAAAAGGAGCAAGCCAAAAAAATCCCTCTCGATGTCTTCTCTTCAGATGAAGCATGAGAGGAGTTTCTAGGCGCCTATTCCTCATTACCTCCTTATCACCACAAAAGATGTTTCTCGTATCGTTTACATAACCAAGCGCATTTCAGGGAATCTATCTTGAATATTGATGAGGAGGACCCTCTATCTAACACCAGTGATGGCGTTGCAACACCTCATCATGAGGACTGTAATTCCCTCTTAAAAGGGGATACTGTTGAGATCTCCATGTATCCCACATCTCTTGAAAAGATGATCAAAATCAGGAAGTGTCTCTCTTCGGAGGAAGCAGTCAAACACTCTGATATCTTACATTCTCATCCTGACATATTCGCTTGTACATATGAGGATATGACTTGTATTGATGAATCTATAGTGGTTCATAATATCGTCCGATGCCCCGATGCCAAGTGAGTTAAGCAAAAAATTTGAAAGATATCACCCCCCTCTTCCAAAGGGCATGCCTTTATCATTAATGCTATGGGTTACTTCACAAAGTGGGTTGAGGCTATCCCGCTCCAATCCATGAATGCCAAAGCTATCTGTAGCTTCCTTATGAACAACATCATTTCTTGATTTGGATTGCCTACTATGATTGTTTCTGACAATGTTACACCATTTAAGAACAAAGAAGTGAAGTAGTTCCTCAAGAAATTTCACATCCAACATAGATTCTCCACACCCTACTATCCTCAATCTAACGGTCAAGCAGAAGCATCAAATAAAAATCTTGAGCTTATTCTCTGTAAAATAGTTAACAAACATGGTAAAGACTGGCACATTCAACTGACATATGCTTTATGGGCCTATCGCACAAGTGTTCATACGGCTATGGGAACGACGCCAATATCCTCGTGTATGGTGCCAAAGCTATTATTCCCTTGGAGTTGGAAATTTCATCTCTACGAGTTTCCCTCAAAGGGCTAATCGATAATGAAACCTATCAAGTTAACCATTTGCACTAGCTAGAGATGCTCAATGAGTGCCATTTACGAGCCCTCAAACATCTTAAAGCTTACCATCGGTGGTTATCTAGATAGTACAATCAAAGTGTACTCCCTAGAACCTTTAAAATAGGAGATTTGGTTCTTTGTGAAAATCAGAGAAATGTAAATGCACCACCCAACTAAAGAGGAAAATTCAGCCCTAACTGGTTAGGTCCTTACATTGTGATTTTGGTATATGGCTTAGGTGCCTATGGACTATCATCTATGAAAGAAATGCCTTTAAAGGAGCCTATTAATTCTATGCATCTCCATCATTACTATGCCTAGTGTCCTATGTGTCACCTATGTGGCGCTCTCTCTGCAAGAAAGAGTAGTGGTACTACATATGTTGACATTGTTCATTAACACATTATGATAATTTTTGTATTATGAATAACCATGTGCATGTGTGTGTGTGTGTCCATTAGATCATCATTGTATTTAATTAACATACAACCATGTGTGTTTAATTAAATCATATTAGCATCTAATATAAGCATACATCTGCATGAGAGTATAACATCCATAGCATGAACATGTGAGAAATGAATAAAAAGCATACACATCTAGATAAACAATGCCATGAGATCAGAATCGATGTATCCATATATATATATGTGTGTGTGTGTGTGTGTGTGTGTGTGCAATGTATGTATCCAATGTCATGTACATGTATCGGGCCACTACTACAAAAAATGAGTGGTTGTTGAATATATGTCTACACAGAAAGATCTACAAGTATGTATGAATATATATGTATCTCGCTGCAAAAATGATATACATAAAAAATGATGATGATCCCGGATCACTACAGTGCATGGCTCCCAGAGCCCTTTGGATTTGGTGGATGCTCTGGAATCCATGGAAGGGGTTGAATGGTGGTCATGGAGTGCGAACGATGAGAGCGTGATGCAAACAGAGCAACCCTCGGCCCTTTGATCTCCCCCTATAAGAAGGATATGTCCAGCTCCGCCTGCAGCAACTGGTCCCACAACCACTGAACCTCTGTTGAGCTCATAGTTGTCAACTACCCACCAAGGTCATTGAGACAACTTTGAAGGGTGTCACGTGCCTGCTCAGCAACATCAAGCCTCCTCATTGTCATGTCTCACTCGGTGAGTGTTATATGCAACTCCCCCGACAATTGGTTGTGTTGCTCTCGCACGATCGTCAGCTAGACAATCTCTACACCCCACTCCTCATATGCAGTCCATAAGTGTACAACTGGCTCAAAGTTGGGGGCATGACGCTCCGCAGACACTGGTCGATATGCCTCAAGGACTGATCCCTAAATCTATACAACAGGGGAAACCTCTGATATACATTGAGCTATGAGCCCAGTCCATCCCTACATGTCCTATGCAACCACAAAAAAGGAAAAGGAATCAGCATCGCATGGCATATATAAGATACATATATTAGAAAACTAAAAGTACAAAACATAAAACAATGAACCATGTATACTTGGATCCCCTGGTTGCCATGTCAGGTCAGGGTGAGGATCGGTACTTGGACCTGCACCGCCAACCTCGGTGGCCACTCCTAGTATTGCAAGCGATGTAGCCACAGTGGAAGACGGTGGTGCTAAAGGGATACGGATAGCCGACGGGGGATCCAATCTCATATGTCACCTTGGCCTTGCTGCCACTGCCTCCTCCTCCTAGGGCGCCTCCTCCTCCTCCTCCTTGACCCATTTCCGACATCTCCTATCCTACGGTGGTGGGGCATGTAAGTCCCCCTATGGATCAAGGTCCCCTCTTTGAGCACCCTCATCCAACACAGGGGTGGGCTAATGCCTCTCCCACTACCGTGTGAAATCCAGTGCTACACCGACATTATCCATCGCCGATATGGGTGGTAGATCATGGTCGAGCTCATCATCATCATATGGGACAATATTTGTGATAGTAGGGCGAGGGCGGTCCCCAACCCTCGCCGCGCTCCTATGAGCCCTAGTGTACGTGGGAACATCTGCTGTTATGGTCTGTGGTTGACCATGTTGCCACATGACCTGACTCTAGTAGTAGGGTACGATGACAACATCCCTATGCCCAATCAAAAAATGATCTCTGTAGGTTCCTCAAATACCTACTGTCATCCACCCACCTGAAAAATTGATAGGGTCTCCATCAGACCCTATTTTCTATGAGGGTATCAAGCTGCAACTACCAAAACTATAAATCTCTAAACCTCCACTGGCCTACCATGTCATACTAGTGGGCCATGGGGATCTAATATGACTATCGCTGGGGAAAACTAACCGACCGAGTGCAAATGATGTGGGAAAAGGCCCACACCTGCAAAAATGTGCATGTTGTAAGGCTACAGTCCTCATAGTGCAGGTACTAGCCTAGCTCTTGGTAGAGGTGCACAAGCATGTTGCGCCCCCAAGTGAAGATGGTCCTATGCTCCACCATCTCTCAAATAGAGTGGACGAGGCCCCAATGTAGGTGTGATCCTCGCCCATCAATCATGATCCAGAAAGCGACAATCATGACCATAACCTGACAAATCAACGGCGTTGTGGTCCTCGCCTAGTCATACTAATGTGTGTAGATGTGGCCAATTCCATCATCATCGTCCATCCTCCCTGTGTAATAACAGATGCCCTTTGCTCGCTCCCATGTTAATCGTGTGTAATCTAAGGCCATCTGATGTGCACAGATGGGTAATCTGAGGATCCAATAAACATCCTCAAGAGTAATAGTCATCTCCCCAACTGGTAACTGGAACAATGATGTAGTGGCATCCCACTGCTCCATGAGGACCATAAGCATCAACTCGTGGTATCTCATCTCTGGCATGGTGAACAAATGCCAAAGACCAACTCGCTCCAAGAGTGTGACCTCATCCTCGGATAAGCGGTCCCTCTGCTCACAAACCAACCAGAATGCTTGCCCTCCAGGATGCTCCTGAATCTCTGAGTACTCCTACCAAAAGTAAAAAAAAATTTGAATCAAAACATTGACATTTTTCATCAAAAATTGAAAAAAAATACTAAGACTTATGTGCGATGTGCAAACGTCTGCACGCCGCACATACATCTCCCAACTACCGCGATCACCTCAGAGTTATTAGCGCATCTCCGAAAAGATAGTGCATAAGGGAGATGACAGTGCTAATCACAAATGATAACACGGTTTCAGGATGCAATTGCACAAAAAAGATGCCTATGCACCTTGACGGCAGAAAAATCTTTAAAAATGCATGAAAAATCACTAAAAATGAGAGCTTGTGACCTACTTGGTCCACCTCGTGACCCTTGGCGATGTCCCAACGCAACTACTGCAACCTCGGCTCCTCATACTCTTTCCTGCTAGGCATTTTGCTGACTTTTCTCTCACAAAATTCAACAATTTTCTCATGGTGAATAGGGAAAATGACCCTTCTAGGGGCCCACCTAGGTATATATAGGTCCCCCAGGGCCCATTTTCCCTAGGACTTGTGGCTTCCCAGTTTCTCCTGAATTTTCTCCATTAAGCCAGGG
This sequence comes from Sequoia sempervirens, assembly GCA_007258455.2. Taxonomy (NCBI): domain Eukaryota; kingdom Viridiplantae; phylum Streptophyta; class Pinopsida; order Cupressales; family Cupressaceae; genus Sequoia; species Sequoia sempervirens. Next base: position 66,184,240 of record VDFB02270651.1, read on the forward strand.
GAAAACTCAGGAGGGGGCATAAGGTCATCTCTTGATCATATTTTTCTTCTGAATCAATGACTTTTTTCTTGATCATTCCTCTCTCCATGGTAGCTTTCTTTTGATTTTTTTGAGGCTAACCCAAACATTGAGTTTTGCAGGATGGAACATTCAACAATTTCATGACCGTTTAGATGTTGTTTGTCGAGCTCAAATGTTGGGGGTATCTTTAGTACCCGTTAGCTCGATTGTAGTAGCCGCTATGGTCTCTCGTTGGCATGCAAATCTATAAAATTTGAAAATTTTGTGAAATTTTTTCTTTTTCTACTTTAGTGAGGTTGATTTTTTTTTAAATTGAGCCCACTAAAGTGGGGGAAAAATGTAATATCGCAGAATTGCACCTAGGGGCAATTCCATATTTCAACATTTATGCCTAGAATTTATGACACTTCAAAACATTAATGACAAAACCCCTTGGGTCAAAATTTCACGATTCTGACTCCAGCAGGACAAGTGGCTAAGCAACAGAAGCCTGGCGACATGTTTCCTAAGAATACAGGTCATGGATGAATATGCAATGCGCTAGCATCCTGACTATTTCCTGAGCTCAAAACGTGGAATCTAGAAGGTTAACCCTTGAGACACGTGTCCTAGCGGTTACACTCTGAAAGTAACGACTCTTTGTCGCCCTTACAAGCATTAAAACCTCTTTTTTCCTTCCATTAAGAGGTTGGAAGATTGGAAGACAACACACTAGCTCTTATTCTATTTTTCTACAATTTTGAGACTTCTTCTCCTTTGATAGTAGTGCATTCACAGGTGAAGCCTTGCTAGACTGAGGTCCCCCTAGCAGTAGCAACAACTCTCAAGCAAGCACTCAGCAGTGCATCTGTGTGCTCCAAAGAGGGCCTTAGCCCATGGGTAACACTCTCTCTTCCTTTCTCATTTTCCTTTTACACGCATTTATCTACTCTTTCATGGTGTGGATTCTACTCTCGAGTGGGTATTGCTTTCACCACACGCTTATCGTGGTGCAGGTTCTACCCCCGAGCAGGTATTGCTTTCACCACATGCTTTGTTTACTACTTTTTCATTCCTTTCCAACTTGGTTGTCTGTGGAGGTGGGAACACCAAAGTGGGGTCTAACTGAGGTAGGCCCTTATACAACCACCCAACAACTTTCTCCTTGATCTTTTGTGTGTAAGTCACGAAAAGTAGCTTGGAGTGAAGACTTGAGTGTCCAAGAAAAGGGGAGCTTTCTCTAAGCATCGTAGTATTTCCCTCAATATTTGGTTTTCTGGTTAGTTAACAGTCCTGTATAGATCACTCCTGAGTTTGTAGATAGGATTTATTTATATCTATTGAGTTCCTAAGTTCTCTATTGCTCAGGACGCCAATGCGTCTTCCAGATGACAACATGTCATGTTGGCATCCTAGAATTACGTTGACATCTTCTGGCCGAGAGCTCTCTCTTTTGGGATAGGAAACCTTTGATCCAACTCTCTCAAGATCTCTGACTATTTCCTTTGAAGTGTAACTGGGTTTTGGTTCTTTATCATTTTATTCTCTCAGGTGTATAAGAGTAGTTCGTTCCCTAGTGATCTCTTGAGAAAGGAGAGACCCGAGTGCAACGAATCCCTCTTATATCACAACTTCATTATTTGATTTTCATCCTAATGAAAATTTGCATACCCATCAAATAAGTTTCCTTTATCATCCCTTATGATACCCTCACTGTAGCATCTCTTCTAGGTGAAACATAGAAAAATAGTGTAAGGCTCAAAACACATAGGGTTTTATACTAAATTTGGAATATTTCACCAAACATACTATAAATAGAAATGGAAAAATGGGATGTAATGAACCTACCTATTTTCTATTTCATTCAAGAAATGAGATGGACTCCAAGATAGAATTAACTTTCAGCCCTCAGGTGATTCACTTCTATGAAAAAACTGACAATTTCCTTTATGTGTGTGTGGACGGGGGGTAAAGTTCAAACAACACTCTTGGTAGATGAAAATAAAATAGTAGATGACCTCAAATCTATAACCTAAGACCCGATGAAAATAAAATTGTATGAGTGAAAGACACTTAAAACTTACTTCAAAAATGGTTACAAAGTGTCGTGTTTGGGTGTAAAGTGTCTTGAGATAGCTTTTTGAAATGAATTTTTGGGAGCCTCTGAAGATAGATCTGAGATGCAATTTCCCACTGGTTTCACTCAAAAATGATGGAAAATAAATATGAGATCTAATATTTTGTGATCTTGACAACTTATTTTGCAACTTTGACAACTTTTGTAACTTTTGCAACTTTTGCAATTTTGCACTTTAGAGATATCCAATCTTCAATTTTCCTTCAACCTAAGATCTGCAACACAAACACAAGAGAGGAATTTTTATTTATTTTTTGTGAATGGGGGTTTTCCTTCGTCAAACCCCATTTTGGTAATTAAACCTTGAATTGAAAGGAAACATGAAAGGAATTATGAATGAACAATACAATGTTACAACTCACCAAACCCTTGAATATTTAACCCTTGGAAATCTGAAATTTTGCATGAGATGGCTTCAATGTATGTTGATCTTGATACTTGAATCTTTCTTTGAATCTTTGACTTGAATGCTTGGGTTAGATCTTGAAGCCTACATCAGAATGTTAGCTCCAAAAACATGCATGATGCTTGAGACTTTGACACGATGCTTGAGATCTTGAATGCAAAAAAATGCTTGATAAATTTTCTACTAAATGCTCTTGACAACAATATTTTCTCTTGTTAAGTTCACCTCTTGCTAGACTTTTTGAATTGATAAAATAACCTTGCTTTTATAGATGATTTTCTAATTTGCCAAAAAATAAACATTACAAGCTGAAATTTGAATATGAATTTGGGATCATTAAAAAATTTCCAAAAAATATTTAGAATTTGAATTTTCCACTTAAAGGGGGGCCATTTGCCCATGGGTGAATGGGCCCTAACCTAAGTTATCATGATTTGTGAGTTTTAGGGTGTTAATTCAATTAAATGCATTAATTAAATCACACTTCCCACTCCAGGATTTGTAATTAATTAGGCTTGTAAATGTAATTTGGGCCAATTAGTGGCTTAATTAAGTTCATTTTATTAAGGGACCCAAACATAGTGTGAAAATGTAAATGAGAACAATTTTCTACACTACACCAAGTTTCCTTTAGATTAGCTATTGAAATTAAGTTTAACTCATTATTTTCTAGGAAACTTAAATATTTCACACTACTTCTCATAATAATCTTAGCTTAGTTCACCTTAGTTAGGTCCTAGTTAACCCCCTAATTTTTGTTAACTCTTAATTAATTACATATATGAAGTAATTATTAGATAACATAATTTCCAAACTTCAAAATATTTATATTCTCTTGAAGTCCTTTTCTCATGCAAATAAACACCTCTCTACTATTTCCTTTCTATCTCTAAAGATCCTATTATTTCTCTCCTTTCAAAGACACCAAGCCACAAAAGGTGGGATTGTTTCCAATTTATGACCAAGTTAGAAAAAAGAGAGCTTTTTTTAAAAGGAAAATTCCAATTCATCTTAAAATCAGTCAATACCTCCTCCCAAACTTCTTTAGCAAAGATACAATGAAAGAACAAGTGATCCACCATTTTTTCATTGACATAACATAAATTACATCTATTCAAGAACTAGAAGCCCCTCCTATTCATATTATTAATAGTAAGGATATTATTATGAAGAGCAGCCCAATAAAGAAAGTTTACTTTAGGGATCATCCTATTATTTTTTATTTGTCTCCAATCAAAAGAAGGAATAACATCAAGACACTGACAATTAATTTGTAACCTAATCCAACAGAAAACCCCTAAAGGATTAGGACTCCAAACACATTCATATCTTCTTTAAATGAACTAGAAATGAATGTCCCCTATAATGTGCATCAATTGATTAATAACTTCTTACAAACCATCAATATTTCCTCTCATCGATTGACTACTAAGTCTTTCCATCTAGGCTTTGTTCTATTTCATTGTATATATACATTTTAGTTTTTCCATTCATTCTAACCAAGAGATCCCTAATTTGGGAAAAGTTTTGGATTGAGGACACCAAAGGAGGCTCATTCCACTTATCATTCTAGAAAATCACATTCTTACCATTCCCCACCCTCCAGAAAAGGCCTCATTTTATCACATTTTTAATTGTAACAAATTGTTCCAAATAATAGAACCTTGTGGGAGAGTAGAAGAGAAAAGAAAGGAACAATAATCCTTATTATCCAATTATTTATCTTTTAGAATGTGATTCAAATAAGTTTATTTCCCTCAAGGAGATTCCATCTGATTTTATACATCAAGGCCTTGTTACTCGTTAAATAGTAATATTTGTATACCAAGATCACTCTTCCTTTTCAGTTTACAAATAGTCTCCCAATTAAACAGAGCAATTCTAGTTTTCTTCAGTTCCTTTCCAAATGAAATTATTCAGAATCTACTTTATCTTCTCATCTATGAAAGAAGGGATCTTAAACAAGGATAGATACAACACCGAAATATTTTATAGAGAAGTGTCTAACAACTAAAATTTACCTACTTGGCTTAACAATTTTCCTTTCCAACCAACCAATTTATTTTGCACCCTTTCAAAAATATTATTCCAATGGTTATTAGACAATTTCTTGGTGGATAGAGAGAGACCTAAATAAATAGCTAGAAGGACAGCCTACTGGTAGGAAAATATTCTCACAATCTTATTTTGAAGAAGTACAACATGCTTTTTTTATAATTTATATACTAACATGAAACTTTTGCATAATCATCAAGAATATTATTTAAATTTTTATCTTCAACAATAGAGGTAGCACCAAACATGATAGTATCATCAAAAAATTGTTGATGTGATGATGGAGGTAGAGAAGAAGCAACATTAACCCATCAACCACAATTAGAAACAAATAAGGGGATAAAGGATCCCCTTGTCTCAAACCTCTACCACAAGAGAAATATCCCCTAGGTATTCCATTTACCAAAAAAGCACTTAGGATTAATCACACAAACTTTGATTAAATTTAAAAATTTCCCTCTAAAACAAAACTTTTTCAGCACGACTAAAAGGATGGGCGAATCTAGTCTATCATAGGCTTTATAATTATCTAACTTAGAACCATTCCTGATTTTTTATTCTTCTTCATAGAATGAATGAGTTAACTAGTAGTAAGAATAACATATGAAAATTTCTACCTAGAATAAAGCCTTTCTGATTGTTCGAGATAAGCAAATGAAGAAAAGGTTTAACCTTATTAACAACTAGCTTAGAGAATATTTTATAAATCATATTACAAAGGATTATAGGTATAAATCTATCATATAATTGACCTCTTCATTTTAAGGGACAAGCACAATAAAATTAGAATTAAATCGTTTCAAAAGCTTACCTGACCTAAAAAAATCCCTAGCAATAGTTATAAAAAAATCATGGAATTTTTTTTCCGTAATATCCTAGAAAAAAGGGGGAAGTCTATCTAGGTTAGGAGCTTTAAAAGCACCGAAATAAAAATTAAAAACTTTTAATTCTTCATAGAAATGTTCTTAAGATCATCTCAACATTTTATCCTTCCCTAAGCATACTAGGTATCACTTCAAAAATTTCATGAAGTCCTCTTGAATCTTGGTTATCATCAACATAAGTATCTCTAAAAAAAGAAATCAGAGCTTCAACAATATCCTACTCTGAGCTTAGAATAGAGCCATTTAGAAGGTTCATAATTCTAATTACATTTCTTCTTATGTATTTTAGAGTAGACTAATGGAAAAACCTAGTGTTCTTATCACCTTTAGACAACCATTGAATTTTGGATTTCTATTTCTAAAAGATCTCCTCTCCTCTCATATGCCTCTACCATTCTTGGATTAACTCTCTCTTTATTACAAGTATCTAATTCCTTGTCTCCTTTATCTATATATATCTTTAATATCTTTTTTATCTTTTGCAAGTTTTTCTTTCTTAATAAATATATCTCCAAAAGACAATTTATTCAAGCCTTTAACTCAAGATTCTTTCACCAATTTCATTTTTTGAGTAAGAAAAAACATTGGAATGCCTTGCATAGGAGTATCCCACCATTTTGCAACCAGATCTTGAAAGTTCGAGTGAGGGCCCACATAATTTGATACCTGAAGGGAAAGGGCCCTTTCCTTAAGGAATCTTTCCACTACGAAATAAGTGGATTATGATTTGATCCCATTCTAGGTTGAGCTTGCAAAGATAAATTAGGAAGTATAAATTCCATCCATTCAAAATAAAGAATCTATCCAATTTAACCTAAATTAAACTATTTCCTTGTTTTCTATTTGACCAAGTAAAGGAAGTTCGTTGAAATTCCACATCAATAAGCCTAGTATGAGAAAGAAAATCGATCGAAAAATTCCACCATTCAAGTTCCAAATAATCATCCAAATCACCCATCTTTTCTAAAGGGAACAAAGGAGTTCTGATCCTAAGAATTTTATCCTACTCTAACATGCAAAATAACTTAAAAACACAAGTGATAAAAGACTAAGGACACTTCAAGATTAGCCAAAAGAGTGATAAAACAAGAAGGAAAATGGATAAAACAAGATACAAATGATTTCACCTTCCTTGCTGTTGACAACTTCTTGGTTGGCCCTTGATTTGGATGATTTTGTGTGCTCCTTGGATGGCTTCTTGAGTGACTAAAATGCAAGATCAACTTATGCAAAATGATTACAATTGATGGCTAGATGATGGTAAATGATTGAGAATGCAAATTGGCAGCATAAGGTTGCAAAGTGGCTAAGTGTTCTAAAATGCCCTTGAGGAGGGGGTATTTATAGAGAATTTGAATTCTCTAGAGAATTCAACAGTCAAGATGCATCCAACAAGACCAAGATGAAGGGCTATGGTGGGTTGAGAACCCACAAGCCCTCACATCTTGACATGTGGATGGTGAAGTGGCCAAGAGAAGATGAGGTGTAAGTGAGGTTCAAAAAGGTACATGAGGTGGAGGAAGGACAAGCACCTTGGGGAGTGAGAAGATTTCCTCAAAAAGGGATTCCTTGTCCCCAAGTGGGAGTGAAAGGGACATTTGAGGAATTTTGGAATTCCTCAAAAATATACATGGGAAAGGAAAGGTGGTTGAAAACAAATGTGAATTAAAATTCACATTCTTAGGAGAAAATCTAAAGGATAAAGTTGGTGGGCTCCAAAAGGTTGGACTTGTGTACATGTGGAGATTGTGAGTCCAAGGGTTCTAAGCCTTGGGATGGATGGAATTAAAAGTACACATATAAAAGAGGGAATCTAGGATAAATAAAAGGAATTAAAAATTTCTTGGGGAAAGAGTTGACCAAGGTCTGATTAAGATTAATTCAAGAATTAGAAGAAAATGAGTTAGAACCAACTTGCAAAAGTTGGAGGATGTGACACACATCTAATCAAGGATTAGGCATGTGCACATCCCTAATGAAAAATTAGGGAATGGATTAGGATTAGATGAAAATGACATGTGAGGAATTAAATAAATGTAATATTTATTTAATTTATTTGATGAAAAGAGGATTAAAAGGGTAAGGTATTTAATTATGAATTAAATACCTTAGGGATTTGGCAGAATTAAAGATATTAATTAAATAATAGTAATATTACTTAATTAACTTTCGGATAAGAGGATGTTTAGATGAAAAGTGATAAATTTGGATAGATTAAGTGTCCAAATTTGGATGTCTATGAGTATTAAAATCCTTCCAACTTCCATTTATCCTCCATAGGCCCATTATCAAATTAGAGATGCTTTCCGATAAATGTTTTCTCTAGAGAAGACTTAGAGTTAGGTGCATACATATTGATAATATTTCATTCTTCATTATTATTCAAATTTGAGAAGGATGTCATTAAATTATTCTTATAATGGTTTACCTTTATTTTGAAAACTCCGAGGGGATTCCAAAGGGTAGAAATTTTACCAGAAGCACCATCAATAGGGCTAATAGAAAATTTAGAAATAAGCCATATTTTAGCAAAAATATGAGATAAATTCATTTCAACCATCTTAACTTCATCTATTAGAAGGATTTCCACCTTATTATCAATAATAAAACTCTTGATAAGATGTTTTCTATAAGGACTATTCAATCCCCTAATTTATTCCAAGAAAGAATATGCATCAAAAAACCTAAGGATAAAATAAATAAAAAACCTAGTTCATTAGTTGAAATAGTCAGTTGATCAAAGAATGGGGTAAACCCCATTTTTCTTCTAATTCATCATTTCTTCAATTTCTTAGAACTTGAAAGATTTTCTAGGGTCCTTTACTTTCCTAGAGCCACTTCTCTAGTTGTCTCTCTAGATCTTGTTTCCCTCTGTGAGGGCCTTGTTTAATATCTCCTGCCAAATTTGGATTTTTCTTTTTCCTCTACTTTCTACTTATAGGAACCCATTCTTCTTCATTGTTATTTTCTAGAGTAACCCCACTTGGGGAAGGGATATCATCAACACCAAAACCTAGCAAAGAAAGAAAATCTTCCAAATCAAAGTCTCACACCTCTTCTTCCTTATTTTTCTTCACTTGATTGTCATCCCTGGCCATTTGAAACTTCAACGAACCTTCCTATTTTTTTCCAATCCTATCCTTTATTGAGAATAAAATTTCCCCTTGAGTTTCCCTCACCAACTCCCCTTCTTCCAATTTCTTACTTACCAAGGATTTCTCTTCTAATTTCTTCTATTCATTAACTCTTTATTGTTCGTCTACCTCTTGATCCCCTCCAACTTGTTTCAAGTGGCCTTCTTTTTGTTCTACACATTCAACCTATTGTTTTTTTATTTACTACAATTTAATAAAGTCATCTTTATTCTTCTAGGCCCTCACAATCTTAATATGCCCTGAAGAGGGTTCAATCTCCTTTAAACCATTTTCTTGGGTAGAATTATCATTAACCACCTCCACATCTTTATCCTAAACTTTTAATGGATATTACTCCTTTATGGTTATTTTATCATTTTGATTTACCTTTTATGACATATGTATCCTACATTTATCCCTAAGATGACCATATTAGTTACAATTCTAACAAAAGAGGAGACTTTTTATAAACTATGGGTTAGACCCAATTCCCATATTTTGACTTTAATGTTATATGGGTAGGAAGAGTCGTATGCATAATGATCACATTCACACACAATGTAGAAAAAACTAGTCTAGATTTATATTGTGTAACCTTATTAATAGCTAACAGATGAAAAAAGGAGTTAACAATTCTTTAAAAAATATTGAAGTTCAAAAACTTCAAAAGTAAGCAAGGAAATTTGATCCAAGTGGGAGTAGTTGAATCTAGATCCTTAAAAGGATCAAACCCAAGTTTCCATTTACATAGAGAAAGAGTATTCCTAAACCCCTTGTCAAATGAACAAGGACCATTTGTCAAACCTTTTAACATATCTTCTTTATTGAAAAAACATAACAAAAACAAACCATCCATCATAACACTTATATTCACACTTCCTTTCAACTTCCACACCCCATACAATCATTTGCAAACCTAATCTATATTTGGCCTAAAGGAAAAAATCTTACCCACAAGAGAATTATCCATACTCTAAATCACTTCGTCTAAAAGATCATTAAGTGTATTGACATCAATCCCTTCATCTAAATAGGTCACCAAATGATTTGATCTTCCCATAACTTTTGGAGAGTAAGTTTTTCCACCCAACTAGAAGGGGTTTCGACATCAAAAGAAGATGTTGTTTCCTACCTATTGGCCTCAAAAAATGGACTTTCACATGCTTCACAAACAACACATTAGATGGGGGATCCCCTCGTTGCCACCTCCCCATCCCACAACCCTATATCCAAAATCCCAAGTTCAAAAAAAATTAGAAATTTTTAAATTTTGCAAAGCATGTCTTCTATAATATTTTTTTCTTTCTTCCCTACTTGGAAGGTTATATGAGTGTTGCAACTAGCTAAATTCGAGAAGGATTAAGATTTCAATGTATCTTATAGGTTATGGAATGTTTACTTATTAATGAGCAATTAGTATCAGAGTTTATGATACAAGAAGTTGTGTAGGTAATATATAGGAAGAAATATTGAAAAGGGTGTTCCTACCTTTCAATTTGTAGTGTATAAATTGTTTTTGAAGTTTATTTTAATATTTTTTATTAATAATTATTATTATTTATTATTAATGTAGTATTCTCAAATGGGGGAGGCCCTATTATTGTATGGCAGTTAGTATAATGAATATTTTATGAAAAATATCTAAGTGTGCAATCATACCATCATCTAACCCCTCAAAGAAATGGGGTCACATCATTTCCTCCCATCCATGTTATGCTATCTATATTTATTTGCCCCAAAGATTCTAGGTAGGGTAGAGGTGCATAACTCATATTATGCACTAGGCCCAACTCCTACCCTATGAGTTGAGGATGGGGCAACACTTATACTTATTAGGGTGGTGAATCGTACTTATTCTATTTAATCAATTCATGTTGGGGTAGGTGGAATACAATTTAACTATAGTTGTGGAATTGGAGTGGGTTTGAAGAATGATTTTATCTTTGGTTAGGAATGTATAAAATCAATTTTAAGAAGATCTAGAGGAAGTAGATAATGTTGATCTTATTGACTTGGAACCCTCAAGAATGACAATGATCCACCAAGTGGACGAGCAATATAACCCTAATAGGAAAGACCTCTCAACTACCTACTAATTCCTTCTATCAATAACATTGGAATTGCCCTTGCTACATAATTCAAATTGTCTCCTTTTAGTTATGTTGAACAATTTTTCCTTATGAAATTATAGCAAAGAAGCTGCACTGCACAGAAAATTCATTCTATTGTAATACCGAAACAATGGAAGTGGAAAAAATCAATAATTAACATCTTTTTCATATGAACATGTAACAAATGGATTGTAAGACACTCTGCGATCGATGGCCTTGTAAACAACACTTCCCATTACAACTGCCAAAACAGAAAGCAGGACAAAATAACAACCCACACCACACACTCCTCTATTCACATACAAATTTACCCCATTACAGCGATCTTCGATCTCCTGCGTAAACTTCCATTGTAAACCCATTACTCTGTGAAGAACATGAAACTAGGGGCCTTAATAGGACACATTTCCCTGCCCAAATTTACTTGGTTGCTCTCTACACTCTCCTCTGTTGTAAAAGCAGAGATGTTCCTTCTGCGAAGGGCTTGATTGGCTCCACCTCCATCATTTTGTAGTAGAATTCCTTGTCGAGCATTATCAAGCCTGGGAGAATCGCAGGGCAAGTTATTATAAAAGCCTCTGGAAGAATCAAATGAAAGAGTCCTGTACATCTGCTGTCCTCTGTTTCGAACCACGGCCCTGTAAAGAAGCGGTATCAGCCCTTCCATTGTCAGATATCACAAAATCTTGAATACAAAGCAAAACTATTGAAGCCACTCAATCCGATGCAATGGCAAGAGGCCTGTTGCACCCATAAATAGCTTTCAATGCAGGCTCTTCGCCGAAACCTCACAGAAGCCTACGTTATACCGAACACCGGTTTTTGCAATCAGGCGGCCGATTTCAGCGACCCAGTTGGTCAAAATGAGATAACGTAAAGGAGGGGCGATCATTATGGACTGGATGTTACAGTTGTGCTCTAGATAGTCAGAATTTGATTAGTCAAAGAAAGAGAACTCTCTGGCTATTGTGAGATGTTTATCCTTCAAGTAAGAACATAGATAAATCCCCGACAAGATAATGGTGGACTCTGCATTTAAAAAGAAAATTACTCCCTTGTCAACCGTTGTTTCCGTGATCTTCCGAGCTTCTGAATTATGTAGAGAGTGGACTTTTGTTATTTTGTTTTCAGATTTAAATAAGGGTAGTAGTGGGTTGTAGTGGTTATGAAGTTGATGTCTTTTGGATTTTTTCATTTGGAGTATGAAACTAGCATATCTAGATTATTACATAATCTATATAAGAAATGTCGAGAGATATCAATCCATTTTGAGATATATTCATTAATTGCATCATAATATAATATCATTTGATTATATTATAGTAATGTAGAGTACAACCACATGTGTATAATATTGAATTTAACTAAGGATATATCTATCTTATTAAATAACATATATAATTAAAGTCAAGATATATCATTTTCAAAGAGTTAATTTTTATTACTTTGTTTAACATATTTATATTACATTTGTATTATTTTAAAAATATATATTATATTTATTAAATAATATATTCAATTTATATTTATTAAAAAATATATTCAATTTATATTTATTATTACATATTTTATGAAATATTTTGCATATTATTAAATATAAATATTGTATACATACACTCCCTTTTCCTCCCACCCCATCTCTCTCTCTACCTCTACCCCCTCTCCACTATTTTTCTCTATCACTACCTATATCTCTCACTCTTGCCTCCTCTATATATTCCTCTCTACCCCTCTCTCCATATCACTTCTATATCTTTATCTTTCTCTCTCAATCTCCCCCTCTCTCATCGTCTCTTTTCTATCTCTATTTCTCCCTCTTCCTCTTCCTCTTTCTCTCTCATTCCATTGCTCCCTCTCTATATGTTTCTTTCTCACACCGCTTCTATATTTCCCATGTTATATCTATCTCTATCCATATCTCTCCCTCTCTCCTTATCACTCCCTCTTTCTATTTCTCTCTACTCTCTCCTCTCTCTATTTCTCCCCCCCCCTTTCCTTCCCTCTCTATCTATTTGTAAATATATATCCCTCTCCATATCTCTCTCACCCATATACACACACTTCCTCTTTCTCCTTCCCTACTTCTATCTCTATCTCTTTATCTTTTCACCTATCTATACCTCTCTATTACTTATCTCTATCACCTTATTTCTCTCTCGCTCTTCCCCCCCTCTCTCTCTCTCTTTATCTATATCTCTCCACATCTATTTCTCTATCCCTATACATTTATATCCTTTCCCTCTCTCCCCCTTCTTCATTCTCTATCTTATTCACTCCATCTCTCCATCCATCTTTTCTACTCCATATCTTTATCTTTATGTTTCACTTGATCTCCCTCTCACTCATCTCTATCTCTTTCTATCCATATCCTTCTCTACATATATCTCCATATCTATCTATCTCCCTATCTCTTTATCTCTTTTCCTATCCCTCTATCCCTCTATATCACCCTCTATTTATATCTCTCCCTCTCCCCCTCCCCCCTCTTCTCTCTTCCTTACTCTCCCTCCCTCTCTCTATCTCTCCTCATCTCTCCCTCTCTTGCTCCCTCCCTATTCCCCTATCTATCTTTATATCTCAAACATAAAGCTCATCAAGGCATGCTTGCCAAAAAAAAAATCTAGAGTCTAATGTGAAACAAACCAAAATCAAATAATTCAAGACAAAAGGAAAAAAAACAGAGGTATGAAACAAAAGTTCAAGCGACATAAATGGAATTAAAATTAGTAGAAACTGCATTTACCTAGTTATTGGTTTGGTGTCTATTGCGGAGTAGCTGAAATACAAATAATTGAATATTATAGATAGTGACCATTTCGTTATGTGTGTCTAAATCGTCCATCTTCTATCAAGCAATTTAGGGCGATCTAAAGAAAAAATACATTAATAAAATGCTCTAGTACTAAAGCAAAATGAATCATTGCCAGTTTCAAAGCTGTGTGCATTTGCTGAGTTCCAATGTATGTGCTTCTTAGTTCCATTGGGACTCTTGTTGTCTATACGGTACATGAAAATACTTCCATAAAGCAGGGTTTGTGGACATCAATTACCATGTTGCACAAGAGATGTATGCACAACGTGCAGAATGGATGGCCTAGCTATCCTTCTTTCCTAGCTATCCTTCTCATCAAGAAAATGGATGGCCTTTCATTATTCTTCAATGCATTTAAATTTCTACTATTAAAATGGCTTGGAAATTTTTCCATGGCTTTTCGTTTCAAGATTGTAATCCAATGATGTCACCCTCCCTGCATTGGCCTACTTCAATTTCAATACCTCTTTTCTTTAAGAGTATTACTGTACAATAGTTTTTTCTTGGTGGCTACATGAATCATACTGAAAAATTCATTAAATTCCACACAAGAAATAAAATTCACAAATAGAAAAATAAGTTGAGAGAAGATGGGTAACTGCTTGAAATGAGACGAAAGAATAAAAAATAATACATACCTCAAAATTTTGCAATACCGCACCTTAAGGGTTTCTGAAAAAAAAACTCAGACATTTTCAATTCACCGCCACTGCTCAGAACACTACATGCAGAAAATAATGAATATGAGCCCTCCATTGGACAATTATTAATTACTGGGCACGTTTACTCTTTATTTTCCCAGCAGTTAAATCTTTATTCGCACATTCGATGTGGATTATAAATAACGCCAAGATTTTTGGTCTTGCTAGAAGTATTTAACTGAAATTCAAATTTAGGTTTCTCTACTGTTTCCAATTGCCGTGGAGAAGTAAAATAAAGGAAGAATATGCAATATACACCTGCAAATACTGTGTATATTTAGACCATAAATAGGCTGTATATCTTTTAAATATTCTTCTCAATATAATAACTAAATCTTTATCATTTGATATTAATAGCTTTCAGAATTAAGCTATAATTTTAAATCATAAAACAAAGAAAACAGAGTATAAATTACATGCCTGCAACCCTTGCTTCTGCACTATATATTCTGCAGACAGTCACAGGCTCCAATTTATGCACAACCTCTAAAAATTCCAAAATTTAATGAAATCACTTCCTGTGGATATTGATGTCAACCTGCCTCTTACGACTCTGAGCTCAAAAGTAATTATCTTCACTAAATTTCTCTTCCAGGAAAACCACTGTCCAAAATAGTGCTTTAAGCAAAGGATTAATCAACTTTTGCACTGTGTCCTTTCAGACATTCATGGCAGTATATTCTCAATGTCAAAGTTACTCCCCAAACCAGTAAATAAAGTCTTTGCAAAATCAAAGATAATTCCAAAAGAAAACGTTGAACTTCTAGTAAGTCCCCTCGCTTAGAGGTTCCCTTCTCATCCCATTTGCCATGGTTGGCACCTTCTTTTAAGGCAACATTTTATTCCACTATGTGGGTATTAAAATCATGCAAGCTTTAAGAAGATAAGTCAGGTGTTTCATAGCACAATTATGAGTATGCTAAAATTAGCCTCTCTCACCACTCTTTGTAGTTTGAGCATTCATACATTTATAAGCAAAAAGAATATACTTGTGAGCTTTTCATGCCACGGCTGAACGGTCATTAGAAGCATTGATGTGGCAGTTAAAAAGTTGTTCAAAGGATATTTTCCATCGCCACATAGTGGCTGCATAAATATAAGAAATGTGGCGCCGACATAAGTCCATTTAGGAAGGCTTTAATGCCCAAACTAATGCCTATATTATAGCCTTTCTTGGAGGCTAATATGTACATATTTTTGTGATATGCGGTTGATAATATTAATAAAAAATTAAGGGTCATGATTTCAAGAAGGTAGAGAACAATATGGCTTTTATGTCATTTAAAATGCCTTTATTTTAGCCTATATTCATTAAATGGTTTTAGGTAGTTATTTATTATTTTATAATGGTTTTTATATCAAAAAATAAATGAAGAGTTTTTTATATCAAAAAATAAATGAAGGGTGATGATTTGAAGAATTCTCCTTGATTTAAGGTAGAGTTTTTCTGAACACACCAAATGCCATTGTAAAACATCTCTTGACGTAATAAAGTTGTTTTTTTAAAATTTGATATGCATGGTTGTTGGGAGGACAAATAATTTTATGAATTAAGTTTGTATTTTTAATTGAAGAAGGGTCCCTTTAAAGTGTTAAGGGTCTTATATTTAAGAAAAAATGATGGTTGAGTTATTTGGAGTCATTCCACTTCATCAATAAATTAAGAGTCACTTAACTAACTCACATTTAACATGTTTTTTTTGGGTACAAAATCTTATGTTTTAAATCATGTATATGTGTCAAATTGATAATCAACATAATAGACATATCAATTGCAAAATAAATCAAGATGTTTAAGACCTCTTCATTAAATAAATATTCAACAAAATCAAAATAAAATTAAATTAAAATATTAAATGAAGTAAAGTGATCATTTCAACTATTCTTAAGGTCAGTTGTGAATGAATGAATAAATTTTAATATATATAATAAAAATAGAAATTTAGAAATTAAGAGGAGGGGAACTTGAATTAGTTAATTTTAATTGTTAATGGATAGTTTTCAAGAGTTTTGATCATTGTTTTTAATCATATTTTAGAATCACTTAAAATTGGATAAATTAAATGTAGAATGATCAAAAATATAAAATAAGTTTCTCAAAATCCATGTAAGGTTGCATGGTTGCACCTATGATTTTGATCTTACTCTTTATGACCTTAATATTGCACATCATTTTGACTTGAAAAAATTGTGGTTCTAACCTATGATGAATTAGGGTATTAATACATGCAACATTTATTTCATGTGACCTATTATGAGAGAGGAGATACATTCCCATAGTGTCGTCAAAATATAAAAGGTAGGAATCCACAAATAGATTTGAATTATCTAATTAGTAGAAATCCCAAATGAGGTGGATTAGAAAGACTAAAATTAACCTAATTCAAGGAATTGCTAGAAGTTTCTAATAAAAAATATTTGACAATAATCAAGCATAAAGTAATGATGGAGATAAGATTTTGGTGCACATTATCCAATTATACTAATCATCTTAAGATATGTTGTGTTCATACAATATGGAAATTTATCAACACCAAATGGTTTTAAATCAATGCTAGAATACAAGAGTACTCAACCTCAAAATGATAACTCATAAATAAGGAAGATGAACCTTCTAAATCTATATAAGGAGTCATAGAATCCAAAGAATCAATGTAAGTCTCTATGGGAGGATAAGGAGCATAAAGATAATTCTTTATGTAATTGTAACATTTGGGATTTTCACCATAAATAGGATTTTTTAGGTACCAAAACTACTACTGGACACTTCCTAGAACACAATCTCACTTTCAAGTCCAATATTGTCATCATGAAAGTGAGTCCTACTCATCCACATACTATGGAGGGTTAAAGGTCAACTCTATGAGAGTGATTTTTCTCTCCTACACTTCAAGATCGACTTAGAATCAAGAGGGTGTTTGTAGAGATATATATAAATATGTATAAAATCAAACACAATCGACAACAAATAATAACCACAATAAAACCCAATTGCATCCTTAACCCCAAATATTTTCACTAGCTTGAGATAAATTATTTTCATTAACCTCTATATAGTTGACATGGTTGTGTAAGAATGATCCATATAAAATAATTTCACTTTTGGCTTCACACAAGTTATTTCCCTAGTTGTACTAATGATCAAGAATGCACAAAAGATAGATTTATTCATAAAATACTAAATAATGTTTTTAATTTTTTTGATGGTGTGAGATTGGACAAGTGGAACCAAGATAAATGCATATCTAATTGGGCTACAAATTCATAGAAATAAAAAAGGAAAATAATGAATGGAAACATAGAATAATTTATCTAGATAAACTTGTCATTAGATTACAAGAATTATACACAAACCATACAAGTAGTGAATCCATATAAATTGAAAAATTATTATTATAATGTTTGTAATATTTTAAAATTTTGTCACATTACCAAATTCCCAATATGATCATGTCAACAAGTGTGACAAGAGAAAACGTTAACAAGAGTAAAGGATTATTTGAAGATTTATAAACAATTTGGAAACATGATTTCTCTACATAATACTTGTAACATTGTTTCCTTCAACTACTTCACTACTTCATTTTCTTTCTAAAAATTTTAGGTCACATGACATTATTGAAGCACTAGATAAACCTTGTACCCACATAGTCTCCATTTTCCACCAAAAGAACTAACCTCGCCTAAAAAATAAATAAAACTTACCATATACACAATTGCATGCCAAAACCTAATCAACAACATTGTACCACTACAAAATTCCATGGCCTACAAGAATTCCCATCTAAAATGAATGTCTCAAATTGAATAAAAAACTATTAGAAGTATAGAAGTATCTATGAGTAATGGAGGGTAGATGGAGTTAATGTAGGTAGCTAGGAGTTCTTCCTTGCATCAATGGTGGGTAGGTGAGCGAGTAAACATAGCACCATGACAGTTGACACTTTAAAATAATTTGAAAACAATATACTTTACTATTGAGTTCCTTTGAAATATATTTCCTTTGAACAATTGATGAAACCTAAGGGAGAATTGGAATTATGTCGAGATCTTCTAGGAGATGGTTTAGGAACTAGATTAAATTTCCAATGAACACATCTTTCTCTAATGATTTTTTTAGTGGCTAATATTTTCCAATTGGTTAATATTTGAAATTTGGGAATCCAAAATTGGCTAATAGTTTGAGCTATAACGTGACTTGAATTGCCACATTTTTACAAAAATTTGTTATAGTCTTATTTAAATTTCCAAAGAATTTATTTTATTAGAAATTTTAACTCAAAAATTTGTCATAATATTTGATACATGATTAGATCATATTCACCTAAATTTTATAAATTATATAGTACAAACCTATATTAATTCACCAATAGTATATCATAATTATTAGTTGCTTTAGGGCCATATTTTGAAAATATTTAGTTTCCACCATTGATTTACAATATAATCTAATGGTCCTTGTTATATTTTGTGAGGTAAAACATGCTTGTGATATGTAATTCTTATGAGGCCTGCAATTTTTGGCCCCATGAGCATTACAAATCGTGGGTACATTTTACCTCATAAAATACAATGAGGGTTGTTAGATCAACGATCCAAAAAAATTTTGGGGCCCCATGATCATTAAAAAATGTAGTTACATTTTACCTTAAACATAATACAATGAGGGTCATTAGATTATATTTTAAATCAATAGTGGAAAGTAAATATTATTGTCTACCCCTTAAACCCATCGATAATTTCCACCCTTTGGCCCCTACTTTTGGACATAAGAACTATTTTATTAAATTATATGGTTTCACCATCATAATTAATACATTTTCCTATTATTTTTAATATTTTCCAAAATTTTCTACAAAATTTTAGTGATGTAAAAAAATTGATAATAAAGTTATATTGTTTTTTTGAAAAAAAAAATTCACCAATAGAAATTAATATTTTTTCCTTAAAAATGAAAGATTCTCCAAGATTTTATATCTTTTTTTGAGGGGGGCTTAAATTTATCATTGATCTTTCTCCATTTACTTTAAGTTGAAAGTAGACCACAATCTTGAAACCCTTGTGAAGGTTCCTAGTTCCTAGTCTCTTAGAATACTCTAATGATTTCCTCTATAAATTTTTGATTTTTTAGATCTTCATCTTATGTTTGTTAGTGTACCATAGAAAAAAGGAAACTTGCTTGATTTGGGGAATAATTGATGATAGACTAGACTTAATGAGGCCTTGATTTGGTGTTGTGAGGTATTTTTTACATCCACACTAGGTCTTGGACCATTCCAAATGCATTTATTGATGTCTTGTAAAGGTGTTGTAAAGTGTTGTAAAAGACTTTCACACTTTTCTAGACTTAATGAACCCATCTTCCCTTAATTCATAATTATAAAATGTATTTAAATACATTATCACATCAATCTAGAAGGCTTGTAAACTAAATTTGACTTCAAACTAGTGTTGTAATGTGTTTTGCACATTCACATTGGTTCTTGTGCCTTTCTAGGCTATATGGACCTCATTTTAGTGTTGTAAAGTGTATTTAAATCACACTTTCACATTGAATTATGTGTCCCAATCCTTAATTGACCTTTACATCATCATTAATAGGCCCCTATTACCCCATATTGTGCATCTCGAGGCAATATTTGATGAAATACCTGACATAGTTGCCATAAAAACCTTATTTTCTTACTTCCTAGCATCCTAGCTTACAAAAGGGCCCCACTGGGACTAATTTTCCACCTGTGGTGAATGAGTCCTTTCCAAGTGGGACTGATTCACCCAAGGTGGCGAATGAGTCTCATTTGGGCCAATTTTGACCTTTGAGTGGGAAAAACTAAAATTTAAGTTTATTATTTTTACATGTCTGCTTTAGGGATCCAATTTACGGGTGAATAAGGTGAATTACCTATAAATCCAAGTCTCTAAACCATAATTTACATCCATTAACTCATTTTCACAATTCATTCATCATCTATCTTATCCATCAAGCCAAGCAAGTTAGTGTTTCATCATTGCAAGTCATTAAGTTAGCTTCCAAACACATTCAAGGGTAGATTATTCATGTTTTGTTGTATAAATTCAAGATCAAACATCATGGAAAGGTATTGAATTCATTATTTCATGCTTTATTACATTCTTTCATCATTTTGGTTTAATTACCTTAAAGGGGTTTGACCAAGGCAAACCCCCATGCCCTAACATTCAACATTTATCTTTCTCTTCTTGTGTGTTTGTAGATTTAGACATCTTGGAGGCTTAGAAATCATTGAATATTTCATTGAAATTTTTTTCAATTCATCCCTCCATTGGATAAGGAAAAACATCAACAAAAAGTCATTTTCAGGCTGAATTTGACAGTTTCACAACTAGACACCTAGAGAAGTAGAAAGTGTAGACTGAAAGCTCCTGTTTCCACCTTTGAATCTTCAAAAATTAAAAAGAGGACTCATTCACCATGGGTAGAGAGTGAGTCCCACTTCCAAACTTTTTTTTAGTTCTCTACATTTTTAGATACCCATTTGTCTGAAACGGGCTTCTAAATAGTTTTATAGAACTAAGACTAATTCGCCTAGAATGGTGAATAAGTCCCACTAGGCCTAAAAATCAAGATCAAAAAAATTTTAGAAGTCATTTCCAGTATCCATCCATATTTCAAGTGCACACTTTCAGTTTCATTCTTTTTTGTTTAGTTTTGTTCACATTTCTAGTCCATTTCTACATAACATAATGTGTTTTCAAACAAGGTGCATTTCTTTAGTTTTCATTCAATAATCAATATTTTTCATTAGTTTCCTACATTTCAATCATTGCATTTAGACATAATTTGATCATACATACATTAGTTAGAATGAACCACCTAGATTTTGGGTGTGGGTTCTATCTCTTTTCATTAGGTGAAAGACCCTAATTGAGCAAAAGAGACATAGCATTCCACCACCTTAAAATCTTTGGTTCATTTGGTGAACCTGATTTTTGAATACTTCTCTTTTTTTATTTGGATTCCTTCATCATAGATATAGCCTTGCATTTACTTTGCATTAGGGTTTGCATTAGTTAATTGGAATGCTAGGTTTCAAATTTTGTATTCATAAAAAGTACATATAGGTTGCATTTTTGGCATCTAAATTCATGTAATTTTTTTGAAATTCTGCATTTTTAATTTAGGTTTGCATCATAGCACTCAAAAAACATCAAAATCACTCAAAAATTCTAAAAAATTCTAAAAAATTCCATACTGGGACTCATTTTCCACCTTGGGAGAATCAATCCATCTTCACCCTTGAAACTACACTTTACAGAATTGAAAACCCTATTTTTAAGCTTTTTTTTTGTGCCATTATCCATCTGTATCATTTGGTTGAGTTTCTATAACATGCATTTCATTAAATCTAGCCTAAATTAGATCATTTCATGCATGGTTTAAATTGAAAATTTGTATTCTCACATTGTTGCATAGCATAATCAGTCAATTATCATCTAAAAATTACATTTCATTTCAACCTTTTACATTGCATTTTGAGTTAGCATAGATTTTTATTTCAAAATTTTAGTTTAAATCTTCTCCAAATTTGCAAAGAAAAATTTAGTTCATAAGCATGTTAATCATTCATTCAATGTATTCCCTAGTTATGATAGTCTCTTAGCGCAAGAGAATTAAAATGGTGGTGTTTTTCTTAAACTTACACTCCCTCCTATCTCTCCCATTTGTGAGGATGATGGGTTAGAAGGGAATTCAAACATAGATAAACATTATGATCATAATTGTACTTCTCTCGATACCTCTACTTTTAGTGATGAAGGTATCTCAGAAAAAGAAGGTACAATCATTGAGCATCATGAAGGTCTTGTTTTTTCTTCTCCTCATTCCCCTTGGGAAGATCCTATAACAATACAAGATGAATTCCTTTCCACCACTTTCCCTAGTCTACATTCATCTCCCAACACCTCCCCTATTTGTACCAATCCTTTAAATGTGAATAATCATGACAAACACATTTGTGAGGAGGTTATGTTTGTATCAAGAAACCCAATGATTGAGAGTTATAGCATCATTTCTCTCCTTCCTAATGTTCCTAACAATTGGAAGGGTCTATTTGAACAAGAAGATCCAATCATTAACACACATTAAAATCCTAGTTGCCCTCCCCTTGACGTCTCCCCTCTTAGTGATGAAGCTTCTTTACAACATCTAACCATGACATGTGAAGCACCTCTTGATTGTCACTTTCCTAAAAGATCTCCTACTAGGGTAGATGTTATGGCACAAGACAATGAGATTATGGACAACAATCAACTTTTCCCCTCTCCTAATATCTCTCCTATTAGTGAAGATGATATTATGGTGTTACACGATCCAATCAGCGAGAATCATGAGAATATTATGTGGGAAAACATCATAGAACAAGACAATTCAACCATGGATAGCTCCCTTACAATGACGACATTTTGGAAGAACAAATCCTTGAATTTCAAGAACATTTGGATTGTCATTCTCTTAACAACTCTCCTCCTAGGGAGACTATTATGGTGCAAGAAAATGATATCTCTTCCTTAGGGATACATCAAACCAAGACCTTTGAGGTTATGCATGTACAAGTGTCCATTAGATACCCTTCAATCAATGAACCACATACATACCCTATGGGACATCCAAAGAATCCCCTAATTCTTTACCCACCATCACACAAGCAACAAACTCAAAACCAACCCAAACTCATCCTTTACCCCCCTAAGAATAATGCTTCATACCAACCAAGTTACAATGACATTGCTCACATATATAACAAAGTATATACAATCAAAGCCAATCAAGTCGAGACTTTGCTTCCTTATGAAAATAAATAGCATTAGTTGTTGCTCTTTTCCATGTAATATTTTTAGGATAATCACATACTCACTATTGCATGTTTTTCATCCATCACAAGGGGCAACATACCATCATCCATTCAAGGCTCACCCTTATCCTACACTAAGTGGGGGCAAGGGGTTTGACAACCTTATCCCTGTATGTCACTTTTCGTTGTCTCTTTTGACTATTCATTAACCTTTCATGAACGTATAAGAGCAAGCTTGGGATGTGGACATGTCTTAAGATTGAATCGCATGTGACATACTCCCTTTCTTCATGATGTAGCTTATCAAAAACATATGACTTGGCATAGGGATTTTTGAGTAAGCTCTCGTACCCTCTTCTACTTTAAAGTAATTGCTCATAGAATAGTGTGTAACAATTCCTTTAAAGTGGGAGGCATACATAGGCAACATATTTGTGCAACTTTCATGGTGTGATTTTTCTTTTTCTTGCGATGTGTCCTCTTCTTGGTAGTGTCATTGGGTTTGATTCCTTCCAAGAGTGTACGATCAACTGAAGTGGCCTGATGCAAATGAGGCATCCCATGGATAATGATCTGACACCTTGACTTGTCCTCTCTTGGAGACATTAGGCACAATGCTCCCTAAGAAGAATACCTTACATGAACAAAGAAAAATTTCATTTAATAGTAAAATTCTTTACATATTCAAAAACATTTACAAAAATCATTACATTGTGGTGCCTTATCAAATGTTATCAGGAGCATAACTTTGGTATGGTTTTTATAATGGGAAGTTGACACACTAGCATGAATTTCTCATTATACGGTGGGAAGCAGACACACTGGCATGAATTTCTCACTAAACCACTTCTTTGGGATATCTCACCCCATGGACGACCTGATGTTCTGTGGCCCTAGAGTGATTGCATCTTTTCCACCCCATTTTTCTTTCCTTTAGTTCTTTCCATTGCATGATTATGTATCTTGTTTGTTTGACTTAGGATCTTGGATCCTGGGGGCTTGATTACCTTCTTGGTCTTTGTCATCCTTTGTCATCTACATCTATACACTCAGATCTCTCTTGAATGTCTACTTTAGTGTGAGTTTGAAGCAAGTTCATCCTCTCACTAAAGTGGGGGCTAAATGTACCATAGAAAAAAGGAAACTTGCTTGATTTGGGGAATAATTGATGATAGAATGGACTTAATGAGGCCTTGAATTGGTGTTGTGAAGTTTTTTTCACATCCACACTAGGTCTTGGACCCTTCCAAATGCATTTATCGATGTCTTGTAAAGGTGTTGTAAAGTGTTATAAAAGACTTTCACACTTGTCTAGACTTAATGAACCCATCTTCCCTTAATTCATAATTATAAAATGTATTTAAATACATTATCACATCAGTCTAGAAGGCTTGTAAACTAAATTTGACTTCAAACTAGTGTTGTAATGTGTTTTGCACATTCACATTGGTTCTTGTGCCTTTATAGGCTATGTGGACCTCATTTTAGTGTTGTAAAGTGTATTTAAATCACACTTTCACATTGAATTATGTGTCCCAATCCTTAATTGACCTTTACATCATCATTAATAGGCCCCTATTACCCCATATTGTGCATCCCAAGGCAATATTTGATGAAATACCCGACATAGTTGCCATAAAAACCTTATTTTCTTACTTCCTAGCATCCTAGCTATCAAAAGGGCCCCATGGGGACTAATTCGCCACCTGTGGTGAATGAATCCCTACCAGGGGGGACTGATTTACCCAAGGTGGTGAATGAGTCCCATTTGGGCCAATTTTGACCTTTGAGTGGGAAAAATTAAAATTTAAGTTTATTATTTTTACATGTCGGCCTTAGGGATCCAATTTACGAGTGAATAAGGTGAATTTCCTATAAAACCAAGTCTCTAAATTCTAATTTACATCCATTAACTCATTTTCACAATTCATTCATCATCTATCTTCTCCATCAAACCAAGCAAGTTAGGGTTTCATCATTGCAAGTCATTAAGTTAGCTTCCAAACACATTCAAGTGTAGATTATTCATGTTTTTTTGTAGACATTCAAGATCAAACATCATGGAAAGGTATTGAATTCATTATTGCAGGCTTCATTACATTCTTTCATGATTTTGGTTTAATTACCTTAAAGGGGATTGACCAAGGCAAACCCCCATGCCCTAACATTCAAAATATCTCTTTCTCTTCTTGTGTGTTTGCAGATTTAGACATCTTTGAGGATTAGAAATCATTGAATATTGCATTGAAATTTTTTTCAAGTCATCCCTCCATTGGATAAGGAAAAACATAAAGTCATTTTCAGGCCCGAATCCGACAGTTTCAAAACCAGACACTTGGAGAAGCAGAAAGTGTAGAACGAAAGCTCATGCTTCCACCTTTGAATATTTAGAAATTAAAAAGAGGACTCATTCACCATGGGTGGCGAATGGGTCCCATTTATAGGCCTGAACATGGTTTTTTGTATTTCTGGATACCTTTTTGTCTGAAACGGGTTCTAGGTCAACTTCACAAAACTAGGACTAATTCACCCAAAATGTCGAATGAGTCCCAATAGGCTTAAATTCTAGCATCAACAACATTTCAAATTTCATTTCCAGCCTCCTTCAATAACTTAGATGCACATTTTTAGTTTCATCCATTTCTGTTTTAGTTTTGCATTCATTTCTAAGTGTTTTTGCATTACACAATGTGTTTTCAAATGAGTTGCATTCTTTAGTTTCCATTCAATAATCAATAGCTTCCATTAGTTTATTACACTTAGATAAAAAAAATTAGTCACAATTACATCATACATACCTTAGTTTGAGTGAACCACCTAGATTTTGTGGTGTGGGATCTATCTCTTTCCCTAAGGTGAAAGACCCTAATTGAGCAAAAGAGACATAGCATTCCTAACCACCTTAAAATATTCGGTTCAGTTAGGAACTCCATTAGGGGTTTCATAGGTTTATGGAACTGATCTATATCCTTTGAATATCCACTTGGCTTATTTTATTTCCACTATTAGAGGTTTTCCACTCACCCATAATAACTTGTTGAGAACATTGGATAGTTTAAAAACTACCGCAAATTTTTAATAATGCTCAAACACTTTCCTTTCATTACATTTCATCCATCACATGGCCCTTGCTTATGTTTGTGCTTGAGGGTTTTTGTTTCTAAAAAGAACTAGGAACCATGGATTTACACACAAAATTGGTAGATTTTATGCCTAAAAAAGGAATGGGGAATATGAACCAATATAGGATAGGCAGTGACTAGGACTTGAGATAGAACAAGAACTTGAAACTTAAGTTTCCAAGTTCCAATAAGAGTCTAAATTTCACTAAGTAATTTATAGTTCAAGAGTGGAGAGGGAACTAGAACCAAAACCTCAAAGGTTCCAAGTTCCAATTGGAGACCAAGGTCCAAAAGGGATCAAGAACCTTACATGTTAGGGATTGGACTTCAAGAGGAAATGTAAAATTAGAACATGAAGTTATAAATTCCTATCAAGTCTTAGGGTCTGACAAGGAATGTAGACAAAATGCTTCAAGGAAGGGGAATGTGAGACACATGAGGAAACATGGAATTGGAACCTTGGAGTCTCAATTGGGTTCCAAATCCTATAAGGAAACAAAAGGAAAGATATTATACAACCAATTTTGGATTTTGACAACTTCTAAGAATATTAGCTAAAGTTTAAGGGGGAAAGAAACACAATAGAAAATACATCTTGAACATAGAGGTCCATTAATGTCTCAAGGATTGATTATAATAATGGATCATAAATGACCAAGACAAACAAAAAATGGAAGGGACTCAAGAAAATTGACACTATAGACTTGAGTCCCAATAAGTTCCTTTGTTTTATCATCATCATATAGTAGGCTATCAAAATTTCATCATTGTTACAAGACAATCCATAGCAATATCTTCTAGGAATATGGATCTATTCAAGTCTTTGGATACACATCCCAAATTCTAATCTAAAGAGTGCAGGGTCACTCAATGTGTAAGATGTAAATAATTCAATAATGAACATTACACAAAATAAATCTTATCACATGGTTATTCTTATTATCCCATGTTTTATTTTTCCAACAAGTACCTATTTTAGAAACAAGTTCATAGAGATAGGGAAAGAGATGAAGTCAGTTGATATTTTTTGATATTTAATCTTCTCAAGACCTATAGTTCCCTTTTTTAGGGTGATGGAATAAGTATTAATTGAAACCATATTATCAACTATGATAAACTCCTTAAATGAGTCAATGGAAACTAAAATAGGATAAGAAAAGCATAATCCCCCTCAAATCATACAATCATAAAATACTCAAGAAAAATATAATTGTCACAATTTATATTTAGTGCAACTATGATTATCACTTGCAAATATCACAATGTGCACTTGATCTCAATAGTTTTACAAATGCTAAAAAGAGGCTATACTATTGAAACTAAAAAGTAGGAGTAGAGGATAAGTGCACGAAGATTTGGGATAAAAAGTGGCCAAGTGTACATTTTAGACGAAACATGTATGCACTTAATAAAACACACACATGTTATCATGTGCAAGGATTATGGTTCATATCCATTATAATGTATGCATATTATTTTTAAGCCTTATAAGGTTTGTCCATATGTATTATAAATGCATACATGTTATAAAATTTCCTCACATTAAAATATGAGTGCATTTCTAATGCTATAATTCAAATATTTCAAAATCCTCCCCTTTTGGCTAGATTTCCAAGCCTAAGGATTGGACCTCCATTTTGGCTAGAAAGTACTTATTTTCAACATAAAATAGAATATTCAAATTGTTAGACACACAAGATAATTGAGAGGGGGGTGAATTATTTGTGCATTAAAACCTTCAAACCCTCATTAAGCATTAGCATGAATGTAAACAAATGAAACATCAACACATCAACAACCATGCACAATAGAACACTAGATTTTATGCAGAAAAATATAATCAAGTAAAAACCACAGTGAGGATTAACTCTCATGTATATGAATATCAACACCAATTATAAAAGGCTCACTATCGAAAGGGCGCACTTCCCAAAGGACTCACTATCAAAAAGAAAGAAAGAAAGGCTCACTACTAAGGAAAATCACTTCTTTTGGAATGAAAGAGAATAGAAAGATACTATAACAAGGAGGTTCACTACCTCAGAGAAATAAGAGAATCCACCACACCAATTCTTCACCATTTGTAGCCTTCAGCTCACTACCTCCAACAACTTCAGGCACACTAAAATGTAGAAACCTTCTTCTCATTTCTTTTGGTACTCTTAGGCATTCATGCTCACACTCAAATCACAACACTTGATCACACTCACATTATTTTTCACTACTCTTCACACTACTCCCTTCTCCAACAATTGACCTTGCATATATACCTTCCCTAACCACAAATAACCTTCTCCAATTCGGCTTCACTGAAGCATATGCACTGTTGGGAATAGGATGCCATTTAATTGAAATCCTAAACATATTTCATGTATCTCCTAAGTCCTTGGAAAGTGTTCCCCAACACTATGATTAGAAAGAGATTAAATTTAAATGAAATGAATATGTAAATTAACTTTTGTAATTATTCCTAAATGATAGAAACATGCGAGGGTGTCCAAGAAGAGTTCCTAAATAATAGGAGCACATGGGGTTCCCTCATGGAAGGTGGAACCCACCTTGCTTAAGTTAACTATTTGGAGAATAGATAACACTTCAGTAATGCATGTAAAGATCCTACAAGTTAGGGATTGATATTTACATGAGTGGATTTCAGTTTATTTCAGTTTATTTTAGTTCAGTTTAGTTTAGTTCAGTTATGGTTCAATTATCTTCAGTTACATGTACTTAGTTTCAGTTGAATGCTAGTTGACTTGAGTTGACTTGAGTTGCATGACTAATGAATTTAGTTGCATGATAGATAACAGGTGACACATCCAATTAAGTGGGGATGATCAATCATGCATATTGTTTGCATGAATTAATGGAGAGATGTGTTTCAGTTAACAAAGATTGACTTGGACCCACCTTGGGTGCCCAAGTTGGCATCTTTGAGTTAACACCTTTTTCAAGAGAAGATATTTACAAGGCTGAGTTAAGTGGGCCTGTTCCTTGGTGCCAACTTTGAGGAGAAGCTTGGAATATATTTTCTCGACCAACGATCAGTTAGGATTTTAGTTCGGGGTGCCTAAATTGAGGAGACTTTGGTTTTTACTTCATGTTACATGATGGAACTCTACTTGCACAAAATAGGCATAGGTTTTTGAGAGGATCTTTGGGCTCTTGTAATTGAAAACTCTTTGGAGTTTACAATGCTCATAATTGTCTATTAATTGTAGCAAATTGAAGAGAGTTTTATTAGAGTTTATTGCAGGTTGTGAAGAAGAATTTTTGAAGGAAAAAGAAGCATATCAATCAAGGATTGATACATTGTTATTGTAATCTTGTTCTAAGGTTAAATAATACAAGCACTATTGATTCTGGTGCTGGAGTTTTTTCTCGAAAGGGTTTTTCCATGTATATGTTGTGTCACTTCTATCTTTTGGTCTCATTCTTATACAATCTTTTGTGTCTTTCTACAATTGGTAAAATTGATTTAAACAGATAATCATACACAAAGAATCTGTAACAAAGAACACTTAATTAGATCTACAATATCATAGTTTTACAAGTTTTAAGCTACATAAATACCTCCATTTTCAACATGCACCTCAAACATGCTACCACCAAATAGGTCGGCACACAAAACTTTCACAATGGAAAGAAGTGAAGGTATACCACACCAAGGGTTAACCAAGACCTAAATATACACCAACACACTACACCAAGCTTCCAAAAAACATGAAGCACATGTTCAAATAGCGAAAACATGCCAAGTTGGCCAAACTGGCATTAATGCTACCAAGCAACCACATACACACTTCACCAGGTTCAAAAAAATGTTGCAGACCATGTAGAAACATCACACAACACTCTCAAATATTTTAACAACAACAAAATATTCAAACACACTGGCGTAATGACACATCCACTTAAGAATATGATCATCCTATACAATGAGTTAAACTGCCACTGCGACACAACTCATGAACAAATCTTGCAAAAAAACTAGACACCAAACCTTCCAAGAGAAGATAGATACAAGCATCATTATCACATTCCTAAATAAACAAGATAATAAAATTCAATGCGAAGAAATGTGAAGCAATTCTATTTCTCCCAGACAACCCTCTTCACAAGCTAGACATTGTCAAACACATCTTCTACTACCTCACGATCTAGAACCTAAAACTCTTGATATAACACCTCTGAACACTTTTGAATAGCACAAACACATATTCAAGCATGAAGAAATTTGGAGCATAATACAAAAAACATCCCTGACACTTTGTACACTCTATACAAATTTTCTCAAAAGCACTTCAAAACTAAGTGACCATGGTGCATTTGCAACACCTTCTCAACACCACAAGCACCTTCTCATCATAACCATACTAGAGGTTGACATAGGTTTACATCAATGAAAACACTAATGATAACATAATAAAACAATCTCCCCCTTTATCATTGATGGAAACATTTATTGAAAAACCATCAACAACAAAAGCAACTTTGATCTCCAAATCTCAAGAAACTCTCCCCTTGGAGAATTCTTATATATTTCAGAATTTTTTCTTTCTCTCCCTTTATTATGTTTTTTAGAATTCTCTCTCCCCTTTCTTATGTTTTTCAGACTTCTCTCTCCCC
This sequence comes from Sequoia sempervirens, assembly GCA_007258455.2. Classification (NCBI taxonomy): domain Eukaryota; kingdom Viridiplantae; phylum Streptophyta; class Pinopsida; order Cupressales; family Cupressaceae; genus Sequoia; species Sequoia sempervirens. The sequence continues at coordinate 66,215,059 of VDFB02270651.1, forward strand.
CTTTGACATCAATGGAAAAGGGAAACACCTGCACTCTTCACTTCTCTCTCTCACTTTTAGGCATAATATATGCTCCCCCTGACTGCACCAACCAAAGACACCACTACCTACTCCCCCTAAGAAGTAGCCTTCATCATTCTAGGACAAAGAATTCAGCTTGTTTCTAAGATACTCAAATGTATGTTTTGGAAGAGTTTTTATGAAAATATATGTTATTTGATCCTTTGTAGGCACATACTCCAACTTTACTTCATTCTCAGCAACTTTCTCTCAATAGAAAGTGATACCAAATAGCTCGTATGATTTGTTCTTGAATGCATTACTAGATTTTTTGAAATATTGAAAGCACTTGTATACATAAGATAGAGATAGGTTCATCATATGATGTACTTTGATTTATTTCAATTTTTTCTTCATCCACAACAGGTCTATGTGCAAAAAGATGTCACAACAATATATTATGCCTCTGCAGTAGTTAATGACATTAAATCTTGCTTCTTACTCAACCAAGAAAGAAGGCACCTCCACTTGTACTTCTTCTATCATCTACACAACCTGCCCAATCTTCATCTATATAAGCACTCAAACAGAAGTTGGTATCCTTAGAATACCATAGACCATAGTCCAAAGTGCTCCTCAAATATTTGAATATCCTTTTGACTATTTCCACATATGATTCTTTAGGATCTTCTTGAAATCTTTCCACAAGACATACTACATGCATAATATCCGATCTAGTTGTAGTTAGTGTGTGTATGAAAATATGCCTATTACAACGAATTCAAAACACAATCAATAAAACATTAGATCGAAGAAACTAAAATATAAACAAATAAACAAACTATTAAGAGCAGCTTCTCCAAAGTCGTTCTATTGCTCTCTATCTCCAGCTTTTCGTTTGATTGAAGTTGCTCTCAGATTCAGTGTGCCAAGCTCAACGAAATGGACTACTGGAGAATGAGATTTAAAGTAAACTGCATACTATACTAATATGCAAGATTATGATGTGCTATGATGAGATTAATGCTAAGATATGATTATTGCTAGAATGCTAAAGATGTATATGCATAAGCGTAATAACATATGTATGTTTGTATCTATTCGGGTGTGTGTATATGTAACCAATCCTTGGATTTGCACATGTATTTATAGAGTTTTTGAAGGACTTTGATTGGCCGATGTGATCAACGGTTTAGATCAAGCTTGTCGAGATGGACGGTGGGGAATTTTTGAAAGTTGAGAGAAATGGAATGTTTCCTTCTACACAAATTTTCTCTTTCAGATTTAAAGGAAAGTTGCCATTTGAGAAGTGAGTAGGGGATAAGTGTTATAATTAAATAAATTTATTTAATTACATGTGATGGTGATTTTAGAAATTTCCATAATTAAATATTTAGTATCTAATTATGTGTGAGAAGATGATAGAAAAGCATTAATTAAATATATAAAATACTTAATTAATTATGAAGTGAAGAAAGTTTTTAATTAAATATTTTTAAAATATTTAATTAACTGGAGAGTGAGGAAAGTTTCTAATTAAATATTTTAGAATATTTAATTAAATGTGAAGAGTGATGAAAATGGAAACTAATTAAATATTTAAAATATTTAATTATGTGTGGAGATGAGAAAAAAGGTATTAAATTAAATATTTATAATATTTAATTCAACTATGAGATGAAGAGGGTGTTTGGAGGAATATTCCATTATTTGAATTCAAATATTCAAATTTAGAATAACATGATAATTTAAAATATAAATAAATTATAAAATTTATTTAATTTAATTAAGAGGAATATGGAAGACGATAATAATTAAATAAAGTTATTTATTTAATTATGATAGAAGAATTATAAAAGTGAACAATATAAATAAATGATTAAATTTATTTATATGTAGATGACTTTAGAAGATTAATTAAATAATTTATATTTAATTAATTGACAAGCTTGATTAACCATGACCATTTTTAGACGTATACAGTTAGATATAGTAATCCACCAATCATGGATCTATACTTGGTCTAATCTGTCTTAGGATTTGCTCAAATTACAACTAGTAAGCATGGGATTACATACTAGTTTAGAGTCCTCCATTCCAAACTTCTTTAACATTTTATTAAAACATATTTTGATTGTGTAATGAATATAATTTTTTTTTATTCAATGATTTGTAGCCCAAGGAAGAAAGTCATCTCCCCAAACATTGACATTTCAAACTCATTTTACATCTCTTTTACAAACCTTTTACACATTTCCTCATTTCCTCCAAAGATTATGTCGTCAACATACACAGCCACAATTAGAATCTAATCTCCCTCAAATTTGAAGTAAAGGTTGCTATTTACAATACCCTTTTTGAATCTCTCCTGCAATACGTACTTGTCTTATCTTGTAAACCAAGCTCTGGGAGCTTGTTTGAGTCCATACAATTCCTTTTTCAATCTATAGACCATATCAAGATCTTCTAATAACTAAAAATCTTCTAGTTGTTCAATGTATACCTCTTCTTCTAACTCGCCATTCAAAAATGTAGAGTTTGCATCCATCTGAAATACTTTGAAGTCTTTATGTGCTGCAAAACCCAAAAACATCTTAATAGCCTCCATTCTTGCTACAAGAGAAAAAGTCTCTTCAAAATATATTCCTTCCACTTGTGAGTAGCCTTTACACACAACCCTAGCCTTGTTTTTGATAACGTCTCCATTCTCATTCAACTTGTTCCTAAAAACCCATTTAGTTCCTATCACATTATTGTTTACTAGACTTGGGACTAGTTCCCATGTTTGATTCTTCTCAATCCACCTCAGTTCTTCTTCCATAGCTTTCATCCAATTTTCATCCTTGCATGCTTCAGTAATTATTTTACGTTCTACTGCAAAAAGTAAACAAAAATTTACATGTTCCTCTATCATAGCAACTTTTCTTCTTGTCAACACACCTTTTCTTTTGCCTCCAATTATTTGACCCTCAGAATGATTTTTCTGCACATACTTAGGAGTCTTAGGATTCTTTTCTAGATCTTCTTCCTCTTCCACTAGCATTTCTTTTTCTTTATATTCTTCTTTCTCTTCTTCTCTGCAAGGGGATTCATCATATTCATATCCTTGTATATGTATTGAGCTCTGATGTGATTCTTCATCCACTTAGACCCTTGCACTTTCAACTATCTTCTTTAGCCTTTTGTTGTAACACCTATATGCCTTGCTCTTTGTAGAATATCCAAGGAAGATTCCTTCATCTAATCTTGCATCAAAATTTCCTAAATTTTCTTCATCTCTCCTGATATAACATTTACTTCCAAACACTCTAAAATATTTCACAATAAGATTTTTTCCATACCATAGCTCAAAGGGGGTATTTGAAATATTCACTCTTGCTTGACCTTTGTTGAGAATGCAAACTATGGTATGAATAGCTAGCTTCTCTCTAGTAGACATCCGGTAGATTTACTTCTTTCAACATGGTTCTTGTTGCTTCCTAAACTATCTTATTCTTCCTCTCCACAACCCCATTATGTTTCAGAGTCCTAGTAGTTGATAAATACCTTTTTATCCCGTGATATTCACAAAAAACTATTGAACTCATTAGAGGTGAACTCGCCACCTTTATCAAACCTCAAACATTTGATTTTCAAATCCATTTCATTCTCAACCATAGATTTAAATGCCTATAACTTATTTATATCTTTTGATTTTATTTTAGAAATTTTACCCAAGTCATTCAATATTAATCATCTATTAATGACATAAAATACCTATCACCTTGAGAGCTTCTTGTTCTAGTAGGTCCACATAGGTCTATGTGCACCAACTCCAAAGGTCTTGTGGTAGAATATTCTTTAGTTTTGAACCTCTTTTTTGTTTTTTTTCCAAATTGACACTCTTTGCAAATTGCATTGATAGGATTTGTAATTCTTAGCATGTCTCTCATAGCATTATCAGATTCGATCTTCACTAGGCTATCAAAATTGATATGACACATTCTTCTATGCCATAGAAAACTTTCATTGATTTGAGTCATGAAGCACTTACCACCAAAATGTTTGAGCTAAAAAAAATTCCCTTCTATCCTTATTCCTGTAGCAACCAAAGTTCCAAAGCTTCCCTTTCTAATTTCACAACCATCATTTTGAAACGCCAGATTGTATCCTATGCTACACATTTTTCCTACATTGAGAAGATTATGCCAGAGGCCCTTGACATGAACATCACCTATCTTATGCTTTCCATCAATTTACTAATTGAATCTTTTCCATAGACCTTAGCTGATGCATCATCACCAAACTTAACAAGACCACCATCATTCTTCTCAAGTTTAACAAACTTACTCTTATCACCTGTCATATGATTTGACCATCCGCTATCAATTATCTAGTAGTTTCTCCCCTCTCTTGCTTGAAAGGTAGTCAACATAGTTCCATCAATATTGTGACCTATTTTCGGAGTAGTTTCCTTCACACATCTTTCAAGGTTAGTAGAATTAGTTCCAACATTCAAAACCACAAACAAGCATTCATTACTTCCATCATCCAGATAGTTTGATCACTCATTGTCAGATGTACCATTGTCTTCTTTAACATAATAACTCTTCTTAAAAGATTTACCTTCATGATCTTTATGTTTGTCATTTGAACTTTTCTTGGACACTTTGAAGCATAATGACCTATCTCACCACAATTGAAACACTTGAATGGTAACTTACCTTGTATTTTCCAGTGCCCTTTTTCAATCTTCTTATAACATTTCCGTCCACTTCATCAAGATCATCGAAATCAGATTCATCATTCCTCTCTTTCTTATTGACTTTAAAATTAGTTTCTTTTCTTGAAGCATCTTGGTCAAACTCTCTTAATTCAAAAGTAGTTAAAGCACCGAAAAATTGATCTCTAGAATATTGATCTAAATTTTGAGCTTCCTCAAAAGTAGAAACTTTAGCACTATAAGATTTAGGAAGGGTTCTCAATATTTTTTTCACAACTTCAATTTCCTCCAATTTTCCACCAAGACCATTGATGTCATTGAAAATTTCATCCACCCTAAGCATGTAGCCTACAATGTCTTCATCTTTTGACATCCTTAGGGTTCAAATTTGGCTTTAAAATTTTGCATCTTTGCTTGCTTGAACTTAGCATCTCCTTCATAAATTCTCTTCAACTTCCCCCAGACCTCTTTAGCAATTTTATAGCTTATCACCTTCACAAGTTATGAATCCGAAAGCCCAGTCAAAATAGCATTCTTCACTCTTCCATTATTCTCATAATCTTTGATATGATCTTCACTTGTTAGACTAGTAGCAGGTATAGTATATCCATCTTCAACTGACTTCCATACACCAAACCCTAATGAGAAAAGAAAGGCTTACATCAGGTTGCTTTCCATAAATTATAATTTGTTCCATCAAACATAGGGAATTTGACACCATTCTTGTGCACCATCTGGATCTACCTCAAGTGGTTAATATTCTTCCAAGGAACCTCTACTTTGATACCAATTGTTAGACACATAAGACAGCTGAGAGGAGGGGTGAATCAGGTGTGCATTAAAAAACCTTCAAACTCTCATTAAGCATTAACATGAATGTAAATAAATGAAACATCAACACATCAACATCCATACACAATAGAACACTAGGTTTTACATGTAAAACCCTAATCAAGAAAAAACCATGGTGAGGATTAACTCACATATATATGAATATCATCATCGATTACAAAAGGCTCATTGTCAAAAGAGCTCACTACCCAAAGGAATCACTATCCAAAAGAAAGAAAGAAAGAAAGAAAGGCTCACTGTCGAGAAAGATCACTTCTTCCAGAATACAAGAGAATATAAAGAGACTATTACAAGGAGGCTCACTACCTCAGAGAAACAGGAGAATCCACCACAACCACTCTTCACCATCTGCAACCTTTAGCTCACTACCTCCAACAACTTCAGACACATTGAAATGTAGACACCTTTTCCTCACTACTTATGGTAGTCTAAGGCATTCATGCTTGACCTTAAATCACAACACTTGATCACACTCACATTTTTTTGCATTACTCTTCACACTACTCCAAAAATTAACCTCGCATATATACCTTTCACAACCACAAATAACCTTCTGGGTATTTGTAGGATCATGATGGGCCAAAAAGTGGCGATATGATGGGTTTGTGTAGGGTATGTGGCTGATGACTTTTTTTAACCCAAAATTGATGAAACAAAAAGGGATTTTAAATGAGATTCTCATATTTCCTCCAATATAGATTATACTTTACTTTGAATTTAATAAATAATTATTATTCATTTTCTATTTGAATTACGACTAAAGTCCTGATTGATAGGTTGATTGAAAAATATCTATAGCTTTCCAACGGTATCACATTTTTTGAATATGAAACATGTGTCACATTCTATACTTCACATACTATATGATTAAAGAAAAATAAAAATGAATTTCATGAAGTTTTGACCAAGTTAAGGTGGTTAGACATATGAGTTTTTTATATTTTTTAAAAGTTGTAATAAAAAAATCATAATTAATTATTTACTTGGAAAAAAATTACAAAAAAAATGCATCACATCGACATGAGTCCTCTACTTATATCTAAAATCTTAGAAAAAAATATTATCATTTTATTGTGGTTAGGGTGGTTAGACAGACACCTTATTTTTTCCCTAAAATTTAAGTACTATTGCATTGAAATTTCAAATTTTCAGCAAATAGATTTTTTTTTAAAATAAACCTAGTAATTTAGAAACTGCATTCAATTTTCTATATATTCTAGTCTTACATATTTTTGAAATAATATAGATAACTTATTCAAATTTTTATGTCAAGTTTCCTAACTCTGATTTTTCTGAATTTTTCACCACTTAAGGGCTTGTTTTTTCCATGATGATATTGCACATGCCCTTCTCCAATTTGGCTTCACCAAAATGTATGCACCTCAAATGTGCAACCACCAAATAGGTCGACACCAAACACTTTCGTGGTCGAAAGAAGTGAAGGTAGACCACACAAAGGGTTAAACAAGACCCAAATATACACCAACACACTACACCAGGCTTCCACAAAGCACGAATGACATCCACAAATAGCGCAAACATGTCAGGTTGGCCAAACCAACATTAACACTACCAAAAACTACATACACACTTCATTAGGTCCATAAACATCTTGTGGGCCATGTAGCAACATCACACAACAATCTAGAATATTCCAACAACAACAAAATATTCAAAAATATTGGCACAAACACATGCAAATGAGAATACTATCATCACATGTGCAACTAGTCAAACTGACATTAAGACATAACTCAAGAACCAAGCTTGCAAAATGCTAAACATAAAACCTTGCAAGGGAACATTGATACAAGCATCATTAGCACATTCCCAAATCTGCAAGACAAGAAACTTCAATGCGAAGAAATGTGGAGCAATTCTATTTCTCCCAAACAATCCTCTTCACAATCCAAACACTATCAAACACATCTTATACTGTTGTACGATCCATAACCTGAAACTATGGATATAACACCTCTGAACACTTTTGATCACATCTAAACTGGACACAAGCACGTCTTCAAGCATGAAGAAATGTGGAGCATAATACATAACACATCCCTGACACTTTGTACACTCTTTATACAAATTTTCTCAAAAGCACTTGGAAACCAAGTGACCATGTTGAATCTGCAACACCTGCTCAACACCACAAACACCTTCTCATCATAACCATACTAGAGGTTGACATAGGTTGACATCAATGACAACACTAATGACATCATAGTGCAACAAAAATTTTATCATCATCAACTTTACATGTTTTATGATGAAATTTCATGAATCCACCACAAAAATGTGAAGCTATTACTTGTTTTTAATCTTTTTTTTTTTGAAAAAATATATTTATATTTATTTAATTTAACAATGTATTCTTATTTTTCTAATTCATACATATTATTTTTCCACAAAATTTGATCCATGCATTCAAAATTTAAAACATTCAAATAAATTACATTGTTATTTTTTTTGGAAGTTATATTCTACACATAGTAATGTTATTTTCAATATGTGTCCACTTCGTAAATTCACTAAAAATATTAAATAAAAATACGAAAAAAAAACTTGTATAACTTAGAGCTCTTAGCTATATTCACAATAATTAGTTTCTAAAAATATAGTGAAAGGGGGGAATGCACAAAATACTATATGTTATATTTCAATGATAAAATTGGGAATATTTGTATGTTCTCAAAATTCCACCCTCTTAATCTTTTTTTTTTTTTTTTTAAACTAAGTAATTTACAAACTATATTTTGGAAAATAATAATTCTTGTTCTTATCACATTTTCAAAATTTGATTGTAAACATATAAAATTAATCATTTAAGTTCTAGTGTAATCTAATTTTAGGGACAAAATGGCCATATTTTATCCCCCTTTTTGTCCCAAATTTCCATGCACTCACCATAGAATTGAAAAAACCAATAACACCACTATGTAGAGATCAAAAAATTATGCACTCTGAAAAATAACACCTAAAAGGGAGTTCAAATGATCCAAAATGGAGCCTTAGAAGGTCACAAAATCTGAACTATGCAACAATACCTACAACAATCTATAAATTATGGAAAGACAATAAAAATTAAAAATACCTTCACCATTGTGAAGTATGTAGAAAAATAACCCAAATAAAAAATGCATTAAAATAGTCCGAGCTTATATGCCTAAGACATAGTACTTAAAAAATTAAGTGCAAAAATAAAAAAATTACCATACAAAAACCTTCCTCAAGCCAAAATAATAGTAGTGTTTCGAAATCTAGAAAAAATTGCTAGACTTAGAAAATTATACTAAACCTAGTATTTCTGCTAAAAACCACCACAAAATTTAGATGACTATAGAAGAGCCTCTAGATCTAGAGGAACCACTATATTTGGATAAGCTACCAAGTTTTATATATCATTAGAATAGTTGTCAAAATATGATCTACTACTAGATGTGGAACTCTACTAAATAGATGCGACCAAATTAGAAACTATCAAATATGTCAAATTGTTGTGTTAATAAGAGGGTCATAGAATTAAAAGAGGCGTTTGTATTATGTAAAGGGTCTAATGGATATTTGGAGGGGTCATGTGATATAATGAAATAGGGTTTGTCAATTTGAACATGGAACCATTAAGATGTGTTTAGGGGTCCAAAGTTTTTCTAAACAGGTAGTTGGGCTAGAAGTCATAACCCTTAACAAAATGAATACATGTGTTAAGACTTCATGGACTTAACTACACAAGTTATGCCATTTATGCTAGCACCCACAATAGAAATTATAGGATCCCACACCTATAATTCACTCTTTTATATTTCAAATCTATGAATTGGTATGGGTTTTCCACCCTTGTATAAGCATTGCATAATACCCTATGAAATCATTTTTTCACAAAAAAACTACATATGTTAAAATTTTCATAAAATTCATAAAAATGATTTTTCTTTTTGATCAAAAGGCTAGTGCCTATATATATTTATATTGATATAAAACTGAAATTACATTATAATTTTCCATAATAATATAGTCCCTACCAGCTCAAAGCTTTTCTACTACAAACCCATATTATCATCTACATTTCTTTATACCCATCCCTATTACATACTGAAATTACCAGACATTTAATGCATGTAGACATATATTGCATGTATTTTCCCATACCACTTATGCACTTATATCAGTTATCTTCTCAAAAAGTAACTGTAGCAAGATCCCATGGTAGCACATTCCTTCTTCATTCAAAATCCATTTCATCTACATCTAACCTTCTTCAAGCAAAAATCCTTTCCTGTTCTATTTTCCAAAAATTTCCACATCATCATGCACACTATTCCTCCATCATAACAAGGTTTCCATTTTCTCCATGCTCTTCAACCATAATGTCATCTTCTGGAAGACTTTCAAGAGCAACATTAAGGTTAAATCCTCGGCCTTCATACATAACATCCTTGTGCCCTTATTCTTCTACAACCACTTCCTTGTGCCCTTGTTCTTCTTCAACCACTTGATTATGTCAAGCATCATTCTATATATGAAAACTATTCTCATCTTGCAACACCAACATCTAAGGTGGCAATGGAGGATCATGAACATGAACTAGGAGGACCATGATAGTTCCTAGACAGTAACTTTAATTTTTTATGTTAAATCGTCATCAAACTCAACTACATACCTACGAAATACATTCAACATAAGACTAGAATTCCACTAGGAGAGTGATTTGTTGAATACTACAAACAACTTTGAGAATGTTGTTCAGTGCAATATGTTCAAGTTCCCAGGAAACAGGCCACCAACATAACCATGACCCTTCCATAGATCATACTTTTGTAGGCTCTAGAGAAAACATCGCTTGACAAAAAATCTTCATTGACAACTTTATTAATTATCATTTCCACAAGTATTACATCCTAAAGCAAGTCCAAAATATTTGATATGAACACAAAAAAAAATTGGGATGGATATATTACCCACTTCACCTCTAGTTCAATGATTTCTTCACCGGTTATCATTTTAATATGCTTAATGAATGTTGCACAGTGATCCCTGAAGAATAAATGAAGCTTCACATCTCCTATTAAAAAAAATAAAAAAATATTATACATCCCCATACCATATTTTTAACTTGCACAAATTTCTACATAAAAATAATGCTAATGAAAATCCTTAATTATGCTAGAGAACATTTTGTAGTATAATTTTGCAACTAAGGGGAGGAATTTTTCCTAATTTATTCAATCAAATTTATCTTATCTTGATTATTTGATATGTATTCCTAGGTTTGGGGTCTTATGGACATGGTGAAAAGGTTAGATTTAACTAAAATTCTCTAAAATATTAGTGATATATGGATGCCCAATAAAAATTCACTTCGAACCCTTGTAAATCTCACCAATATAGCCTAAGCTTGATTGAATAAAGAGAAAAATAAATAAATCTATAACTAATAAACTCAAGATAGATGTAACCCACAAAATAATGCACAAAACGAATCCCACAATGTTAATCCTTCAAGTTCAAAATTTTCTATGTATCTAGATCATCATGCAATATAAGAGAAGATGCAATAGAAAGCAATCTTTGGACATGGGTGACCCTTAAGTAAATAACCCTATTCTAATACCACGTAAGATATATCAATGGGGAAAACCTCCTAAAATCTAATGCATGAACAATAAAATTTTGAAAAATCACAACTAAAGAATATAGAAATACAATATGATTGTTATTTCAATACAAATACAAATTTATTTGCAAGGTTACTCAAGAGTTTAAGCTATAAGTGGGTGTATATAAGTACTACAAGAAGGGATGTGAATGCACAACTAATGTGGGATAATAAGATGTGTAGTAACACGTGTTTAGTACATATTCACCATATAAGTACAAGTAAAATAATGCATTTTCAACCTATCCAAGTAGAAACCTACCTAAGAAATTTTATCCTATAGCAGGTGCATAGTAAAAAATACAATAATTAACTAAATATAATATTAAAATAATGCACAAACAAGGGAGAGGCTACATAAATAGTAGGGTAGGATTCTCCAATAGTTGAAAGGGAGGAAGAGACGTGATAGGAGATTCTATAATGGGAAAGAAGGGGGAGGATATAATGGTGATGCTACTCAGGATTTGATAGTTCAAATATGAGGAGTAGAGCTAGGTTATCTAGGTATATCATTTTTTTATGATTTGGTAATCCATTTTTTGATTTCATTAGATATCATGTATCTTTAAGCATAAATTAATAACATTGTAATTTGTACATGCAAGGAACATTGCATAGTAGATGAAAATAATATATGACTATTGATTGTTTGACATGCAATGTGCCATATTTTCCCATCTAGTGATGATTGAGCTAACACATGATCAAGAAAGTTTATTTTTATTACTATTTTATCTATTGAGCTATACATGTGTAACCTATGTGGGAATAATGATGAAAAATATAGATTTGTGATATGTGATACATATGAATCTTAGAGATCCCAAGGAGGACCAAATGGAGTTGGAAAATATATAATATAGGATAGATGAGTTGCAAGTCAAACAACCCACACACCACCTGCTACCATGTTGCACTAAAGTCAAGAAACCCCTTGGTTGAACTATGAAATTTTATATTTTTTGATTGGTGTTATTCAAGATGACATCTATCCCATGGTGATATAACACAATTCATAATTCATATGTTATATGATAATGTAATACTACTCTATGGTGGCGCATAACACCAAACACTTATGCACTAAGTGTTTCAAGTGAAGAGCAAGCTTGTACCTTAGACCATAAAATTCTAAAAATTCTTCTAATTAAATATATTTGTATGATCCAATCCAATCCATTGTGGTAACAAAATATAGTATAATGATAAGTTTTTACTCAATCCATAATTTATGTGCCTCATAGAGCTAATATAATGAGAAAAATATTTCCCAACAACTAATTATAAGTCAATATGTCAAAAGAATATATAATCATACAAAAAGTACAAAGTGCTATGCCAATTAGTTAATTAAAATAAATTTAAAATAAAATTTGAGAAATTAAAGAAAATGTACATATTGAGCTAGAATAATGTATTTGAACAAATTTAGTTGATTAGTAGCTTACTTACAAATTTATATGATCAAATATGGGTGTGTATTATTTCTTCTTTGAATAAAATATTATTTTTTGACTATGTTTAATTAGATGATGTAGTATGTAAATATCTATCAAAATTTCATATATAAAATATATGTCCACCATGTTGATCTAAAAAGGTAAAGTCAACATGATGACATTACATAGTAGTTAAGGGCCTATCATCACATTAGTAATCTTAGGTGTCTATAACAACAAACCCTTGGTTACCACTAATTTATTACTTATTATTTATTAATTCACAAGTACTAACTTAATTAACAAAGAATCTTCCATCTAATTTAGAAGTGTCAATTTCACATATTTTCTAGCCAAAGTCATGGAAACAACTCTATGCCATAACTCATATACACAATAAAAAATTGTTAAGATCTGAATATTTTCTGTATACGTACACCTAGACCTAAACCTCAAGGGTTCATTTTTAATATTCATACCTATGTATCACTTCCTAGGAATCAAAATATTTGCACTTCATATACCAGTAATAGTGAAACTCCATCCTTGCATCTAGGATGCATGATTTTTGACCTATCATTTAAATCATAACTGTTAATTGAGATTATGTTTAAATAAATTAGTCAAATTATAGTAGAATGATAACAAGCACATTACAATAAAGTATTATTTCCTTTCCAATCGTAGTGTATGAACGTGCACATGGGTATGTGCAGGATCATGATGGGCCAAAAAGTGGTGATATGTTGGGTATGTGTAGGGTATGTGGCTGATGACTTTTTTTACCCAAAATTTATGAAACAAAAAGGGTTTTTAAAGAAGATTCTCATCTTTCCACCAATATAAATTATGCTTTACTTTGAATTTAATAAATAATTATTATTCATTTTCTATTTGAATTACGACTAAAGTCTTGATTGATAGGCTAATTGAAAAACATTTATAGCTTTCAAAAAATATCACATTTTTTGAATCCAAAATATGTGTCACATTCTATGTTTTGCATACTATAGGATTAAAAAACAAAAAAATGAATTTCATGAAGTTTTGACCAAGTTAAGGTGGTCAGACATACGAGTTTTTATATTTTTTAAAAGTTGTAATAAAAAATTCATAATTAATTATTTATTCAGAAAAAAATTATAAAAAAATATGTATCACATCTAGACATGAGTCCTCTACTTATATCTAAAATCTTATAAAAAAATATTATCATTTTATTGTGGTTAGGGTGGTCAGACAAACACCTACTTCTTATTTTTTCCCTGAAATTTAAGTACTACTACATTGAGATTTCAAATTTTCACCAAATAGATATATTTTTTTTAAAAATAAACTTAGTAGTTTAGAAACTACATTAAATTTCCTACATATTCAATTATTACATATTTTTGAAATAATATAGATAACTTATTCAATTTTTTACGTCAAGTTGCCTAGTAACTTTGATTTTTTTGAATTTTTTGCCACTCAAGGGCCTATTTTTTCCATGATGATCCTACACATACCCACAAAATATTTTTAGGTACCATATCTTTCTAGCATCACATGTTCACATGGTGATTTCCTCAAGAATACATCATCTATGCATAAATATGACTAGCATTTATACATCTCGCAGGTACACATGGCGAATAGATCAAGCATATGTCACTTATACATAGGGTGACTAGCTCATACGCACATCATAGATACACAAGATGACTATCTTAGGAATATTCCAAATATGAGCTATGTGAATAATTCACACATACATCATATGTACACAATAAAATAGCGTGTACATGTATCACATATACATTGTGACTATCTCATGCACCTAACACATACACCAAGATGATAAATTAAAATCACATGTTCACATAGAGATTGATTAGAAAATGAAGTGATTGTAACTTTATGGAAGGAATCTTCCCCTTTACCCAATTCACCTATAGTTAAGCCCTTAAGTACATCCTAACCAAGAAGATGAATGTCAATGCATATCAAGTAAAGTTATGAAAAGAGGAAGTGATTTAAAGTTACTAATAGAATCATAAGTAATATGATGGATACATACAACATAAGGAGGAAAAGAGTCAAATACACTAGTGAAGTTTGTCTTTATACCTTAGATAAGTTTATCTTGAGCATTAAAAATAATAGTTCCAAGAAGGGGTTTATAAATTGGGATCATGATTCAATCACAATACCTAGACGAGTGGTAGAAAGAGAATGAGGAATTAGTTGAAGGTTGTAGAAAGTTTACTTGAAAGAGTGCATAGTAAGGAATGTTCCACACTTGGAGCTAATTAAGTAGATAAATTATCAAAAGGAAAGTTGTTTCCAAGAGATAAGTAAGAAGCATACTACCATATGAATTTTGGGCACATAAAGAAAATAATAGTGCGAAGCTAAATGTGAGTTAGAAGGATTAATCTTTCAATATATCTTAGGGTTGGGAAATATTTAGCTACTAAGGAGCAAGGAGTATTAGAGGTTATGCTACAAGAAGTCATGTAGGTAATCTATAGTAAGCAATATTGAAAAGGGTGTTTCTAGCTTGTATAAATTATTTTTAAAGTATATTTTAATATTTTTTATTAATAATTATTTTTTTATTATGAATGTAATATTTTAAGATGTAGAAGCCCTATTATTCTAAGGTAGTTAGTGCAATGAATAATCTATATAAAATATCTAAGGGTGTAATCATGCCATCATCTAACCCCTTGGGGCAATGGGATCACATCATTTCCTCATGTCTCTATTATGTTATTCTATATTGCTTTGTCCCAAAGATTCTAGGGAGAGTTGAGGTGTGTAACTCATATTATGCAATAAGCCCAACTGTTACCCCATGAGTTGAGGGTGGGAAATACTTATACTTATTAGGGTGAAGAATAGTACTTATTCTATTTATTCAACTCAAGTTGAGGTAGGTGGAAAATAATGAACTATAGTTGTGCAATTAGAGTGTGTTTGGGTAATGATTTTATCTTTGCTTAGGAATGTATAGAGTCAATTGTAAGAGGATCTAGATGTAGTGGATAATGTTGCTCTTATTGAATTAGAACTCATCAAGGATGACAAGGATCTACCAAGTGGAGGGCCAATATAACCCTAATAGGCAAGACCTCTCAACTACCTACTAATTTACTCCATCGATAATATTAGAGTTGTCCTTGCTCCATAATTTTAATTGTCTCTTTTTATTTCTATTGAACAATTTTTCCTTATAAAATTGCGATCTTCTTATTTTGTGTGATTATTTTCTTACTTAAAATTATACATTTCTATTATTTTCTATATTTAAAAAATATATATTTACCACACAAATTTTTACTTTTAATTTTAATTACGCCGAGGGGCATTCCACTACAATCGCATTTTTCAGTAGACAGGAAAATGTATGACGTGTCGAGGCAATAAGTAATGGTTAATGAATGCATGACGTGTTTCCTCCGATGATCACCGCCTAACTTCATGCCAATACAAGTGCCCAAAACAAGAATTACATGATTACAGGCTTATGTATTGATGTGTTTACGGCGGTGCTCAGGAGATTGGATTAACCTTATGGATCTGGCGATGTCACTACAAGCTACCACGATGACCTCGTCTATCAGGTCTATCCCTAGGTCAGTTCGCTTCTTTTCCTCATCTCTGCAAATGTAAATGTATATTTCTAACTGATTGATAGGAATAAAATGTGAAAAATCAAGTAGAAATTTGATGCGGTTGTGGGAGATGTAGCGGTGATTCCAATTCGGAGCTCGACTCTTTTCAGTGGCCACAATCTTGAAATCACGTTCACTGGCGATTCCAGGCCTCTAGTCATCAATGGTGTTACTGTGGTACGACCAGATGCGTTTGTGACCAGTGACTTCATTTTGCATGGAATTTTGATCTGCTCAAGGTAACAACAGCCACCTGATCTTTTTTTCCCGCTTTTCTATCCACTTGAAAAATGTTTCAACGTAAGTTAAATCCAGAAATTATGGACATGGGTGTCTCGAGAACGATGTAACTTAATGGCTTTCTTTCAAATTTTTGTTTCTATGTGAAACGTTTTTAGTTCAATTCATTTGTATTCAAACTTACATATAAAGAAGTCACAAACATTGGAAAACAGTAGTTTTCTTTCAATACAAGAGAACAAGAATATACCAACTAGTCAGGATTCGAACAGATAGAGGATGTTTGTTTTCTCAATGGAAAATAATATGTAAAATTTTGTGCAACGTATCAACTCCATTGGTTAGCGTTGGGCTTAAACATCACACACTAAGCTTTGACTGCTTAGGTGGATGTGGGCCCATTCCATTCTCCTGGCATCCAGTACCGTCTGTTTCCGTTCAAAACATAGTCCTTGTTAACGTTTGGATTTGAACTGTTCCTGCACACGTGTTCCATCGCATAAAATAAACCAGATAGCAAGGAGCACTCCCGCCTACATCGCCACTGTCATGGAATACCTCGCCGCTAAGGTATTTTCACGGCCTGCAAATGGTTTTTGCAGTGGACAAAAGACATGGGTATCCTCATGATGTGGGTGATGCAAAAAGCAAATTTCCCTCTCGATCAGTTTTATTTGCCACAAACTCCCCACCTGTGCAAAAATGGGAGCTCTAGAACAGGGTATTGACGTCCATCAAAGTCTAATGGAAGGTTGATTATTGTTAAATACCACAGTTTGAAATGCTTTGTTAGATGTGTATGTAAAATGTGGAAGCATAGACAAGGCACATGAACTATTTAACCAGATGCCTCGAATAAATTTGTCTCATGGAATGTTATGATTGTAGAGCATGCACAAATTGCATTTGTTGAAAAGGATTTAGGAACTTTCAACCAAATGCGATTGGCTGGTGTAAAGCCACACTCTGCAACTTTTTCCCAACATCCTCCTAGCCTGTGCAAAAATGGGAGCTTTGGAACAGGGTATGGATGTCCATCACAGTAGAGGAGTTTTATCTAGTGTTGTAGTTGCAACTGCCCTGTTAGACATGTATGCAAAATGTGTAAGCTTAGATAAGGCACATGAACTTTTTGACAGGATGGTTGTAAAAATTGTTTGACAGAATGTCATGATTGTAGGCTATACAAAATGTGGAAGCAAAGACAAGGCACGTGAACTGTGTGACAAAATGTCTCAATGAAAAATGTTCTCATGGAACACCTTGATTGTATGATATTAACAAAATGAAAAATGTTCTCATGGAACACCTTGATTGTATGATATTAACAAAATGGATTGAAGATCTCTTCTTAGGTTCACGAAGTGAAAAAACATCCAATCATCGGTTGTAATAACTCATGAGATCCCTAAGAATCTTAAATATCTGCAACTTCTTTATTCTTGACAGTATGAATCTAGTCTAAAATGTCAGGAGTAATATCAAGCGAAGAAAACCCATAGCATTTAAATCCATCGAGAGGAAGAGTACTCACACTTACAAGAGCAATGCTATCAAAAAATTACTTCCATGCCTAGCATGCTCTTATTCCAAATATAATATTGTCTCACGGCCTTGGTATATTCCTTGTCACTAATGAGGGTATAGATATTACACACAAACATGGAAGAGATGTCAATGTTGACATCGTGTCAAATAAATATTTTGATGAGATCCATACCAAACATTTCAAAAATGACAACCAAGATATCACCACCTTGGAAGAATAAAACTTTTCTAAATCTAGCTTCTTTGATCTCCACAACGATGGTCATCTACTATAATTCACAACCAAAGTGGATGAGCAACTCCATTGTTACTTTTTTAGTAGAACAAAGAGCCTAGAAAGGAGAGAGAGATTGAAATAAATGATTATCATTTAGCTAAGGAGTGAGAAGCATCTGGAAAAAACTAATGAGGTCAAAACCCTCTTGAAATAAACCAAATTTGTGGGAAGTATCACTCCAACATAGGAATTTATTGGTACATGATGCCAAAGAATGCTCTTAGAAGGTGGAATGATTGTACCAACATCAAGATTAATGTGTTATTGGTCCCATATATTCATAAGGCTAGGCCAACCATTGATAGCAATGTGTGAAAATTAGAGATGTTAAATTACCTAGTAGAACACATGGGTGCTACCACAATAGTGGTTTACAATTTTCGGGAGATCCTGATTTTTGCTGAAATCACATATTTTTAGAAAATATAATGATTTAAGCCTTGAAAAGTTCCATTTAAAGGATTCTGATTGAAGAGGATTTGATCAAACCACCTTACACCAAGTCCCCTTGGATAGAACCCCGCTAGTTTTAAACCATACCTATAGCGAAGTCTCCTTTACACCTATCAAAATGTTGATAAAAAACCACTTTTGATTTACCTTTTGGGGGATCAAATGAATTCATTTAAAAAAAAAAAAATTGTAAGTATGTATTCCTTATTATAAGCTTCCAAAAAAGTATAATTTTAATTAAATTTAATTTGTTTATTATATTTATTTTTTATTTATTGTGAATGTAGGTTTTTCACCGAAAATCAAGCTCTTTGTTTTGCATATGTGGAAAAATAGTAGAATATCAAAAAAAAATTGAAAAATATGAGTGCACTAGATATTTAAGTCCTTGATCCAACAAAAAAAATAAATTGAATTTCAATATATACAAAAAAAATTATGTGTTATACGGCTATGTCTGAATTGTAATTGGTTTGACTTTGAAACTTGAATAAAGAAAAAATATTCAATAAAAAACTATCTAACCAAATGGAAGCATTGGATATCATAGTTACAAATCTAAATTCGAAAGAATTAGAATTTTATCCTTCATGGAAAAAAAATTATGTGTTATACGGTGAGCGTCACTTTTTTAAAATGTTGTTTTTTGAAAAAACTAGTTTTCGAGGGAGATGGAAAAAAAAGTGCAATATGATTTTAAAAATTTTGAAATTTTTTTTTTTAGAATCTACAGACAAAATTTCACGAAACTATAGTTTTCATTATCTTCAAATTTTTCACGATTTAGCCGCTATAGGTGCCCGAAAGTGAAGATTTAGTTTTAAAAAATATTTCAGTGTCCAGTTTGGCCAAAAATTGTAAACCACTATTGTGGGATCACCCACTTCATTCAAAGTGATGTTTAG
Organism: Sequoia sempervirens; assembly: GCA_007258455.2. Classification (NCBI taxonomy): domain Eukaryota; kingdom Viridiplantae; phylum Streptophyta; class Pinopsida; order Cupressales; family Cupressaceae; genus Sequoia; species Sequoia sempervirens. Next base: position 66,234,793 of record VDFB02270651.1, read on the forward strand.
TCTCCAATTAATAGAGCATATTTTCTATATGCATAGAATGATCACTATGAAAATTCCATTAATTATTATCATGTGTCAATGTTGCATGATCTAAACAATAAGAAACCAAGCAAACAGTCTTCAACTTCTACTTCATTCTAAGATCGATTCCCTCAAATTATCATAGAAGCCAATTTTTCCTAGGATTTTCATGAGAAACCTCCAATTACTTCATCATATGATTTTCTAATATTAAACTTGATTATCATGCCTTTTTATGTGTATTAAAAATTGGGTGATTTCTTTCATGCCTAGTGTTGATACCTTCAATGATGGATCTTTTGAGGATTGAGTGATTGCATTCATGTCTAGTGTTTGATTTCACTTACAAGGAATCCAAATTGATCTCTTCCTTAGTGAAAGGTGCCAATAATATTTGACTATCTTCACTTGTGATAATGAACGAAATGAACTACAAAATGTCTTTTTGATCCTACAAGTTTGAATCCTCCTCCAAGTAGTTCACTAAAAAAGAAGATTGATTCAACTTTAATGATTTTAGGATCAATGAGATATTCTCCTCTATGAGATTTGATAAAAGTTATTTTTTTAGCTTCTTCTTTCCCTAGTTAAGTTGTGTCAAAAAATTATGTTCTTTTTGAACTTTTAGCTAGCTAAATTTATCAAGATTGTTACCTGTAGATTTTATTTTTCTTTGCTTGTACATCTATTAGTTTTGATATAAGATATGTTTCCTTCATGAATTGATCCTAGTTCATCCCTCTAACTATGATTAATACATTGTGAGTATTTAGTTATATTTCAATCCTTTCCTTGTCAATAAAATATTCTTGAAAAAACATATTATTGTTCCAATCTTTGTGGATATTTTAGAATTTTAGAACTATGAGTTTTTACTAAAGCATACATCTTGGTGCTTCTTACTTTTAGAAGCTCACTTGCCCAAATTAAAAAAAAAATCTATGAAGGGGGTGGGTGCATGGAGATGGGTAGCAAATTTGTGGCCACTTTCAAAAAAAAGTTTTGAAAATTCATAACGTGAGCGCATTATAACGCGCTCGCATTATGGCTTGGTGTGCTGAGCCTGAGGCTCAGCCACAATGAGCCCATAACATGAGCGCGTTATAATGCACTGGCATTATGACATGTTAAAAGCAAAAAAAAAAAGTGAAACTCATTCATTTTGCATTTTGACTGTGTTTTTTGTTGTGCCTGGGGCCAAAACCCCCATTTTTTGCGCTCACGTTCTAGAAGGAGGCATAAAAATATTCACCAACAATTTCTATTTCTTTGCAAGGATGGCACCACGACAACAAGGAGGTGTGAGACGTAAGGATTGTTGTTTTTGAATTTGTTAGTTTTAGGTTGTATTTGATATATTTTTTTTTTTGAATTTGTAGGAGATGTAAATCAGCGTACAAACCCTCAAAATCCTCAACAAGAAGATCAACCAAATCCTCAAGAACAAAATCAACCACAACAACCTCCTCCACCAATCACTCAACACCCTCTTGGCACTCAATAAAATTTAATGAGTGAAATTGAGAACAATAAAAAGAAAATTGAGGATTTAATCAGTAGGTTGAGTGATCCAAATGGTTCAACTGTAGAAAGAATGACCCTAGCAAGTTCACTGAAAGATATGTTAAAAAATGTAGATTCAATTAGCAAACAAATAACTGGATGGCAAGATAGGAGGCAAGCGGCTAAGGCTTATTATGGAGATAAACTATCATATAAAGATGTAAAGGATTTAAAAATTATAGAAGGTGATTTGTGCTCATTATTCACTGACCCACACACAAATCAAAATCTTACCCTCAATGCGAAGAGTTTTCTTATTCATTGGTGCCACCACCAACAGATTAAGAACTATTTTTATGATAGGTGGTACATGGTCTTTGATTACCCACCATGCAAAAATTGTGAAGTCTAGCAGTATTTCCTTAGGAAACTATACAGTGAGTTCATATTGAAAAAAATCCCAAATTATTATGATATGAGGGACTTCCAGGGGAGAGGTGGGGGGTCAGCTCAGGATAGACCCGATGCATAGTCAGATCCTACGCGGAAAGGGAGACGAGCTCTTGCTAGGCCGCCTCATGAGCACGTTGTTATACCTTCTGTTGTGAAGGAGAGTGTCGACGTAGAGACATTGCAGACGATCAACACTTTGATCCAAAGTGTCATCCATCATACTAGCCCTATTCTATAGCTCCATCCAGGGGAGTCTTTGAGTGGTGGCCTTTGAACCCATGTGTGTCAATATTGCAAGGCGACTTGTTCATATGACCCCACCGACACTCAGGGGGCTACTACACAGGATCCGTCTGCAACTATGAAGATGGAGAGGGTAGCTGAAATTTTTCATGAGGCGTATGGCATTGATAGTCAAGTAAAAGTTAGCATGTTCATTGAATTTAATTTATTAAATTTTAATTTTGAAATGCAAGATTAACTAATTTAGTTTTATGATTTTAATAAAATTGCAAGGTCACAGTGTTGAGACTAGATACATTGGCCCTCCACCTACTTATTTCTACAGTACACCTATCGGTGGGGTATGTAACTAGTAAACAATTATAAATTTATTACATGTTAATAGCATTGTTTTACGAATGGTATTTTAATATGTGATTTTGGATGTTGAACAAGCTAATATTGGAGGTTTCGAGGGAACACCTCCCAGTGCCAGTGGATTTACTCAAACCTACACGCAGGTAATAGAATAAAGAGTTTAACTAATGAATTGTATATAATAGATTTGTGAAGCTTATATTCATATCTTTGATTATGTTGCATTGCACATCATTCAAACTCAAAGCATTACTTCACATTCCATAACTAATAACTAGATGTTCATAGATGACAAAATTTCAACTACAATATAGTTGTTTAGAAAGTCAACATAAACAATGATGCAATTACTTCACACATCATTTGTAATAAGTCTAGGAGTAGCTTCCAATTGCATTTTCTTGTCATGGCATTCCATGAGACCGCTTTTTACTACTTGACATCTTTTCAAATAGTTCACTTCCTTGTCTATGTTATGGATGCTTGGAAGGAATATATGAAAGAATAATAGTAAGCAATAGCATAGACAAGGCAATGAGTTTTTTGAAAAAATGCCTCAAATAAATGTGGTCCATCACCATGAGACCCAATTTATTTGAGGCACTTTTCAAACAGCTCATCACCTTTTCTATGCTACCACATTTTCCATACATGTCTACCAAAGCATTTTATCAAACAGTTCATTTCCTCACTGCTATGGCTAAAATCTTAAAAAAGGTGCTTTCCAACAAACTAATGCAATGAAGGGTAGTCAACTAACTTAACTTCATCATTCAAAAGGATTCAACCCACTTTGCAACTCAAAATCTCAATTCTTTCTTTGTTTTCAAACTTCTACCTAGTCTTCCTACTAGGTCAGCCAACCCACTTTTCCTGTCAAAACTTTCAATTTTATCAAACAACCTTGTCAACAAATCCCCAAATCAGGCACCCATCATGACCTACTTTCACATATCAAAAATTCAATACCGACTCCTTTGGATCAGTGATATTTTATTATTTTTCTCTTTCAATCTCTCCAACAACAACTTACATTGATGGATCATATCATTTTTAAACATTTCCCAACCTTTCCAACTTCCTACAATGACTCAATAACCTCTACAACTACTTTGACCCTTGGCATTACATGCCTTTACACCTTTTTTGCATTTTTACAACATTTGAAATTGACAATTTTGTCAATATTTTGCAATTTTGCACTTTATGCCTAAATTAACTAACTAAGACTATTACAACCTCTAAAATGGCTATTTAAGCCTTATTACATCATCAAAACACCTTAACCAATTCAAACTCCTAAATTTTCCTCATGGAGGCATGTGCTTGCAAAGGTGCACCTGCACGACAAACGATGGATGCTTGGAAAAATGTATCAAAGCATAATAGTAAGCAATAGCATAGACAAGGTAGTTAGTAGTTTGAAAAAATGTCTAGAAGAAATGCAGTCTCATGGTGATGGAATTCTATTCCATCACCATGAGACCACATTTCTTCGAGGCATTTCTTCAAACAACTCACCACCTTTTCTATGATACCACATTTTCCATACATGTGTACCAAAGCATTTTATCAAACTACTCACTTCCTTGCAACTAAGGCTAAAAGCCTAAAATAGATGCTTTCCAACAAACTATGGATGCTTGGAAAAATATCTATCAAAGCATAATAGTAAGTAATAATACCATAGAGAAGGCAATGAACTTTCTGAAAAAATGCCTAAAAGAAATGTGGTCTTATGGTGATGGAATGCCATGACGTGCATTTGTTTGTAATGGCATTCCATCACCACGAGATCCCATTTCTTTGAGGCACTTTTTTCAAATAGTTCACTTCCTTCTCTATGCCACCATAGTTATCATACTTGTCTACAAAAACATTTGATCAAACGGTTCACTAGCTTGCTGCTATGGGTAAAAGCCTAAAAACATGTCCTTTTGAACAAGATATGGATAAGGGAAATAGTAAGCATGATAATCAGAAACATATAGTTTAATAAGTACTCCAAAAACATTTCATTATCTCATACATTGTAAGTCATGACGTGGATCGCTATTGTAATTTTTGTGATTGAATAATTTATTGTTTTAGTTTCAGTTGTTGCAAGCTGAAACACCTCTGAATGTGACGAGGGCAATGGAGATCGTTGTTTCATTTGCTATACAATCCTCGATGGCTCTAATAGGGGAGGTATGAGGAAAATTAGTAAATTTCAATTTACATTCATTGTTATAGATGTTAGTTAGTGAAAAATCAAACCATTATTGATTCATAGTTTAATTTCTATTTGGATGGTTTATACAGGTCTTGAGCACGTCTGAACATGGGCATGTGAATATTTCCCTCATGGAGAGAGATCATGAGATGGTGGTAAGTGATTATTTTGTTAAATATATCATTTTTTATAATGTAATTTCTATATATTAATGTCTTTACTTCTTATTGTAACAGTTAAAACTTCACCATGAACTAAACACTAGGAGGAGCAGTAGGAGCACTCCTCGAGCACAACACAAATGAGTGACGGACCTATCGCCATCCGATTGACAAGCAAAAGGAGAGAATTTATTTCTAGAACATGGAGAGCAATTTCTTTTGATTCCAAAGCCCTTTGTTGTATGCCTACATGGCAGTTTTGTACATATTTTGTATTGGATATATTTGACATTATATGCCTATATGGCTATTTTGTACCTATATTTCATACTTATATCAACATATATTGATGTATTGCTACATGGCTATTTGGTTAATACAATTTTTTTTATCGAATGGTGTCCATATTTCATTCTAAATTAATGGTTCAATAGATATGAGTTGTGTGTATTCAAGTGTATACTTTACAACTTATGTGTGTTCTAATGTATACTTTGTGACTTACGTGTTTTCATGCGTATACCTTGTATTCGTGCATATACTTTGTATTAATTTTTGTATACTATGTATTCCTGTGTATTCTTCAAGGCTTACGTGTTTTTGAGTACTTGTGCTTCCCTTATTCACATGTACATGCTTGACTTATTCATGTGTATACTTATTAATTGGTTAGCCCTCGCATTGATCATTGTTGTCCTTCATGACTTGTATTGAATATTAATTGATTGATGCTAAACAACTTTATCTAAAAGAAAAAAACACGTTTTCAATTGGTATTCCATGAAATGATTCATAAAAAGATTCCAATATATTTAATCCTTTGATTGGAACAACTGAATTAAGCAAAGGATACATAATCTTCACAACACTTGCAAAACATAATATTCAGAGTAGATGAAGTAGTTAACTTCTTGACACATTATCATACAAACATTTATCTTCAATAGTATTTAAACATTTTCATAGCATAATCCTGATAGTGCAAAATGAATTCTTATGTTCTTGATGTGTCACCATATAAACATGTCAAAAGATTTATATATTAACTTTTTGCAATATTATTTCTTGTATACGAAATGGACTTGGGAGAAAGCAAGTTATAATTTATAATACAAATAAGAAATTGACTCAATGCTTTCCTAAACCCTTGAATAGGTCTATTTAACAAAGCAACATGCTCTCAATCACTCCTCCAATTGGAAAACACCATTGGGCAGCATTTACCAAATTATGTTGCCCCTTGACTCTACCCACTTTTACTCCCTCAAACCTCTCTTTTTCATTCAAAACCCCTTTATTCCCAATTAAGGCATCATTCCATAACATACTTTTGACCCCCTTTGTCCTTATAGACTATTTGAACACATCAAACTCCACAACCTCACCCTATTTCCAACCTATTCTAACTTATTCTCAAGCAATTTCTTCTTTTCACCTCGTTTAGCCTTGCTTTTAAGGCCTAAATTCTAAATTTTGAACAGGGGTAGCATTAGTAATCTCTTCTAATGCCTTTACCAATGGGTGTTGTCATAATAGTGGTTTACAATTCCTAAGAGGAACGAATTTTAGTTGAAATAACATATTTTTAGAAAATATAATGATTTAAGCCTTAAAAAGTTCCATTTTAAGGATTCCAATTGAAGAGGGTTTGATCAAATCACCTTAGATCAAACCCCCTTGGATAGAACCTCGCTAGTTTTAAACCATACCTATAAATCGTCTCCTTTACACCTATCAAAATGCTGATAAAAAATCACTTTTGATTTAGATTTTGGGGGATCAAATGAATTCATTTAAAACTTATTTCAAATGATTATGGTATTCCTTAGAACAAGCTATCCAATGAATATAATTTTAATATGTTTTGGTTTTGTTATGTATTTGTTTTTTAAGTTTTATTAAACATAGGTTTTTCATCGAAAATAAATTTCTTTGTTCTTCACATGTGGAAAAATAGAAGATTATCAAAAAAATTGAAAAATATGAGTGCACCAGATATTGAAGTCCTTGATCCAACAAAAAATTAAATTAAATTTTGACATATAAAATAAAAGTTAGCGTTATCTGATCGCACTATGTCGAATTGTAATTCATTTGACTTTGAAACTTGATTAAGGAAAAAATATTCAATAAAACTATCTAACAAAGTGGAAGCACTAGATATTAGAGTTACTAATCTAAATTTGAAGAATTATAATTTTATCCTTCATGGAAAAAATTTATCGTTATCGATGCGTCACTTTTTAAAAATGTTGTTTTCTGAAAAAAATTTATTTTAAAGTGGGAGATGGAAAAGAAGTGCAATTTGATTCAAAATTTTGAAAAAAATATTTTTAGAATCTACAGACAAAATTTGATGAGACTCTAGTTTGCACCATCTTCAAATTCCTCACAGTTTCGCCGCTATAGGTGCCCGAATGTGAAGATTTAGTTAAAAATAATAATTTCAGCGTCCAGTTTGGCCAAAAATTGTAAACCACTATTATGGGATCACCCCAATGTTATTTTCTTATTCGTACTTACATAATTGACTCAAATGACCCCACACTAACTCAAAACTAAAAGCAAGATTACAAAATGGCCTATCATGGCCTTATTTGACATTATAATGACTAAAACCACTAAACTAGACCTTCTTCATCAAATGGAGGAACAAGGTGCTCTACACCAATGATCATATGTTTTTTGTGTGGAATAATCAAACTTCTCAACCATCGTGTTTATGTTTATCTTTTCCATTTTTTTGTATGCCATCATAAGGGATCAAGTCGGTTGAACATAGCTCAGATCAATTCCGCGTGTTTGGGTGTGAAAGAGGACCATGTCTAGCATAAACCTACCTATCAGGATGTGTTGGAGTAGTTAGTTTGGTCACACAAATTGCAAATTGAAAGTTGCATCACTTTGCAACTTTATGCTGCTTCAATTTGACATTTTTTCCATCAAGTGAAAACTAGACACCACAGGAAAATGACTCAGAGATAACAAAATCTGAGAGAGTTTATTGTAGAGGGGCCCAACGTGATCCCATTAGGCTTAGACAGAGATTTCTTAAGCATCACAATTTCTGAGTAGTAATCTGTCAAAGTTTGTTTTCCTTTTGCACTTTGGACCCTTAAGGGATCGGTCTAGTTGAACGTAGCTCAGAGCGATTCCGTGTGTTTGGGTATGAAAGAGGACCATTCCTAGTGTAAACATACCTATTCAGACGTGTTAGAACAGTCTGTTTGGTCACACAAGTTGTAGAATGAAAGTTGCACCACTTTGCAACTTTGCACTACTTGCATTTGACACTTTTTCCATCAAGTGAAAATATGCTGCGACAAGAAATCCACTCTGAGATAGCCAAAACCGAGAGAGTTTCTTGTAGAGGGGCCCAGCGTGATCCTATAGGATCAAACAAGAAGTTTCTAAGCATCACGATATCTGAGTAACAACATGTTGAAGTTTGCTTCCCTTTTGCACTTTGGACCCTTAAGAAATTGGTTTGGTTGAACATAGCTAAGAGCGATTCCGTATGTTTGGGTGCGAAAGAGGACCATGTCTAGCATAAAAATACATATTCAGATGTGTTGGAATAGTTTGTTTGGTCACACGAGTTGCAGAATAAAATTTGCACCACTTTGCAACTTTGCACTGCTTGCATTTAACACTTTTTCCATCAAGTGAAAATCTGTCACCACTGGAAAACAACTCCGAGATAGCCAAAACTGAGAGAGATTTTTGTAGAGGGGCCCAACGTGATCCTATAGGATTAGATGAGAAGTTTCTAAGCATCATAGTATCCAAGTAACAGCATACTAAAGTTTGCAGCCATTTTGCACTTTGGACCCTTAAGGAATCGATCTGGTTAAACGTAGCTTAGAGTGATTCTGCGTGTTTGAGTGTGAAAGAGGACCATGTCTATCATAAAAATACCTATTCAGATGTGTTAGAACAGTCCATTTGGTCACACGAGTTGCAAAACGAAAGTTGCACCACTTTGCAACTTTGCATTGCTTGCATTTGACACTTTTTCCGTCAAATGAAAATCCACTGCCACGAGAAAACCACTCTAAGATAGCCAAAATCGATAGATTTTTTTTTAGAGGGGTCCAACGCGATCCTATAGGATCAGACAAGAAGTTTCTAAGCATCATGGTATCTGAGTAACAACATGTTGAAGTTTGCAACCATTTTGCACTTTGGACTCTTACGGGATTGATCTGGTTGAATGTAGCTCAGAGCGATTTTGCATGTTTGGGTGTGAAAGAGGACCATGCCTAGTGTAAAAATACCTATTCGGACACATTGGAATAGTCTGTTTGGTCACACGAATTACAGAACAAAAGTTGCACCACTTTGCAACTTTGCACTGCTTGCATTTGACACTTTTTTCATCAAGTGAAAGTCCACCGCCATGAGAAAATCACTCTGAGATAGCCAAAACCGAGAGAGGTTTTTGTAGAGGGGCCCAATATGATCATGTAGGATCAGACAAGAAGTTTCTAAGAGTCACGGTATCTAAATAGAAACATGCTGAAATTTGCGTCATTTTGCACTTTGGACTCTTAAGGGATCAATCTGGTTGAACATAGCTCAGAGCGATTCTGCGTGTTTGGGTGTGAAAGAGGATCATGCCTAGCGTAAAAATACCTATTCAGAAATGTTGGAACAGTCTGTTTGGTCACACGAGTTGCATAATGAAAGTTTCACCACTTTGCAACTTTGCACTACTTGCATTTGACACTTTTTCCATCAAGTGAAAATCTGCTGCCACAAGAAAACCACTCCGAGATAGTCAAAACCGAGAGAGTTTTTTGTAGAGGGGCCCAATGCAATCCTATAGGATTAGACGAGAATTTTCTAAGTGTCACGGTATCTGAGTAACAACATGCTGAAGTTTGCATCCATTTTGCACTTTGGACTCTTAAGGGATCGATCCAGTTGAACGTAGCTCGGAGCGATTCTGCATGATTGGGTGTGAAAAGGGACCATTACTAGTATAAACATACCTATTCAGATGCATTGGAATAGTTTGTTTGGTCACACGAGTTGCAAAATGAAATTTGCACCACTTTGCAACTTTGCACTACTTACATTTGACACTTTTTCCATCAAGTGAAAATCTGCCACCAAGGGAAAACCACTTTGAGATAGTCAAAACCAAGAGAGGTTTTTTTAGAGGGGCCCAACATGATCCTGTAGGATTAGATGAGAAGTTTCTAAGTGTCACAGTATCTGAGTAACAACATGTTGAAGTTTGCAGTCATTTTGCACTTTGGACTCTTAAGGGATCGATCTAGTTGAATGTAGCTCAGAGCAATTCAGCATGTTTGGGTGCGAAAGACAGCCATTCCTAGCGTAAACATACCTATTCAAATGTGTTGGAACAGTCTGTTTGGTCACACAAGTTGCAGAACGAAAGTTGCACCACTTTGCAACTTTGCACTGTTTGCATTTGACTCTTTTTCCATCAAGTGAAAATTGAACACCACTAGAAAACCACTCCAAGATAATGAAAACCAAGAGAGGTTTTTGTAGAGGGGCTCAACATGATCTCATAGGCTCAGATGAATATTTCGTAAGCACCATGGTTTCTGAGTAATACCCCATCAAAGATTGCTGCTCTTTTACACTTTGGACCCTTCAGGGATCAAGCCAGTTGAATGTAGCTCAGAGAGATTTTGCATGTTTGGGTGCAAAAGAGGACCATGCCTAGTGTAAATGTACCATGACTAGTATAAATGTACCATGTACTTAGAAGAAAATCAATAAAATTCATTGTTTTCTTGCATTTTTTTGTATTTTTACCAAAAATCTAATGTTTCCTTGAACTATATGGTTTTGCACAGGGTGATTGTGTTCTCTTTTTCAATCTCTTTGTGTTTCCATAGACCCAATACATATTTAGAAACCCATTTTGATGTTAGGGTGCTTATTTGGTGAAAGGGAATAAGTTTTATGGGGTTTGTGTTGCTGCCCCTGTAGATAATGATGGAAAAGGGCATGAAAAATGAGGTTTCACCCTAAGGTTTGATAAAATATTGCATGTAGAGGTTGGGTGATTATCTTTTGAGTTTTTGTAGGTGATTTTAAGAATGTCTGAGGTGGTGGCATGTTCTAGTAAGGTGTGGAACCATTCCTTTCAATAAACCCTCCTCATACTAGCATAAAATAAGGGTTTTGTGGTTTGGCATGGTGGAGTGAGTTTCTCCTGAAAAAATTGTGGATTTGAAGGTTTGGATACATGAGAATTGATTCCCCAACAAGTTTAGGGGGTTTTTGAATGTTTAAAGGTATGTTCATTTGTAAATTAGGCCTAGTTAGCCTAATGAGGACAACGAAGAATGTCATTTTTGATGCACATGTTCCAAGACAGTCACTATTAATTTTGAAGTATGTGTTGTAACTCAATAATGGCTATCTAGATCATTCATTTTTTTGTGAAGTTATTTGAGGAGTTTGTGAGAAAAGGTCTAAAACTAGGGTCTACTGACCTACTAGACAAGGCAGAGTGAAGGGTTAAAATTGAAGAGATAGAGAGTTATTGGTTGAAATTTTTTTTGAAACTCATTAATTTGAGGTTTTGTGAAGATTGAAACCCCTTGCTTACTGATGCAAGAGCATCTACCAGGATCCATGGTGTAGGAGTACCATTGGCGCAAAATTGTCAACTTAAGTTCATAAGGTCTAGATTGTAGGTTGTTGAAGAATTTTTTTTAAAATAAGGTCTAAGAGACCATTTTATTATGTATTTAGTCCTTTTTGAGTCATTTTAGGTGTTTTAAGGAATACTTGGCTTGACATTTGCAAAAATTGCATTTTTGGCAAAGTTGTCAAGAAATAAAGTGTAAAGTTGCTTTTTGAGGGAACATGAATAGTTAAGGAGTTCAAAAGGTAGTTAGATCCATTGGGAAAGTTTAGTTTGAAGTAGAAACATTATAAATATATTGTAAAGACTTGATGAGAGGGGATCTTGAAGATTTGAAGCAATAAAAGTTGATTAGCACTGTTTTTTATTAGATTTTATGTATTTTTCCATTCTTGGAAAACTTGTACGATCTCGTACAGGGGTGTTTTGACTTGCAAACTGTTAAAATATCTTATAGAATGTGTTAACTTTCATTTGCAGAAGTTTTGAGAATCTTATTTTAAATTTGTGGAGTTTTATCTCAGATTTTCTTAATTTGCCATGTTAACCCTATTTTTGGGGTTTTCAAAGTCACATAAATGTAAATTTTACCCATTCCACCCCTTGTGACTACTATGATTGGTGGAATGAGATTGTTTTAGTTGGGAATAGGTGGTTTCAAGCTTGTTTGTGAAGGATAGGTCTGATATTGCGTTGGGTGTGATGCCCTAATGTGAAAATATGAGTTTTCCTCATGAAAAGTGGAGGTTTTGGTGGGCCAAAGTGATTTTTGTGAGAAGGAAACATTATTTCATGTTTGATTAAGCTTGTGCAAACCAATTCAAACTTGTTTGAAGAGGTTTTGTGTTTTGGGTAGAACTGGAAGTGACTTTTTCAATAAACCCCTAGGGTTTTGGCTAAAAAGTAGGGTTTTATGGATTACCCTTTGTACGGTGGTGTGTTAGAGGTCTGATTGTGGTTTTGGAGGTTTTTACACATTTAAATTTCTGCCCCAAGGTTTGTTAGGGTTTGGATAAGTTTCAAGTATATTTTCTTTGGAAAAAGAGGCTAATTAGAAGCCTAAAACGGTGAAAAGGTGAAATTTGAGTGCATTGGTATGAAGTGATCATAGGTGGATTTTGAGTATGTAAAATTTTGTTCAAATGGGTCCCTGAAGAGGTTCATTTCATGGAATAATGAGGTGTCATTGAGATAAGTTACCCGATTGAGTTGATTCCCAGTGCTACAAGGGAAAAGAGTGATTTTGAAAAAATGATGAAATTGTGAGGAGTTTATGGCCTAACAGTTGTGTTTGCAAATTGGAATTGTGACTTTGTGTGTTGCAGGCCTCCCCCTATTGCATCAATCCACAAACCATCATATTGATTGTATCACATGACCTTTTACATACATTTTACATTTCAAAATTCAATTTTTACATTTGAAAACTAATCAACAATCAAAGTACAAGGTGCTATACAATCTGCACAAGCTTGAAACAAAAAAGGAAAAGTGTTGCAAATACAAAAAACATCATCCTTTATTTACTAATTTTGCAATTGTGCAAGTAATGCAATTTTTTTCATTTTTACACCGAATGACATCTTTTGTGCAATATCACTTCTCTAATCACCTAATGACCTCTTTGAGACTTTGAATACATTACATATGACCTTCACATGACCTTTTTCACATTTTTTACATTTCAAAATTCAAAAATTTCAAAATTTCCTATTGAAGGCATCTACAGAACAAGGTGCTACTGCACCAAACATGAACTCCAAAATTACAATATTTGAGTAAATCTCATTACAAGTAAATATCATTACAATGCCTTAGGAACTTCATTCTCACAAAATTTTTTCAATGTTACTCATACATTCAAGATTCTCTTTAAATGTCTACATCATAGGTTCTCATTATGAGGTTAACTTCAATTGACTAACTTCAGATTCCCTCACTAAGCTTCACACGATCTTTTATAATGGCTTCAAATTAGAATTGAGATTTCTCAAGATCATCAAAATAAGGATGTTGCATTGCTTTTTTGGCTGAGATTCTCTTTGATGGCTCATAAATCAGCATTTTCTACAACGAGAGACCAATCAACTTTTAGTAGTTTACTTACAAATATGCAAAGTAAAAGAGAAAAAGAAAGAGCATCCAAAATGGAAATGAAATGAAAATAGATGTAAGGCACTTATAGATAGGCATGCCATTCTCTCAACTTAGTCACTCTTGGTCATACATTTTCACTGTGAGTTCCAAGATACCTATTGCACACAACACCTCTCATGAATAGAGTAAGTTGAAATTTGAGATGCTCTTATAATGTCTACATCATAGCTTCTCATGATAAGGTTAACTTAAAATGAATAACTTGAAATTCCCTCACCAAGATTTGCACACACTTTTGTAATGGCTTAAAATCATGATTGAGATTTGTCAAGATCATCAAAATAAGGATGTTGCATTGATTTTATGGCTGACATTCTCTTGGATGGCTCATAAATCTGCATTTTCTATAAGGGGACACTAATCAATTTGTAGTAGGTTACTTACAAATAAGAAAAGTAAAAGAATATGATAGCATTTCCATCAAACAAATTAATGTGCATACAAGTGTAAATTAATAAGGACCGATGTGCATACTTACAAATTAATCCAGCAAACCATCTGGGTCTGCTATGCTCTTTATTGTGTCAAGTATTGCTTCGTGGTAAAACTCACAGACCTTCCACAAGACCTTGTTCAAATGTCTACCCCCATATTTGGTCAAATGAACATTGGATTCCATGACAAGGTTCGAGTAATGAAGAATCTTACGATGTGTGTCAAAGTCCTAAAACAGCCAATGTTTAACACTCTTATGTGGGTACCTTCTAAGCCATGTTCCAATAACAACAACCGAGCCTGTAGGGTATTCGATGTTTTCTCCTTCTATAACTGGGGCCTCCAATTTCTTTTTGGCCTCAACACAATGACACAAGTAATAATTTATTCCCTCTTCATTGTTTTGATTTGAAAAAACTGCATAAACTTTCCCTACATTGATATGTGCAACAAATCTCTTGAAATTAGTCAACACTACGAATACACTACAAAGTAATATACCAATATGGATTTTCAAAAAATAAGCAAGCAAATATATTACCCGGTTGAACTAGATCTGATATGTGGTCAAAGTAGACCAATGATTCCATCTATGTTAGTTCCAATGCCATTGAAGGGCGATACGTGTGAAGTGGGTTGAGATAACTTGTCAAAAAAATTTCAACCCAGTCCCCTAGCTCACAATCATTCCAAGATTGCATTGTACATGAAGAACAAAAGCATGCCATCTTTCATGTATCAATACTCCATGAACCTGCATTTGAGCTAAGGAAAGAGTGTAGCTCACTTGGTCCTGTTAGTGTACAACAATCCTCATATGGTGTAATGTTTGTACCATCCATCAACTAAAAATACCTATGAACTAAAGACGTACCTTCATTACCTGGACCCATCGAAGCATTACACCACTCGACAATTGATCTTGCATCTGTCAACTTTGCACTGCCTTTATACTTTAACTCTTCTCATGCTAATGCTCTTTTCATGCATGCTCCTGCACCATCATGCTCCCCCTTTCCATTCCCAACCTCACAAAATTTCCACATATGTTGTACACCTATAATGACATGCATCCTTCTCAACCAATAGAACTTGCACGAGTTCTTGAACTATGCTGCATAGTTATCCAACCATATTATATGTCGACCGTATGCTATGCCTCTCTGAGCCAAATCACTGTAGAAAATTTGGAAGCAACCTTGAATGAACTCTAGAGAATGTGTGTGATCATCACTAATATAAAAGTGATACTCCCTCAATACCTTCCTTTGGTCCTATATACTATCAGCTGCATGAATGAATGCTATTTGCACAAATATCGAAACCTATGTGGAGTTGTAATACTGTGACTACACCTCACATTGTGGTTCTATAGTGTAGCTCTCTACAAAGTCAACCAATGATACTATGTTTCCAACTGGAAAGGTGTCCTTGCATAGCTTGAATTGTGTGTCCAACCATTGGGCTCTATGGGTATGCCTTGCATACTCATACACTATATTGTTGCGAAACATGGACATAAACTTATACACTGGAATCTTCTAAACAACCAAATCACACCTTTTTTCTTGAGACCCATCTTTTGTAGTGTATGCCACCATTTTATACTTCCCAAACTCTACTTGTTTATGTCTCACCTCATTTGTGCTTTCCATATGTTGACATACTGGCATACACTGCAAGCCACTACAACGCTCACATGAACCATCCAAGCATGTTGTCTTGTAGAATATTTGGCCATCCTCTATTTCACATAATTTTTTTGATAAGAACTCTCTTGAAGATTTTGGTGGGGCTTCTATGCCATAATCTTGCAAAACATTGTTAGTATGCAAATCACAAAATATAGAATGATAAACATCATAATGGTTAGAGAATTCAATATGTAGTATACAACAACAAGTAGTGCATGTGTGATTTATCTTGACATAAAAAGGTTTAAGCATTTCAAAAAATCTTTGACAAATAATAATTTGAGGATAATTCATTTGAAATTTATGAAAAAATTGGGTTTGAGTCATATCCAAAAAATGCTTTGGATGTGGCTCACGATTTTGACTACCAATTCTCCTTCTTACCGCATCCCTTTGATTTAGAGATGGCCTTGTGTTATTCTTCCAATACTATTCAATTAGTGTTCTCAAAGCTTCAACCACTTTTTTATCTTTTTGTGGAAGTCTCCTTGAGGATGCCCATAATTCATTTGAATCGATGCCCTCAATTCTTTGCCACCTTTGAACGGATGTTGATAAAAAAAATCTACTAATTCTCATTTGTTCACTCGTCTTTCTAATGAGACGAGCTCTCTTTGTTTGACTACTTACCAAAGTCAATGTAATGACACGTCATGTGACATTACTATCCTTTGAGCATGAGGTCTTACCCACACTCTCCTATGCATCCATTAGATTCTTCACAATAGTGCTTTCACTTGATGCATTCGATGTTCTCAACCCAAAAGTCTTCATGATGTCTCTATACTTTATACCCCGCATCATTTCAACAAATAGTTGGAATCTTGTGGTCTCATTTAGCCTTTCAAAGTAGAATTTCCAAATCTTATTAGCATATCTTCTACAAATGTGTGCTAGAATCTTACCTTCCGTGTGATGCAAAATATCCTCATCAATATTAGTCAAATACTTTGGCTTTCTACGCAAAATTCTAGGTGGTGTTCTCCTAGGTACATACGTCTCAACATTAGGAATTTCATAAATATTTAATTGAGGTGGGCTAGATTGTGTACATTCAATCGGTGGTGGAGTAGAAGACATACCTTGATGTTCTCATGGGGATGATGGCATACCTTCTTCGTCAAATCCAAGTGATGATGTACTCTCAAATTGAGATGCGTCGGATGGTGTCCAACCATATTCACTTGTGATAGATGGTGTCCCTCCATATTCACTTGTGGTAGTTGGTGTCCCTCCATATTCTCTTGTGCTTAATGGTGTCCCTTCGTATTCACTTTCCGTAGAGGGTGTGTCTCCAACTATGGTATCTGAATTTGTCTTAGCACGATGCTTTCACATTCATGCCCTTTGTGCTGCCAAATCTTGTTCTCTTTTTGACAGTTGAGGTTCCTCTTCAATTGGCTTATTTTCGTCAATAGTACCCATTTTTTTCTTTTCACAATATGCCCTCAATCGTTCTCTCTCCTTTTCTTTGAAGGTTTCATACTCTTCGAATGTTAGTTTATTCCTTCTTCATTTCTTCGGCATGGCAGATAATTTTACCTGTAGCATGGTAATGAGACGAATATTAGTTCCTAAAATATTTTTCCATTCAAATAAATGAAATTAGGAGGTCTGATAGTGCATTAGGTGTGAAGCCCTAAAGGTGAAATTTCAGTTTTCCTTGGAAAATTGAAGGATTTGGTATGTCAATTTGAGTTTTATGAATGGGAAGAATTATGTTATGATGTTTTGAGCATGTGCAGGTGTAACAAGTCCTATTGTAATAGTTGGAAAGTTTGCAAAAGAGTGGGAGAGGCGTTTTTCAATAAACCCCTAGGGTTTAGGCTAAAAAGTAGGGTTTTGTGGATTACCTTTTGTACGATGGTATGTATGAGATTTGATTGTGGATTTTGAGGTTTTGACACATTTAAATTGCTTCCCTAAGGTTTTATATGGTTTTATTGAGTTTCAAACATAGTTGCTTTGGAAAAAGAGGCTAATTAGAAGCCTAAAATGGTGAAAAAGTGAAATTTGAAGCTCTGTTCTAAAGTGACCATAGGTGGATTTTGAGTATGTCAAATTTTGTCCAAATGGGTTCCCGAAAAGGTTCATGTTGAATGGTTTGATGAGTTTTCATTGAGAAGAGCTACCCGATTGAGTTGAATCCTAGTGGAGCATTTGCAAGCTAGCTCACTCACTAGCTTGCCAATGAGGTAGGGTTGAGAAGGTGCAGGTAGTGTATGCCTCATAGAAATGGGGTTCCATGTTGATGTATATCACTGTGGCACCCCATTTCCACCATGGAACGCCTTTTCTATGAGGCATACGCTGCCCCTACCTTCTCAACCCTACTACATTGGCAAGCTAGTGGAGCATTGGCAAGCTAGCTCACTCACTAGCTTGCCAATGCAGTGGGGTTGAGAAGGTAGGGGAAGCATATGCCTCATAGAAATGGGGTGTCATGGTGATACAATAGGGTTGAGAAGGTAGGGGCAGAGTATGCCTCATAGAAATGGGTGTCACACTGATATAGTAGGGTTGAGAAGGTAGGGGCAATGTATGCCTCATAGAAATGGGGTGTCATGGCACGACACCCCATTTTTATGAGGCATACGCTACCCCTACCTTCTCAACCCTACCACATTGGCAAGCTAGTGGAGCGTTGACAAGCTAGCTCACTCACTAGCTTGCCAATGTGGTAGGGTTGAGAAGGTAGGGGCAATGTATGCCTCATAGAAATGGGGTGTCACGGTGATGTAATCACCATGACACCCCATTTCTATAAGGCATACACTGCCCCTACCATGTCAACCATTTTTGAGACCGGCCTGAACACACAGTTTTAAGGTTTGAAAGTCATTTAAAATGGTGTTTTGACCCATTCCTCTCACTGTTATAACTCTAACTTGAGGAATGGGTTTGCAACATCACTAAAAATGAGTGGGAATGTTGAGTGTGTGCAGGGGAGGTCAAGAGTTGAGTTGGGCATGAATCCCTAGAGTGAAATTTGGTGTTTTCCATGTGAATTTGAGAGGTTTTGACATGCTAAAGTGAGTATTGTGTTAGGGTAGTGTTTTTTCTTGTTGAATAGAGTTTGTGCAGGCAATTTTAGACCTGTTTGAGGTGGTGGCATGTTTTGATAAGGTTGGGAAGTGTGTTTTCCAATAAGCCCTAAGTTATTTGGCTTAAAAAGAAGGTTTTTGGTTTTGGCATCTTGGTGGATGAATTTATGAGAACTAATTATGAATTCTTTGGTTTGAATACATATAAATTTCTTCCCACATGTGTTTGGAGGTTTTTGTCAAGTTTCAAGATAAGTTTCTTTGCTAAAGTGTTCTAATTTGAGGCTTAGTTGGCGTAGAAAGCCTAATTTGAGAAAGTTGTTACAAAGTAACCAATAGTGGTATGATGGCATGTGATTGTGTACCATGAAGGGTCCTTGAAATGGTTCAAGTCTTGGACTGAAAGAATCTTATCGAGAAGAAATACCCAATTGAATGAGTTGGCAATGGTACAAGGAAGAGTGTTGATTTGGTGAAAAGTGAAGAGTTTTGAGAATTGTGACTTGTGAATTGTTATTGTTGGTTGATTTTTTGTGTTCATTTTTGTTGCAGGACCTCCCCTGGCTGCATCACAATTCAAATTCTTTTTCCATGCTTCCATTTTGAGCCATGATTGCAAGATAGGTTGCACCTTCCCCATGTTGCTAACTTAGCCTTCAATAAAGAGTCTTCTAACCGTGGAGAGAAGGGTTAGAATCCCTTGTAGGTAGAATAATCAAAGAAACATTTAAAATATATCACAAATAAAATTGATGAGGTAGGTTTAGTGATGAGGTAAATTTAGAAATAGAGATGAAAACAAAAATAGTTTCTAAGATCTATCAATGTGGGAGGAGTATATTCTAATTTTTTAGAGAGATACATATGGAGAATTTGGTAGCATAGACAAGGCAATAAGCTACTTGGTATAATTTTTTGACAAAATACCTCAATGAAAGCTTTAGAGAGTGGTATGCACTTCCATAATAAAGGATTGAGAAATGATGTTTTATTTTACTTCCTCAAAACACATATCATATATATGTGTATACAAAATGTGGAAGAATACACAAGGTAAGTCAATTTTTAAATAAAAAAATGTCTCAAAGAGATGTGGTTTAAAAATGTAATTAGCAAGTGTATAGAATTGTGTAATTTAAAATGTGCATTGACAACCTAAGGTTATAATGACAAACAAACAATGATCAACATGGAATATGAAAATTAACAAAAATGAAAGAAATCCATAATAGAATGAAAGAAAATGTGTAAAGACTTCACATACCTAAAAAAACCAAAGTTTCAAATGGAGGATTTCAACCCAATTATGTAGCCTTAGCTTCTTCTTTCTTCAAACTCCTCAACAATTTGACTTTTTCAAAAGCTTGTTCCCCTCCAAACTTCAATTGTATATCATTTTTCAATGGAATTCAAACTTGAATTGATATTATATGTCTTTCAATGTGAAAACTCTGCTATTTCATGCAAAGGTGGTAGAAAGATCATGAAAAGGTGGTGGAATGTGAAAACATGCATGCACACTTCACAACGTCATCAAAAAACTACTTTTTGTCAGAGCACGCACAAAACCAGGAGAATATGTAGAATGTGGGCCTTGAGATCATGGGTATATTGAGTTTTTTTACCATTTTTAGTGCAACACAAAACGTGCTTGCATTATAACGCGAGCACATTATTTCTTCCTAAAACGGCCATATCTCTACTTCAAAACACACTCAAGTTATGAGAAAGTTGGTTTTTTAATAGATTTATTTTCTCTCTTTGTCTATACCCTATATACCATGATTCTATCTCTCTTCCCTCTACCCTTATACCCTAATTCTATCTCTCTCCCCTCTACCCTCTACCCTTAACCCATATACCCTTTATCTCTCTCCCGCTCCCTCCCTCTCTCT
>VDFB02270651.1:66255646-66398694 GCA_007258455.2 Sequoia sempervirens
CTAAACCCTCAACCACTATACCCTCTACCCTTTATATTTGACCCTCAACCTAATCCTTCAACCATATACCCTCAAACCTATACCCTAAACACTCTACACTCAACCCTCAACCCTCAATCTTAAACCCTTTAACCCTAAACCCTTAAACCTTCTACCCTATACCCTCAACCCAATACTCTCTACCATCGACCCTAATCCCTCAACCCTCAACCCTTAAACCCTAATACCCTAGAAACCATCAACCCTATAGTTCCTCCATCCTAATCCCTCAACCCCTATCACTTTCTCTATATATATACATCTCAACTCTCCCTCCCTCCCTCTCTCCTACCCTCTCTAATTGTCTCTATCTACCCTCTCCCTCTTTCTACCTACCTCTCATTCAATTAATCCCTACCACCCTCTATCACTCCCTCTATCTATCTCTCTCTATCTCCCTCCCACTCTCTCCCACTCCCTCTCTCTCCCTCTCTCATGTTTCTCCCTCCCACCCCCTCTCTCTCTCAGGTCTCTCCCTCTGGAAACCTACCTAGGTAACTCTCTCTCTATCTCTCCCCTCTCTCTCTCTATCCCTCCCACCCTACCTAGATGAGTCCCTCTCACTCCACCCCCTCTTTCTCTCCCTTTATTAGGTCACTCCCTCCCACAACCTATCCCTCTCTCAGGTCTCTCACTCGCATTCCCTCTCTCTCCCACTCTATCACTCTCGCAGTCCCTCTCACTACCTATCTCTCAAGTCTCTCCCTCTCACCCCCTCACACTCTCAAGTCTAGAAATTTGAAAATAGATAATCTATGTGATAAAATAAATTCACATTTCTTAATGAGATAGATAATAGAAGTATTTTTTTTGGTTCAAAGGTAATCTATATAACTTAAGAAATTTGATAATAAAAATATTAATTAAATTATCATCTAATTTTTTTTTAATTAAGTTGGAGCAATATTATTGTACAATGTTAGTTGTGTGATAGAAACCAAAGGATCTCACTTGGATTAGATTGCTCAAATTTTAAGAAACCTTCAATTAAGGTATGAGCTATGGATGAAATTACACAACACACATTTGAGATGTCATGTGTTTGGTATCTATCTCATTATTTATGACCAATGGGGAAGGAAGGAGCAACCTTGATTCTTGAGAGTTGGATTCTACTTTGATAAGATGTTGTATGATATGTTACAATAAATCTATATTGAATACTATTTGATCGATAACTTTACTTTAAATCAATTTGATTAACAATTATAATTTTAAATCCAAGAAAAGGTCAAGATTATTTTGACCAATCACAATTAACTATTACGATAGTTAATAGTTGATTTCTTTGCGTCTTGAGATTTCAATTAAACCATTGCACTAGAAAATACTAAGAATCAATAAATAATATTATTTATGATAGATAACCAACAATATAAATTGAGTCCAATCTAAATATATTTAACTTAGTTAAACTATATTTTCTTCCACTAAGTAGAACATTGAGTTGAACGTGAAAAGTTAGAAAATATAGAAGTCTAGAAATATAAAACAAAAACGACTACAAAATAGAAAACTTGGAGTCACAAGAACCTAGAAAGTGAATCTAGGGAGTGTGGAAATTTAGACAACAATGTGCTTCATGGGTGACATCATGCTTGAGCTAACATCCAAATGTGTTGTGGTGTTTTGTGACCAAAAGTGTATAATTTGTTACATAGAATGTTAAACTTGCAACACATAATCCCAATGTATATAAAATAACCCTTAGAAATGCTAAATAAGATTGAGAAGATAAAAACATGATCTAAATATATGAAAGTAAGGAAATCATGTATCAACTAAAATATTGTAAATGAAAGAAATATCATCAAAGATAAAGAATGTAAAACCTCCACATCAAAGAGCCTATATGAATACATGTAGACAATAAAAAGGGAAAATGAGTGACTTCTTGGGAGCTTATCAATGTGGTCAAGCCCCAACTATGGTCTTTCAACCTCCATAGGTAGTCAAGTAGAAGAAAAGAGATTAAAGTTGTGTATGCTCTTAATTCTTAAATTTGTGTAGAATCAAAAGAATACAATAAGATATCTATGAATGTTATTATCTCAGGTATACAAAAAATCCAAGCATCCTAGTGTGTATGAAAGACAATATGGGACATGCAGCTAATCAAATATTTTCCAATGACAATAGAAATATCAAGGACCAAGTATAAAGAAAAGTGAATAATAAAAATGATCAAGATAAATAAAAGTAAACAAGCATTATCATAAAGACGAAGGAGAAAAACAATGATAAGAGATGTTGCATAAGTAACATGTTAGAGATTAGTAAATGAATAACCAAAAAGCTAGAAATAAGAGAGATTCTACCAATGGTGATGTATAAGAGTGTAATGTAGAATGTAAATGTGCAGGCCAAGAGCTTCAACAACATTATCCCAAGATAGCCACACCTAAGAGAGAAAAACCAAAGATAGGTAGGATAACTTGCATGCATCAATCAATAATCTTTCAAAAGTGGATTCCCAAAAGGTTAGAGGAGAGGAAATGCTATATTTGCATACATCGATCTATAGTACATGATAGAACATGCATTACAATAGGTTCCAACAAACAAATGTTTTAATTTTCAAAATCTATGGGACCATAGTGCACCCATGCTATTGTCCAAACAAAAATGCCCAAAACAAAGTTAGAAAATGGTTAAGAACAACAAAAACATAGTATAGACAATATAAAAATTTAGCAAATTTTTCAAGGAAAGAAAGCTTAAGTTATTGGCTTAGTAAGCCCTAAAACATGCTAAGGGGACAAAAACTATAGCAAGTGTAAAACAAAATGTGATAATTGCAAGGTATACAATTGTTGACATTACAACTATACATAAATCTTTAGTTCTACAAATTGTTCTTAATAGATTTAGTCGTTAATTGACTAATAAATTTGATTTAATAAAGTAGAAAGCAAAGTATATCCTTAGTTTACAAAGAGAGACAATACCAAATATCTTACAATCACAAAAATCTGACCACAAATTGAATTTAGATGTCAAAAGATGTTTGACTTAACGACATAAGTGTTGTTAAAAGACATCTAAGTAATACCAAATTCAAATCTCCACTTGACTTTTTTTAAATTCAAATACTTAAAGAACATGTGTTTCATTCATCTTCTTTCTCTTTCACAATAAGGATGAGGGTTCCTGATTGTAACCTCCCACCTTAAAAAAATTCCTGATTGGAACCTCCCACCATTAAAAAATAAATAAAATTAAAATTAAAAAATCCTACTAACTATTACCTCATCAATGATCTAATTCAATGGAATTTAGTACGTCATCTATAGAGCAATTAATGCACTTGAATGGATTAAGTATTACGAATTGTTCAACCCCTGACAAAAATATGATCAAATCCACTGGACCGCACTAACAATCTTGACTAAGCTATAAAAAGTAAACACCGCGTGCTAAAAACAGCCATGGTTTGTACCTACTGCAAAGCCGCCATTGTCAGAGACTAATTTGATCTTGACCATCCATGTAAAACCTGTCAAGCTTATCCTCACTCAAATTCTGCCCTTCTTATACCACATTATTCTATCCTTCTCATACATCCACATTTTCTCTGACAGCAGTTGAAAACCTAAATTTTTGTGTTCTACTTTCACATCTTCAGATTTTGAACCTAAATTTTTTGTTCTACTTTCAATCTTCAGATTTTGGCCCTAAATTTTTTGTTCTGGTTTCAGATCTTCAGATTTTGTGATAGCTTTGAGTGATCACAGATTAGTATTCGTAATGGAGGGGCTGATTCCTCTTATATACAGAGCCGTGGTTCGAAACAGGGGAAATCAGTTCTACAGAAATCTATCATACGATTCGAGTGGAAAGTTTTCCAGAGGATCGTATAACATCTTGCCGGGTGATTCTCCCAGGCCTGATAATGAACACCATGGAATTCAGATGCAAAATGATCGATTTGCAACCAATAAAGCCCTGCACAGGAGAAATGTCTCTGCTTTGACTGGACAGGAGAGAATAGCGAGCAATCCAGAGGATTAAACGTCCTGTAAATGCCCCCTGTTTTATTCTGTAGCGTGTGCTGCGGTTATGTGTTTTTCTGGTTCAGAGCACCTGTTCTGTTTCAACGCCATTTTCTGCAAATTAGTATTAGTACTGCTGTTAACCATGGATTTGGTGCGCCTGGGACAGTGAGCTTACAAATATCTTTATACATTTGTTCATCTTCTGTAATAAATCTGTTTTTAGAGATCAATAGGATGAGGACTCCTCTTCCAAATTGTGAGGGTTTTGAGATTTTTCTATATGAATACAACAACTTGTTGCATAATGAAAGCCATTGAAATTCAATTTTTATTTAAATAAAAAGATTCAAGTCTGTTTATATGTGAAAATTTGAAATTGGAATATTATTCATGTGGGTTATTTATATTTTTAGGGGAAGAAAATACATTATGGAATTGATAAATGAGAAGAGGTCAGGAAAGTGTTAAGTTGTTTTGTTGAAAGTGGAGTTGTGGATGTAGAGGATTTAGTTGTGCAATGGTTAATGAGTTGATCATTATGTCATTTTTTTCTTCAAAGCTCTATAAGTGTTCAAAATAAAACTGTGTCTGGGATTTTGTTTGATGATATTATGTGCAACAACATTATTTCATTCTTTCTCAAATTCTTCTTTAATGATCACTAGAATTTGAATATTTTTTATTTCTAAAAACAATATGGTGTATAAAAGCATATTTGGGAATTGGTTGTTAGAGGAGTGAAGTACAAAACTTCCTTGGCTTCTAGTCAAACCTTCTTGTTGAATTCACAAGATCTGAATACAAGAAAGGCACACAATGTAGAATGCCTCAGTTTAGTATATGTAGTGTAACACTAATCGAACTGCTCTAACTAATTCACTCTCCAAATGATCTAATGACTCCTTTTTTCATGATCAAAATGTAATGTTTCCTAAATTTAATTCCCTTTTTTTGATAAAGTACAACTTGTAGAAAAAAGCACATGACATGCTTCAAAGTTCAATTTCAAACATAATTTTCACCTTTACAAATACCCATACACATCAATATAAAGTGAATTGACAAACCTATTGTCTTAGAGGTTGTATGTTTGTCTGTGCTCAACAAATTATGAAGCCATGAGTTCAATTTCTAATATTTGCCTCCAATGTCATACATTTGGCAAATGCCACTTACAAAAAAGAAACCCATGCATTTGTCAAGTGTCACTTGATTAGATTCATATCAATACATAAGCCATGTGTCACATGGGAAATATAGATACCATGGATTGTGTCAAGTGTCAGTTGACTATTTTTTAGGTATATCATACATGAGTGAATTGTCACTTGGCCATTACAAGTTCCTTGCAATGTAACAAGTGCCACTTGACCAATATAGGAACCTAGAAACAATAAGTCATATTGTGCCTCCTTATCATCACTTCTTAGTATGATAGATACAACGCCATTAGGTTATTACCCCCTTTTGATCATTGTCATTCATATCACTTGGTATATTAGGTTTAAGTATAAGTCTCATCAATTGTTGCTTACAAATGCCTCAAGTTAAGGTCTATGTCAACAACTTTAGAGTCTTTCTTAATCCACGAGCTTAGCCATAACTCACTCTCTTCTTTTCCTATTTAGGTTTAGGATAAAAACTAGATTTGGCATTCACCCATGTGTTCCCAACAACACTAATATAACTTCCAAGTATCTATCTTTATGTGTGTGTATATGTATGTATGTGTGTGTATACATATATGTATATATGTATATATGCATATGTATATATATGTATGTATTTATATACATATACGTATATACACATACATATTTATATATACACACACATATATACATACACACACATGTGTGTGTGTAAATATGTGTATATGTATGCATGTATATATGTGTATGTCACTAACATGGTCTATATACATCTAAACCAAGTATGCCACCCAAGTCTTAGGTTACTTAAGTTTAGCTAGACAACTTTATTAATGCATAATATATATAATCAGTACTAATATAACTTCCAACTATCTATCTATCTATTTATGTGTGTGTGTGTATGTATGTGTATATGTACACACATACTTGTGTGTGTGTGTGTATAAAGTATGTATATATGTATATATGTATATGTACATAATTTCATGTATGTATATATATACATATATGTATGTGTGTGATGTCATATTTTTTAAATATTACTCTATCAATCCCATTATTACCTCCATTACACAATATTTATCTACCTTTAACTCATTATCATGGATCAAACAATTCATTAAAATTCTTTTATTTTTCATTGATTTTTATTTCCCCTCAAGGAATAACAATTGCTAAAACAAATAATAAAATAAAAAATAGAACACATAGAGAACTCTTTAATTACCTATTAAAGAATTCCAAATATGACTTGTAGTGTAGAAAAATGTATCCCTTTACATTTTCACACTTGTTTGGGCCCTTGTGAACTAAATGAGCTTAATTGAGCCTTATTTAGGGTGTTGTAAGGTGTTTTCTTACACTTTCACACTAATCTAGGGTTTTTATCAATTAATTGAGCTTTTTATGCTTTAATTGGCTTTATTTTGCATCCACAAGCCTTAATTAATGCATCTTTCCAAGGATAGTCCTGACATACATCAATTGACCAATCATAATTCAATGTTTTTGGATTGTATGACCCAAATTTAGTGATCTGGGACTCATACGCCACCTTGGGCGCATGGGTCCCACCTAGGTTTCGGGGCCTTGATTTGAATTTCACATTAAACTTAACATTTCTTAAAAAATGTGTCCCAAGCTTAGCCTAATGGGACTCAAATGCCACAACTGACATATGATTCCTTCTTAGCTTAGACCTAATTTAAATTCAAATTCTTGGCGAGATTTTATTCTCCTAGATTTGATGTCGACTTGTAGTGTTGTAATTTCAAGAAATTTGGCATAAATAAGTATAAATGCAAGGTTATTTCACTCATTTTCACCTAGCAAGCTTACAAGTCATCAAGTTATCATAAGAGCACTTTCAAGAGTTCAGAAGAGCATTCAAGAGTTGATTATTAAGTATTTTAGAGCATCATTCAAGTATCAAGCATCATGTCAAAGTCATCATGCATCATGTTTGTTTTTGAGCTGACATTTGTGATGTAGGGTTTTATGAATCAAGCAAGCATTCAAGTCAAGATCCATATCATTCAAGCAAGAGTCAAGATCCACATTCATGCTAGCCATTACTTACAATATTGCAACATCTTATTCAAGGGTTTGATCTAAGTGGTTTAGGTTGAGGATCCATTGAAGAGCAAGATTGGAGAAGAGTTGTCAAGATTGTCAAAGTTCTCACCTTGTTTGCAAGATCACAAAAAGTCACTTATAGAGCAGAATTCAGTGTTTCTGAACCAGAGATTTGGTGAGCACTAAAGGATATCAAATTTTTGAAGCAACCTTCATACTGGGATTAAATCACCACTTGTGGTGTATGAGTCCCAGTATATACACATTTTTAGATGTTTTTGCAGATCTTGATTCAGTAGTTCCAGATTCCAGTTTCAGCTCGAAACCCTAAATTGGGACTAAATCACCCCTACTGGCATATGAGTCCTAGTGTGCATTAAAATAAGTATTTTCAAGATTCCAGATCTTCATTCAAGCTCATTCAAGTTTCCAGGTGCACCTTTGTACTTTCTCAGTTTACTGTTCTGATTTGCATTCATTTCTAGGTCATTTACTTAAGTTTTGCACATCATTAGGTTTTGCATGTTACTTGTCTTTCCAAGCCCTACCTTGGTGGTGAACCCCTTTCATACCTCTAATCACACCTAGGACACCCTATTGCAGATCTCTTTCCCTCATCTATCATTGGATTGAGATCTTTCAAGTATCCTTGAGTGAAATATGTCCTCCTAGTTCCATCTCTCAAAAAGGTGGAAACCTATTTCTGAGGTTTCATTTTGGTGAACCCGACCCTTTAGAACATCTTATTTCTAATTTGGAGTGCATCATAGTCCTTGCATTAGGTCTTGCATTAATTAATTTGCATCTAGGGTTTCTAAATCTTGCATTAGTGAAAGTGCATATAGGTTGCGTTTTTACCTCTTGCATCATTGAAATTCACTTGAAATCTTTAATTGCACTTAGCCTATACATCATCCAAAATAGAAAACATAACATTCACACAAAATTTGCTGAAAATGGTGCAAAAACCCTAATTTGGGACTCATACACCCCTCTCGGCGATTTAGTCCCAATACAGGTGATTTTTCCTAATTTTTGGGTATTCTGTGTTGACTATTTAATAGCATTTGAAATCCTGAAGAACCCTAATTGGGACTCATGCCCCTTTTGGTGATTTAGTCCTATTTCAAATTTTAAACTGCATTTTCTAGCATTAAAAACTTTGTTTCTATGTTTTAGTTTGTTGTTATTACATCTCTTTTTCAGTTTGTAGAGTTTTTGTTTCATTCATTTCATTGCATCTAGCTTAATTTCATTTGAATCAGAATTAGAAAATAGCATTTATCTTATGTTCACTGCATCTTGCATTTCATTGATTGTCCCTTGCATGAGCTTTACAACTTGGTGTCCTATTGCTAATACTATAGTGAGATGAAGTTCGAGACTCATGTGATCCCACGATAGCACAATCATCATGGATCTTGGGTTATCTAGCTCTTTCACTCCTAATATTTTCATTAGTTCACTAGGTATGGACCATACCCTTAATGAATCCCTACCTTCAAGTAGTGTGACAAGTGTTGAGACAATGGTTGCTAGTATTCTGCAAGAAAACATAATTCAAATCCACGAAGACTTAACAAACCTACAAAATCAAGTAAGTACTGAAAAAATTTCAACCACTACTATCCCTATCATAGATAGCATACACTGCATGATTGAAATTGAAGAAGTTGAACTTGTGCATAACCTAGCTCTAATTTTTGGAAAACTTACTAATGATACTCAACCTTCGAAAAAATATTCAAAGTCAAGGAGGAACCCACATTCCTCCTATCACAACCATTTCCTCTATTCCTACCTATACCAACCCTCAAGTTACAGCAATAATGCAACCTACTAGTAACGCCATTCCTACCTTGGGTATTTTCGCTAGCAATCCCAATACCTTTGTGGCATCACACGTCATATCTCCTACCACTTTACCTCCCATAAGCATTCCATTTACTTGTCCCTCGAACACATATACACCTCCACCATATTCACCTCCATCTCAAAATGCAAACAATGATGTCGTCATAAATCAACTTTTACAAATTGTTTCATCCCTTCAAAAGCAAGTTTCCACCATAAACCAAAATCAAAATGGCCAACCTACATACTATGTCAAAAGCAATCCCTTATCCTTGGAGATATTGAGAACGCCGATACCACAAGGTCTAGAGATTCCTAGATTTGAGAAATATGGGGGGAAAGGAGATCCTTCTAACCATGTTTCCGCTTATACCACATTATGTAGTGACTTTGTCCTTGAGGATAAGCTTTTGGCTAAGCTTTTCCATATGTCCTTGAAAGATACCGCCTTTGGAGTGGTTTTCCTCATTATCGAACAACTTAATCCATTCATTCAATGAACTTGTTGAGGCCTTTATAAGTCATTTCCAAGTGCATATGACTCCTAAGATGACCTTAGTCGATTTGATGAGATGTAAGCAAAGAGATGACGAAAAAGTTACTGACTTCATTTCACGGTATCAATCGCTTTATTCCCAAATCAATGTAAATATTCTTGATCCTCATCTTCAACAGATGTTCATTGAGAACTTGCAAACTAAGATACAAGTTAGGCTTACCATGATGAAGTTTCCTTCCTTCGTACACTTGTGTACTAATCTTTATGATTATCAAAACTCGGTTAGTATTCATGACACAAAACCCACCTCTAGCTGACCTGAGAAGTTTGAATCTACAAACCAAAAAAATTACCATCCTTTTAGAAAATAGAATAAAGGATTCCTTCAACTTAATCCCCCTCAACAAACAACTCAACATGTCGATGCCCGAGTTGCTGCTATAAGGAAGACAACTCCTTTCACATTTGGGGATTTGGCTAGGCAATTCACTCCCTTACCCGATACCCTCCATAACACAATGTCACAACTTTTAGAACATAAAATGATCACCTTGCATCTCATTAAAAATATCGATCCTAATAACCTTTTACCTCTGAATTTTAGATCAAATACTTATTTCCATTATCACCAATAAAATAGACATGATACGAAACATTGTAAGCATCTTAAACATCTTGTGCAAGACCTCATTGATTCCGATCGACTTCAAATTAGAGGTGTTAATGATGATCAAGGAAATAAGTTTGTTGCCCCTCCCAACCAAAACTTGCAAATCTTTACCAACCCTATGCCAAATCATAATATTTCATTTGTCAAAGCTAGTGAAACTACAAAGAATGATGTGATGAATATTGACATAGATGATAACAACATTGATATTATTGAATAAGGTCCCATGGATACTATTAAAAAAGGTTTGATTATGTTGATTGAAACTCAACCTTGTAAGGGCTAAACTAAAAAGCCTCTAGACATTGCTTTCTCATCTAAAGATATAATTAGAAATGCACTGAATGGTCCTCTTTACATAGTCGATCGAATCAATGACAAGCCCACTAATGGGATATTAATTGATCCTGCTTGTGGAGAGAATGTGATCACTAAGGAATTCTTACTTGTGCATGAACTCTATCAAGAAACATATGATAAACTGAAAGCATGGATCAAAACACATAATGGTTTTTCTTTCCCTACGATGGGATTGATCACCCTCCCTTTAAAAATCAGACCAAAACAATTAGATGTCTCATTCTCCATCATATCAACGTCGGACCAATTCCATGTGAAGCTTGGTTATCCTTGGCTACGCTCCATGGAAGTCATCTCATTGATTGTGCATAAATGTTTAAAGTTTCCCTTTAACAATGAAATTTTCACTGTACACCATAGTGGCTTTAATCCTTTGTCTTCCCGAGGGAAGTTTCCATTACATTTTTTTTGGCTCGAGCCTATGGAACCTATTAAACCTCGAGAAGACTTCTTTTTCAAATCCTATCAAAAGTTCAAAGTGAAATGCATAGCAAAAATATCCCTTACAAACATGCCTCAGCCTCCTATCCTTGATGAAACCATGATTGAAACAAAAGATATTACAAATAACCAAGACCAACCTAAGACATATTCTTTTCCTATCTCCTATAAAATACCAAGAGACAACAAAAACAATCCAATCACACCTCCTAAGATAATTTTTTTTTGCAAAGCTAAAGTGCTTGAACATCCTCCTATGGCTCCTTTTGTTCCTCCCCTTGGGGAAGAAAATAAGCCTATGGTTGATAAACCCACTCCTACAAAAGTGCAACTTGAAAATCGTACCAAAAGAAACAAAAATTCTAGAAATCATAGGTGTAGACGTCGTGCTCTTGCTCGAAGGTTAAATGAAGAAATAAACAAAGAAAATTAACATCCAAACCTGACTGAAGAAATACACGATGAGTATCCCTCTTCGTCACAACAAAAAGATCCTATACCACAACCACAATAAGAGATAAATACTTCTTTAGAGATTATCATTCAACCTTCTGTTGTGATTAACTTGGATGACAATGATGAGGTTTCCAAGATTGATGAATAAGTGCATAACGAATTGAATACATTGTTTTCCTCTTCTATGAGCTTAAATGATAATTCTCCTACCTGAAGAGTGTTGAACTTGGTTCAACACTTGCTATTGTCCCTTTGGCTAGTTGTCCGCCTTTTGTATACAATAACCATGATTGGGATGTGAATGACCTGTTAATAGGTTGACTTGCACATGCCTTACTAGTCTTGTCTTCTTTTTCATGTTTCTTTTGTGTGATTGCATGCGCGTAATTCCCCCATACCATTCTATTTGATGTATCTCTCTCTCTTTGTGACATTTCTCTATTTGTACCTACATTCTTCTCTATGTCGTAAAAGCTTATCTTTTCATTTGTCTTGTGTTTTCCTTTTTGGGATGGCACAAGGCATCAAGACATTCACGTCTCTTCCATGTTGACCCAAAAGCTTTTCCTTTATCTCTTCTTTGTCTTGTGCTTTCCTTTTGGGGATGACACAACACATTGAGACATTTAGGCCTCTTCCATGTTGACCTAAATGATTTTCTTTGTTTTCAATCTCTTTGTGTCATTCTTCCTGTTCCATGAGTATTTGGGGAATGATGACAATTCTGATCTCTTTAAAAAACAATGTAGCAAAAACATAATAACCCCGAATCCATGGATCCCTCATGTTTTTGGAGTTTTGGGGGAAACCCCTCTTTCCTTTTTCATGACGTAGCCTCATTTGGAAACATATGACTTGGCATAGGGCTTTCCAAATAAGCTCTCATGTCCTCTTTATTGTTAGCATCTATCATTTGCTACTTTAAAGTAATTGCTCACAACAAGGTGTTTAGCAATTTCTTTAAAGTGGGGGCATACAGTGGCATTATTCTTTTGCATTCTTCATGTCTCATTGTGTAGTATTCTTACTTCATGCGATGTGTCTTTTCTCTTTGTGGTGACATTGGGTGTGATGTACCTCAAGAGCGTGATCTCTCTTAGCATATTATATTCCTCTTAGTGGCTTAATGTGACACATTGCATCCCCTAAGTTGTGGATCTTCTATTCTTTGATTGGTCCTCTCTTGGAGACATTAGGCACAATGTTCCCTAAGTTAAGACCTTACATGAACTAAGAAAAACCCCTTTGAAGATACCTTACACTCTTATATGGCCACCTTGCATAACACACTTTGCTTGCCTGTGGCGCCATCTTGTTTATTCATGAGTTTCAAGCATATGAAGCTTTTCTTGCCTCATGAAGCTCAAAGTTCATTGTTGTGTGGCGCCTTATCAAAGTTATTAGGAGTATAGATTTGGTCTAGTTGTACATATGGGAACCAAACTTAGGCGTGACTTTCCCATAGCCACTTACTTGTGAGTGCATACTGGTCGTGTGCGTATGTGTCTCACCCTTTTGGATACTCACCCAGTGGATAGCCTAAAGTTACGTTGCCTTAGAGTGAGCATGTGCTTCTTGGACAAACAACTTAGATCTTATCCACAACATGCAGGACAAATGGTCAAAGATTGATCCATCCCTTTAATTTTATTTTTTCTTTTCTTTATGTCTTTGGCAGTGTATGCTTGTGCCTTTTTGTTGCTCCTTATATCATTTACATGTGTGTTCTTTTGTGCTTATGTTGTTTTTTCATATGATCTTGATCTTGGGGGCTTGATCATCGCTCTTGGTTGTTACTATCCTATCTCACTAGCATTGGTACATTTGAACCCCTCTTGATGCAAGTTTGTCTACTTTAGTGTGAGTTTGAAGCAAGTTCCTCCTCTCACTAAAGTGGGGGCTAAATGTAGTGTAGAAAAATGCATCCCTTTACATTTTCACACTTGTTTGGGCCCTTATGAACTAAATGGACTTAATTGTGCCTTGTTTACGGTGTTGTAAGGTGTTTTCTTACACTTTCACACTAATCTAGGGTTTTAATTAATTAATTGAGATTATTTATGCTTTAATTGGCTTTATTTTGTATCCACAAGCCTTAATTGATGCATCTTTCTGAGGATAATCCTAACATAAATCAATTGACCAATCATAATTCAGTGTTTTTGGATTGTATGGCCCAAATTTAGTGATCTGGAACTCATACACCACCTTGGGCGTATGTCTCCTACCTAGGTTTCAAGGCCTACATCTAAATTTTACATTAAACTAAGAATTTCTTGAAAAATGTGTCCCAAGCTTAGCCTAATGGGACTCATATGCCATAACTGGCGTATGAGTCCTGCTTAGCTTAGACCTATTTTTTTTAGATTGCAGGAATCGGTCGGGTATCCATCCCTCTATAAATTTTAGCGTGCCTGGTAAACTTTTTCATGTGGCCGGTGGTGCTGACACGACAGGCCCTCCGATACCACAGGGATGGTGGGGAGACTAGACCTCGTGACCACTTGTCTACAACAGGATGCTTTAGCCAATCAAGCTAGGTCCATCGCCCCTTAGCTTAGACCTAAATTAAATTCAAATTCTTGGTGGGATTTTATTCTCCTAGATCTGATGTCATCTTGTAGTGTTGTAATTTCAAGAAATTTGGCATAAATAGGAATAAATACAAGGTTATTTCACTCATTTTTCACCTAGCAAGCTTACAAATCGTCAAGTTATCATAAGAGCACTTTCAAGAGTTTAGAAGAGCATTCAAGAGCTAATTATCAAGTGTTTTAGAGAATCATTCAAGTATCAAGCATCATGTCAAAGTCATCATGCATCATGTTTGTTTTTGAGCTAACATTTGTGATGTAGGGTTTTATGATTCAAGCAAGCATTCAAATCAAGATCCATAACATTCAAGCAAGAGTCAAGATCCACATTCATGTTAGCCATTACTTACAAGATTTTAAAATCTTATTCAAGGGTTGATCTAAGTGGTTTAGGTTGAAGATCCATTTTAGAGAAAGATTGGACAAGAGTTGTCAAGATTGTCAAAGTTGTCACCTTGTTTGCAAGATCACGAAAAGTCACTTATAAAGCACAATTTAGTGTTTTTGAACTAGAGATTTGGTAGGAGTGAAGCTACATGAGAACACTAAAGGATATCAGAGTTTCAGAGCAACCCTCATACTAGGACTAAATCGCCACTTGTGGCATATGAGTCCCAGTATACACATTTTTAGACATTTTTTATAGATCTTGATTCAATAGTTCCAAATTCTGATTTTAGCTCGAAACCCTAAACTAGGACTAAATTGCCCCTATTGGCGTATGAGTCCTAGTGTGCATTAAAATCATTATTTTTAGGATTCTAGATCTTCATTCAATCTCATTCAAGTTTCTAGGTGCACCTTTGTACTTTCCCAGTTTACTATTCTGATTTTCATTCATTTCTAGGTCATTTACTTAAGTTTTGCACATCATTAGGTTTTATCATTAGGTTTTGCATGTTGTCTTTCCAAGCCCTAGTTTGGTGGTGAAACCCTTTCATACCTCTAATCACACCCTGGGACACCCTATTGCAGATATATTTCCCTCATTCTATCATTGGATTGAGATCTCTAAGGTATCCTTGAGTGAAACTTGAGTGAAATAGGTCCTCCTAGTTCCATCTCTCAAAAAGGTGGAAACCTAGTTCTAAGGTTTCATGACTTGTTGAACATCTATGATAATTATAGAATTCTAGGCTTATAAATAGCCCAAATAATTCACTATCATTATCAAATGATATAATTCAAAATATACTTTATAATTCGCATACACAAATAGCCAAGATGTCCATAGCCTATCCATTTCAAAACCAAAGTTACATTAACACCTCACTCTAATGGTATTAAATATATTTAGTTCTAAGTCCTGGAGAAAATGGTCCTACCTCAAAAGTGATCCTTCCAAAATCTAAAGACCAAATTTCAAACAATAGTGATTACAATATAACTAACATATGTCTACAATTTTACTTGGTAAAACTAATATAGAGTCATTGATACGGGGTTACTTATAATCTATAGATTAATCACATTACAAGATACCATAGAGAGGTCATGCTTCCATAAGGAATTCATTCTTTCCAACATATGTAGTTATCATGATGAAACATAAATAGAGAACATGTGACTACTATCATACTTAATATTCTAATGAAGTAGTTCACAACTAAATACTTCCAAAGGATAACATTCTCCTTTCCTAAATGCATTAAGTATAAAATTAACCATGATTAACACATGTTGCTTTCCATATTTCTGGATATTAGGAGAGTATCTACTTATAATAGTTCAAACACAAGGATCAATGATTATAAGTACATTTAGCATGTATGACAAGTCATCTCAAAGTGTCAAATAATGAATAATATCACAAAATTTCCTTCAAATATTTTCTTATAATTACTAGTTACATAGATAATGGTGCAATACTTAATCAATATACGTATATTATCATATGTTATAGAAATGACTAATAACCTTGAATACCAATGGAGTTAATAGGACTCCATAAGCCATAACCTTAATGAAAAATCTTTCTAAATCATGCATGCATATTATAATCATCCTTAAAATTCTTCTACAATAACCAATGCTGCAATTTAATAGAGAAGACCATCACAGCAGGGTCAAACCCTAGGGTAACATAGATATTTGATAATAATTTTATAAGATAGAATTAGTACTCCAACAACATAAAATTGCTATAATCCCTACCACCAAATAAACCCTTAAAAAAAATTTATACACAAATTATTTATCTATATTATCCTATAGATATATTTTACTTGATCTCAAACTAAAATACATATAGTACTCGTAAGCAAGTTGAAAGCAATAGATATTATCACGATAAATAAATTGCTCAATGAATTTTCCTTTACAATATGGGAATCATATGTTCACAAAATTAACAAGATTTATGTCATCAATTGGGCTCATTGACACTGCACAGATCCCAAAGTTCGCCAACCCACAAGTAATATTATGTTCTTTTTTCCATATATCTCACAAACATCTCCAAGTGTAATATAGATTTCTAACATTCTTATGAGCTCTAAATATCTAGAAGTGATATAGTAAAACTAATTAGGTATTAATACTGCAAGAAAATCCTTATCTTGGACCACCACCTAGCCCCTATCCTAATAATTCATGAGAAATCCTCTAGGACCAAGATAGTGCTAACCAAAAACAAGTGAATAATTCACAATTAAACATGAATATTCATGACACCCTAGGGTGTTATTCCCATAAGAATGAAACCACATTATTGACAATAATAAAATTCGTAAGGTTTTAATGCATACCCTAAAAGGCTAATTCATTTAAGATAGAACCATAAACCTTAAGTCCCAGTGAATGGTTTGTTACTTTATCTTTTAATTTGTTACTGACTTGTCTAGCCCATTGTTAGCTTTCAAGTTAAACCTTCAACGTCATTTGGTATATGAACACCTTTATCCTAGTGATTGGTTGAGTCAATTGATCATGTTCCATTTTAAAATACTTAAGTTCTTCCTCTAGTGCACTTGTATGGTGGTCCCTCCCATTGTCCACTTGGCAACCACATGGAAAATTTTCATATGAGTACATATTTCCTTTAGAATGTGTCTTCAAAATCTATTAACCCATTAAAATTGTGCTCAAATGCTAAGCTATTGCATGGATCCCACTATATGATCATGCATTAGGTTCTTTCTTCTTTAATATATACTTATACATATATACATGTATGTTTATGTGTGTATGCCTATACATACATACATAAATACATACCTACATACATATACATATACACACATACCTAAATACATACATATATTACACATATACATATATAATTGTATTAATAACCTTATATTATTAAAAAAATTATGTAAATATGTGAATATAAAAATTTATCTTATTTTTATGATTTTTTATATTTATATATTTATATTTGTCCAGCCCCTTACTTTTATTTTCCATTTGTATGGACTTCATTGAATTTAGTACATATTATGTAGAGTAATTATGGATTTTCTATTATGAATAGCTAACCCTTGCAAATAAAATGATGAAAACCATTAAAGTGTGACAATAATCATAAAAAGTAAACATCACGTGGAAATACAACTACTAGTCTTGTACCTACTCCAACACTTCCATTGTCAAACGCTCAATTTGATGTATAAAACAAATATCTTTACTATAATAGCTGAAATGTCTACATCTTTTATAAATGTTCCTTGTTTTATTCTGGTTTAAAAGTAAATTTTTAATTTATTACAATAATAATAATGAGTGGCGTGTAGTAGTATGAATATATTAATAATAATTATTAAAAATAGATATGTAAAAATAATAAAAATAAAAAACAAATAAATAATAGATATGAATATATATGTATGCTTTTCATAAATAATATGTCACATATGAATATATAATATTTACTATACTACTAAAAAAATCAAAATAAATTGAAAAATATATAAAAAGTAAATTTTTAATTTATTACAATGATAATGAGTGGCGTGTAGTAGTATGAATATATTAATAATAATTATTAAAAATAGATATGTAAAAATAATAAAAATAAAAAACAAATAAATAATAGATATGAATATATATGTATGCTTTTCATAAATAATATGTCACATATGAATATATAATATTTACTATATTACTACAAAAATCAAAATAAATTGGAAAATATAAAAAAAAGTAAAGGTAGTAATTAAAGAAATTGTTAAATTTTTTTATGTAATTTAAGTGTTTTTTCTCTTAGATAATAAAACAATTCTTAAATATTTTCTAAACATATGTCTTCTAAATGTTTTTTCCATTGAAACAATATAAACAAAATAAAATATTCTTAAATATAAAGTAAAATAATATAACTCTTAAATAAATAAAATAATAGATGTATCCATCTATGTATGAAACATATAAAAATTAGTTAAAAAGATATCTAATGATATTTGAAATTTCTAAATCTATATGAAAGTCTAAAAGATCAAACATTGACTTACTTTTATAATCTTTCCAAAACTCTATTATTTGAAAATTCTTAATTAATAATAAATCATTGAAAAATTAAATTTAATATTATTTATAAGAAGAACTTTGTTATTAAATAAATTTAATCAAACTAGCATTACCTATCTTGAACATTTTTTATGTAAAATATGTAAAATATATCATTTTTTAGGTGTTGAGAACAATATCTCTTGACATTTTTTACATGGATTTTTCTAAAGATAGATATGCTAGTACATTTATTCACCTTCTATAATAATTTGTTTTGTAAAATAAATATGAGAAGTGCTATATTGGGGATTTTTCTTGCAACTCTTAGTTGTAAGGAATGACATAACACTTACATATGAGGATCAAGTCAATTGTGGAAGAATAAAAATATATGATTGAACTAAGGATAGGAAAAGACCAATTCAACAAGAGTGGGATAACTCTTTTACACTGAACCCAACAAGCTTAAGAGGGTGTTCCTAAATATCTTTATTAAGTGAATACAAATTGATTGACCATATGATTCAACCAAACCTTATGCACAAAGATATTCCTAATAATGGTTGTCAATCCATGTATTCATAATGGTTTTATGGACTTATAGACTACATATGTCCCAAAAAAACAAATTACAAGGAGGTAAAATCATGTAACATATGAATAAAATGGTTAATAATCCCTATATATAAAACCTTCTCGAACTCCTAACTTTATCACTAACTTGCAAAATATAATATATGCATAACCCTATAATAATTATTGACTAACTTTCAATCTCATAGAAGATTTGACATAGACTTTTAATGCCACATTTATGCATACTAGTGAAACATATATAACAAATAATGTATTGCAACAATGTGAATGATTTTCATTCTAATTTTAGAAATTGGATCAACTACAACTATCAATGATTTTTGTCTAATCCATGCTCCCTTTGGTACCCTACCTACATAACTCTCTCTTTCTCTTTGTCTCTCTCTCCCCCCCCCCTCTCTCTTAATTATCTCTCTCTCCCACCCCCCTCCTCTCTCTCTCACTCCCTTTATCCCTCCCACCCTACCTAGCTAAGTCCCTCTCACTCCAACCCCTTCTCTCCCACTCCCTCTCTCTTAAAATCTCACTTTATCCCTTTACCCCTCTCACCTCCCCTCACACTCTCAAGTCTCTCCCTTTGGTACCCTACCTACATAACTCTCTCTTTCTCTCTGTCTGTCTCTCTCTCAATTCTCTCTCTCCCACCCCCCTCTCTCTCTCACTCCCTTTATCCCTCCCACGCTACCTAGCTAAGTCCCTCTCCTCCAACCCCTTCTCTCCCACCCTCTCTTAAAATCTCACTTCCCTCCCTCTCCTCTCTCCCACCCTACCTAAACAACTCTAGATCTCTCTCTTAAAATTCTCCCTCCCTCTAAAGGCATACATAAATACATACATACAAGCATAATACATATGTACATAAAATCCTACATACATACAAGCATACATGTACATGCACGTATATACAATCTTACATACAAGTAGCCATACATACAATATACATGCATTGATACATACATGAATATATGCATACATACATGACATACAAGCATACATGTGCATACAAACATACAAATATATAAACATGCATTCAATATGCATTTAACATAAAACAAGGCATAACGTGAGTGCATTAAATACCGCACTCGCATTATGTCTTGCTAGACATGCTCCCCACAAACAAAAAAACCATGTCAAAACTGACATATAACGTGAGTGCATTATAACACACTCGTGTTATATCTTGCTTTGGGAATCCCCAAGCCTTGGGATTGGTATTTTCCTTGGAATACCAACCCAAAGGCTTGGAGGGCATTCCCAATGACCAGAGACATGTTTTTGCAATTTCTACAATATTTCACATAATCAAGTTCATGCTCACCATCAGGATTGCACATGGTTCAATATCAAACATCTGGGTAATGTTAGGTTCTCTCTTAGCTATCCAACGATGTAATTTTTTTCACTTTCTGACAATGTTAAGCCGTTCATCCATAATTTCTTTTGTTTATGTCTCTTTTTTGGCAAAAAGCAGTGTTTGGTGTTTTTTTCGTTATAAATTAACTGTTCATCAAAATTTCAAATAAATTACATTTTTAGAAACTAGAATCCATTCTACAATTTTTATTTTTATTTTTAAAATTCAATTAGTTTCCAAAATTTGTAGGGGTAGCA
Organism: Sequoia sempervirens; assembly: GCA_007258455.2. Lineage (NCBI taxonomy): Eukaryota > Viridiplantae > Streptophyta > Pinopsida > Cupressales > Cupressaceae > Sequoia > Sequoia sempervirens. The sequence continues at coordinate 66,276,445 of VDFB02270651.1, forward strand.
CGACCAAAATTTTGTTTTTCAGGAAGTATCCACTTCGAAAATTAGTAAAAAATAAAATATTCATTAAAAAATTATCAGAAAAATCGTACATCAACTACATACTGTTACCTAACTTCCAACTGTAGCAATTTTAAAAATACTCAAAAAAAGTTCACCATACGAGGGTCGTACAAGAGTTGCTATGTTATGTTTTTTTGACAAAAACAACACCAATTTGTGTACGTCCCTCATTTGAACCTCTTAATCTCAACCATTTTCAAAATAAATTAGTAGTTTAGAAAGTAGACTCAGAGCACTTGAATCCTTCTTTTGGTTCCATCTCAAAATTTTGAGTGTAAGTATCCTCAATTTCACGTCCAAGGTCAGTATTTCCTGATTTCAGAAAAAAAGTGGCCACTTAAGCCCCCTTTTTGGGAACCATCTTGGTGCACTTACCCAAGGATTGATCTAAAAAGATGAAGGTGCATTTGGAGTTTAGATGATTTTCGTGACTTGTAAAGTCAACAAAAGTGATCTAACCCCAAGCATATGACTATTTCACATTTTATGGAATCTTTATACTCAATCCATTTGGGAAAGATAAAAAATACATCCAATATCTTTACTATTTTTCTTAAACTTGGCCTTTTGTTTGTCCATGTGAGTGTTCCATTCCTATGTGTTAAATCTAATAGTGTATTAATTCATATAAAGGAACTAAAATCAATTTGTGGCTAAGTGGAACTTGTTATACCTACCAGTTTGTCATTTGAGGTTAATATTGTAGTAAAATATTCACATACCATGTATAATTAATTTATGATGGGTTTTATGATGTAATAAATTATCTCCCATAGTTATCTCCTAAGGGTGGAGCAATTAAGTTGATATTTGGTGGAAATAAAAACTTATAGTTTGGAGACAATGATAATTTCCTAAAAGAGTTTCCAATTGGTTATTTGGTTTAATCTACCTATTTTGATAAGATTTGGAAACCATTGGAGGTACCTTTTGCTTTGATATATGAGGCATTCATTCATGCTAATTTTGTAGCTTATTTTCCTCTTTAGAATTGATTTTAGTTTTTTTGTAAAAGGATGATGTCTAGTTTCTATATATCTAAGAAATACTTTACAAAGTGGATTTTTGGTAGTCATCATAAAACTTGGGTCCAATGAAGGAATATTTGACCATCCAGACTAACATAAAAATACACACACAACACAAAGATCTCATAAAAACAACAAAATATTATTTATTTAAGTTTACTTGATTATCACCATGATTACAACTTCTCACTTTTTTGTAACAGTCTCTCTTACATGCTAGGGCATATCCATTTCTTACACTTATTATGACAATTCAAACATAGATCACACTAAAATATGACCTCATAAACACTAGTCTAATTACCTTCACTATGTTCTATTATTATTTCCCTTTGGATTGCACTCTACTTCATAATCCTTGTTCTCTAGTCACAATCTTCATATGTTATCTTATAGTCTCACCCTACGTATGTTTTACCTCTTGAATTCTTCCATTACCTCTTCATGTGCCTTTATTTGATCCAAAACCCAATATTTATAACATCCACAAATTTTTCTAATGATCTATGTTGGCCATAAGATAGAACAAATTTCAATACCACATGTAACAGGTCATCAAATATAAATAGAAAAATTATAAATTTAAGTGGAAAAAAGGTGGATAAGCATCCTCATGATGCTCAACACTCATTGTCAATGGTTCAATACATACTTACAAAAAAAAATTCTTGGTGCAAACTCTAAATAACTTGCCACACATGAAAACAATCCCATTTTTTCACAACTATCCACCTAGTAGACACTTTTGTACCAATTTACTATCTTTTTCTCATTATAGTTAGATATTAACACGAAACTCAAAAATAAAAAATATGACTAATGCTAAAACTTTGAAAGACAATTTGACATTATAATTAAATACAACAAATTTCTTCATCACAAACTAATAGAGAAACAAATAACTAAACTAAACCACTTTTCTAGATGGTGCAAGATTGCCACACTACCTAAGGATGTCCCACATCACACACTTGGAGTTGATAAAAAAATGAATCTCATTTTCTAATACAAGGTCCACCCCTACCTAGGAATTTCACATCTGAATAGGTATACCTCAAGCAATCCACCTTATGCACTAATTTTTGTAGTTGTATTTGAAATTTGATTCTATCAATCACCTTCTATATTATTTTTCTATTTCTTGTATTTCATCACAATTTATCCCTAACATCAGTTAGCCTCTTTTTTGTTGCATATAATCTTATATTATTACATTCTTTACTATTTCATGTTCCTCAATGACTCATTATCATGTTATTTATCTACCATGTCCTTTGGTTGAGACTTTTATCGTCACATTCCATTATCTATAGTACTTTTGCATTTACATTATTTTTTGGTTATCCAACAGTAGCACATATCCTTGGAATCAATGCATATCACTCCTTTCCAACACACACCCTTGCATCACTATAAAAGTATCCCTCACTCACCCTTAGGGGCATTAACTCATATCTTTAGACATATTATTGTATGTTTTATGTGTTATTCTTCTCATCATACATAGACACCATACATGACACAAATCCATCAATGCAATGTTACATAAAACCTCATCATAATATGCTCTAATGTTGAACCTCACCAAATACTTTTCTTCTATAGCACCTTATCTCACTATTGCAACCATCCAATCTTATATGGGTGTGACTACTTCATCCATCTTAGCCCAAAATTTTCTACCATTTCTATAGACCATACTCACTACTCCTTGTTCTATACTCACAATCTCCATCCAAAACCAAATAGTCTCACTCTTCTTCCATTCTACCTCTTTTTTTCTTCCTTTACCTCTTTTCTTACCTTCATTCAAGCCAAAAAATAGTATATATAGCATTAAAGAAATCCAATTTGATCAATACTAGCCACAACATAGCACAAGGCCTAACATCACATGTAAAATGTCATCAATCAAAAATAATATAATCAAATTCAAAGGGATCTAAACAATGGAGAAAACTCTTCTAATAATTATGCTTGGAGGTTAGAATGGGTGGTGAAATATATTCTTTGTTTAGCTTCTAATTTTGAAGTGATTTCATTTATTCATGTTCCGAGAGAGTGGAATAAGGTTGCAGACTATTTGGCCAAATGGGCCTATGAGGAAGATAATGGTTGGATGGTGGAGAATTGGAGGAATTTGTCTCAAGACCGTTTCCTTCTACTTCAATGAATTATTGATGATGACAAGATGGGTTGATTTTGAGGATTCTTGTTGGGCTATGTCACATGCCCTTTGGAGATATTGGCAAGTTTTTGTCTTGGGGTGATCCCACAATACTAGTTTACAATTTTTGGCCAAACTCGACACTGAACTGATTTTTTCTAACTAAATCTACACTTTCGGGCACCTATAGCGGCTAAACTGTGAAGAATTTGAAGATGATGCAAACTAGTGATTTGTGAAATTTGTTTTGTAGATTCTAAATATATATGTTTTTTTAAATTTGGAATCAGATTGCACTTTTTTTCCATCTCCTTTGAAAACTAGTTTTTTTAGTAAACACCATTTTTAACCTAAGTGATGCTCACCGTATACAACATAAATTTTTTTCCATGAAGGATAAAATTCTATTTTTTTCGAATTTAGATTTGTAACTATGATATCTAGTGCTTTCACTTGGTTTCATAGTGTTTTATTGAATATTTTTTTCTTAATCAAGTTTCGAAGTCAAACCAATTACAATTCAAACATAGGCGGACTGTATACAACATAAACTTTTTTGTATGTATCAAAATTCAATTCTTTTTTTTTTTGGATCAAGGACTTCAATATTTAGTGCATTGATATTTTAATTTTTTTTTGATAATATGCTATTTTTTCACATGTTTAGAACAAAGAGCTTGATTTTCGATGAAAAACCTACATTCACAAGAAATAAAATAAAAATATAATAATCAATTTTTTTTTTTTTAAATTATACTTTTTGGGAAGCTTATAATAAGGACTACATACTCACGCAAAAATAAATTTTAAATGAATTCATTTGATCCCCCAAAAGATAAATCAAAAGTGGTTTTTTATCAGCATTTGATCCCCCAAAGTTGTGTCACACTTTTGGCCAACTTATCAGCACCAATGAATTTTAGTATTTATAACTAAAATTCAATTTTGGTCAAACATATGATCTAGTAAGATTCATTCCAGATAAGTTAAATATGTACACAAATTTTCCAATTAAAATTGTTGAGTCCTAAATATATATGTAGCACCACTTTGAGGCCAATTTACTAAAAAAATGAATTTATTTGAAAAATTTAATGTTTGAACAACTCCTACTCATATAAATAATATTTTTTTAAAAATGTAAAAAATACCCTTGTAGATGCATAAGTGTAGTTTTCAAATATATATTTAGTTTAATAGTTCAATTATTATTTATATTTTATATTTTTTTTTTTTTTACTAAAAGTAGGTTATCAACACAAAAATATTAGGTTGATTACTTGTCAAGAAAAATACTAAAACTTATTAAAAAAATTGAAAAAATAATGATGCCCTAGATAAAAGAATCTAGATTAAGAGAGTATAATTTTTTTTCTATTTTACATAGATATTTAATATAAAAGTTGACATCGAGTGGAAACAACTATGTTTTAATACACACACATTTAAATATTTATTTAAAAATATATGTTTATTAAAATTGCAAACAAAAAAATCCATGCCCTAAAGTTTCAAGTTATAAATATACACAAAAAAATTGAAGGAAAAATAAGAAAATTTAGTATATAAAGCTTTACGTCTCATATAACGTCATTTTTCAGCATTTTGTCAGGAACAAAATTATAGTGTTAATTTATAAAAAACTATATTCAAATAATTTTTTAATTTTTTCAAAAAAATACAAACATAAAATATACTAAAAAATAATTTTTTTATTAATTTACATCATTTCAAAATTCAAAACATATATGCCACTTTCTAATGATTCAAGTTTAAAAGTTAGATCAACGTTGGTTGATTCCTTTATAAAAGTGTGACACAACTTTGTACTTTTACCCCGTTATAGGTATGGTTTAAAACTAGCAGGGTTCTATCCAAGGGGGTTTGATCTAAGGTGGTTTGATCAAATCCTCTTCAATTGGAATCCTTTAAATGAAATTTTTCAAGGCTTAAATCATTATATTTTCTAAAAATACATGTGATTTCAACAAAAATCAGGATCTCCGAGAAAGTGTAAACCAATATTGTGGGATCACCCCTTGGGGGTTTGGTTTTGTAGAGATCTTGTGTGGATTCTCCTTTATCTTTTTATTATGATGGTAATGAACATTTGGAAGTCCCTTTGGTTCTTTGATTCATGTACTTAAGCTCTCATTAATATATTCTTCTTTTTACCCTAAAAAAAACAATGGAGAAAACTCCATGTGGTGCTCAACACTTGTCCTCAAGCGTTTGATTAATCTTTATCTTCTATTATTCCAAACTTTAAATCACTTGCTACGTATGAAAATAATCCCAACTATGCACATCTGTCCACCTAATAGATGCTCTCAAAAGTTAGTTTACTATTTTGTTCTCATTAAATTATTCTCAAATTTGAATATGACACTAAAGAATAATAACTTAAATTATTCTAAAAACTGTAGAAGACAATCTAAAGTTCTAAGGAAATGTGGTAGCTTTCTGCATCATAGACTACTAACTACAACTAAAAAACAAACAAACAATTGAAATCAAGTAAAAATATCCACTTTTTCATAATGATTCAAGATTACCATATTGCCTAGGCATGCTCTTGCATTATTTTTGTTAGGTGTGCATCAAGGCCCATAACATTCTAAGTTAATATTGTCATTGTAGTGGTGGGGGTGCTTCCCCCTACTTTGATTTTTGCTTACCAAAATTTAGTGTATATTGAGAACTAGATTTGATCTCTTCAATTGTGACTTCTTGAACTATCTTACAACCCATTCTTATTTTGGGTTTGTGGTTAGCTTGGCCTTTTGTGTCGCATATTATGGTATTGATAAAAAATCCATTAAGACCAATAATTTGGCTTCTTCATCTTGTACCTTTAGGTAGTCCTCATATGATTCTAAGCCATTGGACTTGTTTTCTAATGATTTGATTTTTAGTTGAAGTGGAATTTCTTTAGTTTTTCCACCAAACTAGGAGAGAAAGTCATCTTAGTGGAAATGGATCAACTAGTTTTGATACGGTAGCTATAATATACCCATTTCCTTTAATATTGTGTTGGGATTTTTTATTTAAGGATTCCTTAGGCCTGAATAATGATTTTCTAACCAATTTCATAATAATTTATGGGATATTCTATCTATATTTTTTGTTTAATGAAATTTTATTTATACTACCTACAAAAGATTGGACTAACCTAAGTTCCTATCAAAAAATTCTACTTCCCTCTATTATATTCTAGTAGAATTACATTTGATAAGGGTTTGGACAAATATATTCTTATACATACCCTAGCATAAACCCTAGAATCTCCCTACATAATTAATTCATCTAAGATTTTAAAATTTTAAAGTGAGTTGCCAATCTACTCCAAGATTGTGTGGTACAACTATTATTCAAGAAGACAGTAAACTCTAATGTACCTCCATTGTTATCATTTAAGGAACAAGTTATATTAGCTAAAACTTGATTTCAAATTAAGAACATTCAACTAGGTGAAATTTGAGTACCATGGACACCGTGATAAAGGAAATGAATAACACTAGTCTATGGTCTAGCTTTTTAACTTGAAGCACATGAAAGTGGAATACATATTTTAAATTTTTAAATGATGTGAAATAATTGAATGTAAAATTAATTTTTTTATTTTATGTTATTTTAAAATTTTAAATAAAAAATATTAGTTTATTTTTCAAAACTCAACACTTTTCTTTAATTATTTAAAAAAGTTCAAAAAAGATATCATCTCAAGAAATATTCTCTCCTCTAGGGCATCATGTATTTTTTTAATTTATTTTAAAAATAGTATTTGTTTATCTATAAAAGGTGAGAGATCATTGATAATAAATATATTAATAAAGTGAAATGAAAATATGCAGTTAAATGTAGTGGTTAGATGCTCAATTTTGAGAGAGAGAAGACCGATTGAGGAAGAAGTTGAAGCATTTGTAGTTAGTTGAGAAGACATCAATTTCAAAGTGGACATGGAGGAAGGAGAAGTAGTAGGGGGTCAAGGAGGAGTATTTCAAAATAGGAATTCAGGTGTCTTAAAACCTCTAAGACCCTAGTTAACAAAGACTCAAGGCTAGCCACTATGAGAGTGTAGGGCATGCGTGAAAGCTACTATAAAATTGCTAGTCAAACTAGTCAACATAGTATTGAAAACATAAGAAGCTACATGAAAATTATTTATCATTTCACAATGGAATAAATCTCATAGTTTGAGGTTCACCCATTATATATTGTCATAGGCAATGACAACTTGACTATAGATAGTTGATGGTAATAGAAAATCTTGAATGTACTCATAAGCAATTATATCTGGGAAGTTTATATCCTACCCCAAGTTCGTATAGATAGAGAGGAAAATTGAGATGATACAAAAGTAGTAAATATCTTGGTTCCACCTTGAAGATCATCACCTAAAATAGCTTTGAAGGCTCTTTTCAACATTGGGCTAGTCCATAGAGAAAATGTATGCTAGTAAGGTGGAGTCAGTTGGACCTAGAATGAGTGGTTAGGTTTCTTATGGAAGCACATAAATCCTTCTATTTATTTCCATCTCACCCCTTCTAATAGGATGTAGAGAAGGAGAGTAGGATGACAATTGAAATAGTAAGAGACCATAAATAGGAATGTGCCAATGATCAACCAAAGGAGGTGAGAAAAGGGAAAACTATCGTTCACATTTAGTATTGATTTAGAGGTATGTTGTGGTGGTACTATAGAGTTAATAAAATCCTAAATAGAAGATATTTAGATGAAAAGTGGATTTAAAAACTAGCTTCCCATAATTGTTTACCATGTGGAGTTGTAAGGTGAGTAAATGAGCCATTTGGTTGAGAAGATTTAAATGGTGCATAGACTTTAGCAATTAATGAAAGGGTACATGAAATTAAACTGTGTGATCATTATAAAAAATATATTTGTAAATTGTGATACTCTACGTTCAAAGACGAGTCATAGACCATCAATTCTCATATTGGCTAGAATATGGTAGTTTGATTTTCCGCTCTATAATAATAGTTGAATTCATGTGAGGCCAAGTCATCCTTATGTTGTGTATGAGACAAAAAAAAAACATTTTTATTTGAGAAAGAAATCAACCTTATGTTAGGGTACTAATGGCCTACTTGTAGAGAAAATATAAGAAAAATATTATTAATTAGAAGAATAATAATTTTTTCTAGAAATGATACTTTTAGATCTACAAAAGTCTATTATTTTGTTTCTCAAAAAAATTATTAACGTTAATAGAAGTGGAGGTAATGCCGCACTTTTCAAATAATTTCAAAAAATTTGTAAGTTGACACTAAACACTACTACACATTTTTGTTAATAAGTACCTCGTTCCAATTTTTTTTTTTGATAGATCTATTTTAGATATAAATTTTTTGATTGAATCTAATTTTTGAATAGAAATATTATTATCAAATCTATTTTAGAAAAAAAATCAAACTAGATTGCATCACAATTTTTAGTTTCTTACCATTAACATTCTAGTGTGGTTTTTTGAGTTGGAACTAGTTAAGTCACATAAATGACACAAATTTGGACAATCTATGTCACCTAAGAAGAGATCTTCAATCTAATTTGTTAATATCCTCCAATCAAGGTGTTCCATGAGAACATTTTTCATCGAGGCATTCTGTCAAACAGTTCACGTGCCTTGTCTATGATTGTACATTTTGCATATCCTACAATCATGAGATTCTGTCAAACAATTTTTGCAGCCATCCTGTCAAAAAATTCACGTGCCTTGTCTAAGCTTACACATTTTGCATATACGTCTAACAGGGCAGTTGCAGCTACAACACCTGATAAAACTCCTCTACCGTGATGGATGTCCATACCCTGTTCCAAAGCTCCCATTTTCGCACAAGCTGGGAGGATGCTGGGAAAAAGTTGCAGAGGGTGGCTTTACACCAGCCAATCGCATTTGGTTGAAAGAAATCCTTTTCAGCAAATGCAATTTGTGCATGCCCTGCAATCATAACATTCCATGAGACAGATTTATTTGAGGCATCCGGTTAAATAGTTCATGTGCCTTGTCTATGCTTCCACATTTTACATACACGTCTAACAAAGCATTTCAAACTGTGATATTTAACAATAATCAACCTTCCATTAGACTTTGATGGACGTCAATACCCTGTTCCAGAGCTCCCATTTTTGCACAGGTGGGGAGTATGTGGCGAGTAAAACTGATCGGGAGGGAAATCTATTTGTTGCATCGCCTGCATCAAGAGGACACCCATGTCTTTTGTCCGCTGCAGAAACCATTTGCAGGCCGTGAAAATACCTCAGCGGCGAGGTATTCTATGCCAGTGGCGATGTAGGCCGGAGTGCCCCTTGCCATCCACTTTATTTTATGTGATGGAACGCGTGCGCAGGAACAGTTCAAATCCAAATGTTAATGGTGACTACATTTTGAACGGAAACGGACGGGACCAGAGGCCAGACGGTTTTGAATGGGAACGGACGGTATTGGACGCCAAGGCCCACATCCACCTAAACAGTGAAAGCCGGTTTTGAACGGGAACGAACGGTATTGGACGCCAGGAGAAAGACCCACATCCATCTAAACAGTCAAAGCTGTGTGTGATGTTTAAGTCTAGTCATACCAAAATTTTTGAAATGAGTATTTTGTATGGTTTTTTACTGTGAATTTCAATTTAACATAAAAAACATAAACAATATATAACAATCTAAATTATAAATTGGTTATTGCCCTGAGATAAATTATTTAAAAAGAAATTTAATTTTCAATAATAATCGAATTATTATCACCATTTGAAGTCATTTGGATATTTATTGATGTTTAGTTTTAGGGCTATTCAGGAGAAGTGTATATGAATGTTTCTCTGAATGCCCAATTCCTTGAAAATTAGAATACCAATTCTGTGAAATGAGTGTTGCTTTATATTGGGCTATTTTGTAGTTTCAGTTTCTTTAGGTTTTTTAAGGAAAATGTCATGTTTTTAATGTGAAACATCCGATTTCTTATAAAGTGAAAAAGATATCTCCCAAATGGTTAAAATCTTTTTAACTCGCAATATAGATATACTAGTATACAATCTAAAGCTAGATATACTAGTATATAATCTTTTTATTAAAAAAAAATGAGAACACAACTTAACACTTATTTAACCGAGTATATACGTTAGGAGTCTTCTTGAAAATGGACTATCTACCTTGCAAATCACTTCATTTGCTATTTTGATGCGGACGATTTGGAGCAAGTTACCCTATATGTTTATGTGTTTCAATTTTACTCCATGCTACGACTTGTAAAGATTCAAGAAAACAATTTTAGCCCATCCGAAAAAATCTTTAATCTTTAATTGTAGAGACAATGCTTAGCAAAGAAGCTGCACTGCACAGAAAATTCATTCTACTTGTAATATCGAAACAATGTAAGTGGAAAAAATCAACGATTAACGTCTTTTTCTTATGAACATCTAACAAATTGATGGTAAGACACTCTGCGATCGATGGCGTTGTAAACAACACTTTCCATTACAACTCCCAAAACAGAAACCAGGACAAAATAACAAACCGCACTACACAGTCCTGTATTCACAAACAAATTTACCCCATTACAGCGATCTTCGATCTCCTGCATAAACTTCCATTATAAACCCATTCCTCGATGAAGAGCATGAAACTAGGGGCCTTTATAGGAGACATTTCCCTGGCCAAATTTACTTGGATTGCTCTCCACACTCTCCTCTGTTTTAAAAGCAGAGACGTTCCTTCTGCGAAGGGCTTGATTGGGTTCAGCTCCATCATTTTGTAGCAGAGTTCCTTGTGGAGCATTACGAAGCCTGGGAGAGTCGCAGGGCAAGTTGGTATAAAAGCCTCTGGAAGAATCAAATGAAAGAGTCCTGTACATCTGCTGCCCTCTGTTTCGAACCACAGCTCTGTAAATAAGAGGTATCAGCCCTTCCATTGTCAGAGTATCACAAAATTTTGAATACAAAGCAAAACTATTGAAGCCACTCAATCCGATGCAATGGCAAGAGGCCTGGAGCACCTATAAATACGCTTCAATGCAGGCTCTTCGCAGAAATCTCAGAGAAGCCTACGTTATACGAACACTGGTTTTTGCAAACAGGCGGCCAATTTCAGCGACCCAGTTGGTCAAAATGAAATAACGTAATGGAGGGGTGATCATTATGGACTGGATGTCACAGTTGTGCTCTAGATAGTCAGAATGTGATTAGTCAAAGAAAGAGAACTCTTTGGCTATTATGAGATGTTTATACTTACGTAAGAACATAGATAAAGCTCTGACAAGATAATGGTGGACTCTGCATTAAAAAAAAAAATTACTCCATTGTCAACCGTTGTTTCGGTGATCTTGCGAACTTTTGAATTATGTAGAGGGTGGACTTTTATTATTTTGTTTTCAGATTTACAATCAAGGTAGTAGTGGGTAATAATGGTTATGAAGTTGATGTTTTTGGATTTTTTCATTTGAAGTATGAAATAAAGTTGTGTTTTTTAAATTTTATATGTATGGTTGTTGGGAGGATAAATAATTTTATGAATTAAGTTTGTTTTTTTAATTGAAGAAGGGTCCCTTTAAAGTGTTAAGGGTCTTATATTTAAGAAAAAATGATGGTTGAGTTATTTGGAGTCATTCCACTTCATCAATAAATTAAGAGTCACATAACTAACTCACATTTAACATGTTTTTTTTTGGGTACAAAGTCTTATGTTTTTTAATAATCTTGATATTTATATTTAATATTTAATATTAGCATGTTGTATCAATTGATGTCATAATCATATATTAAAATTTGCTACTCTAATTTTTTTAATCAGTGAATTTATTTTGCTAATTTTTTAATTTAAAATGTTATAATCAAAGGATGTTTACAAAAATTATTTAGATTTTTCAAAAATATTTATTTAAAATTTGCAATTTAATATGAAAAATTAAAAATATGACAAAATAGGTTATTTAAACCATTCTAAAAAAATGAAATTCAATACTAAGTGTGAAAATCAAGGTAAAATGGGTTGAAGATCAATTAATTAAAATATTATATCTTTCATTTAAATTTGATATTTTAAAAAGTAATGAAAGAATTTCAATATGTATTTATTTATTTTAAATGTTTTGATTTGGTTGAAGAGAAAAATAACACTTTCTCTATAAATAGGTTATAAACCACTTATCAATTTTTTTATAATTTAATATTCTCTTTATAAAAATTAGATTTAATGAATATAATAAATATACAATAAAATTAAATTAAAAGGGTTTTTTAATATATATAATAAAAATAGAAATTTAGAAATTAAGAGTAGGGAAACTTGAATTAGTTAATTTTAATTGTTAATGGATAGTTTTCAAGAGTTTTGATCATAGTTTTTAATCATATTTTAGAATCACTTAAAACCGGATAAATTAAATGTAGAACAATAAAAAATATAAAATAGGTTTCTCAAAATCCATTTAAGGTTGCATGGTTGCACCTACAATTTTGATCTTACTCTTTATGACCTTAATATTGCACATCATTTTGACTTGAAAAAATTGTGGTTCTAACCTATGATGAATTAGGGTATTAATACATGCAACATTTATTTCATGTGACCTATTATGAGAGAGGAGATACATGCCCATAGTGTCGTCAAAATATAAAAGGTAGGAATCCACAAATAGATTTGAACTATCTAATTAGTAGAAATCCCAATGAGGTGGATTAGAAAGACTAAAATTAACCTAATTCAAGGAATCGCTAGAAGTTGCTAATAAAAAATATTTGACAATAATCAAGCATAAAGTAATGATGGAGACAAGATTTTGGTGCACATTATCCAATTATACTAATCATCTTAAGATACATTGTGTTCATACAATATGGAGATTTATCAACACCAAATGGTTTTATCGATACTAGAATACAAGAGTACTCAACCTCAAAATGATAACTCATAAATAAGGAAGATGAACCTTCTAAATCTATATAAGGAGTCATAGAATCCAAAGAATCAATGTAAGTCTCTATGGGAGGATAAGGAGCATGAAGATAATTCTTTATGTAATTGTAACATTCGGGACTTTCACCATAAATAAGATTTTTTAGGTACCAAAACTACTACTCCACTTCCTAGAACACAATCTCACTTTCAAGTCCAAGATTGTCATCATGAAAGTGAATCCTACCCGTCCACATACTATGGAGGGTTAAAGGTCAACTCTATGAGAGTGAGTTTTCTCTCCTACACTTCAAGATCGACTTAGAATCAAGAGGGTGTTTGTAGAGATATATATAAATATGTATAAAATCAAACACAATCGACAACAAAAAATAACCACAATAAAACCCAATTGCATCCTTAACCCAAAAAAATTTTAGTAGCTCAAGATAAATTATTTGCATTAACCTCTATATAGTTGACATGGTTGTGTAAGAATGATCCATATAAAATAATTTCACTTAAATTGGCTTCACACAAGTTATTTCCCTAGTTGTACTAATGATCAAGAATGCACAAAAGATAGATTTATTCATAAAATACTAAATAATGTTTTTAATTTTTTCGATGGTGTGAGATTGGACAAGTGGAACCAAGATAAATGCATGTCTAATTGGGCTATAGATTCATAGAAATAAAAAAGGAAAATAATGAATGGAAACATAGAATAAATTATCTAGATTATAAACTTGTCATTAGATTACAAGAATTATACGCAAAGCATACAAGAGTGAATCCATCTGAATTGAAAAATGATTATTTTAATTTGTTTGTAATATTTTAAAATTTTGTCACATTACCAAATTCCCAATATGATCATGTCAACAAGTGTGACAAGAGAAAACCTTAACAAGAGTAAAGGATTATTTGAAGATTTATAAACAATTTGGAAACATGATTTCTCTACATAATACTTGTAGCATTGTTTCCTTCAACTACTTCACTACTTCATTTCCTTTCTAAAAATTTTAGGTCACATGACATTATTGAAGCACTAGATAAACCCTGTACCCACACAGTCTCCATTTTCCACCAAAATAACTAACCTCGCCTACAAAATAAATAAAACTTACCATATACACAATTGCATGCCCAAACCTAATCAACAACATTGTAGCACTACAAAATTCCATGGCCTACAAGCATTTCCATCTAAAATGAATATCTCAAATTCAATAAAAACTATTAGAAGTATAGAAGTATCTAGGAGTAATGGAGAGTAGATGGAGTTAATGTAGGTAGCTAGGAGTTCTCCCCCCCTTTTTCTGCTTTTCCCTTGGTCCTGCTAACTTGGTCCCTACTCGCTTGCTTCACTTTTTCTTTCATTTTTTGACTTTGGGGACAAGTTGCCTATGGATTTGGGATGTTTCTGTGATGCCTAAGTGAATTTCCAAGGTTTCGTTAAGTTTTGGGAAGTTGCAAAAATTTCATTGCAGGCCACCGTCCCTCCATTGTCATTTCAAAACTTTCATTGCAGGTCGCTGTCCCTCCATCGCTGTTTCAAAAATTTCCTTGCTGGCCACCATCCCTTTGTTGCCATTTCAGAACTTTCCTTGTGGGTCGCCATCCCTCCATTGCCATTTTTAAAAGGGTGGCGAACCCTCCGACTTCCCCCTTCCAAATCTCTGCATTTCCAAAAAGGGTGCAAAATTCAAGTTTTCATCATCTAGGGCCCATAAAGTGAGTGTCTTCACATGGCTAAAGGGGTTTGGATCAAATATGCCATGTGTTTAGACATTGCAGAAATTTCATTTCGGGTTGTCGTGTGCTCATTGTCGTTACTGTAGACATCCAAATTTGATCGCTCCCATACGATCAAATGTACCTCTATATTCATCCATTCCGTCAATATTAATTTATTTAATTAATATTACACTTCCTGCCTCAGGTTCTTAAAGTATTTAATTTAACAATTAAATGCTTTACCTTACATCCTTTCCTTCTCTGAATTAAATAAATACATCAATTTATTTAATTTAGTCATCTAATCTTTTTGAATAAAATCAATTTAAAATTCTTCAATTTTCTCTCTCCTTGTCGCATTCTCCATAATCCCTTTCTAATCTGGATTAATTTAATTAATTCATGATTAAGATGTGCATCCTCTTAATCAAGGATTAATGTCACATCCTCCTACATTTGCCACTTGCTTCTAATCTCTCATTAATTACCCTAATCAGGTATTTGCACAACCTTAATCAAAGTCATTAGCCACTTTTAGCTCCCCTTTTTAGTTAACCTTTTCATTTTCCTTTCTTGGCATTGACCCTCTTTCCCATGTGAATTTTTAATTCACATTTATTCATCCTAGGTCTCTCTCCTCCCCATGTGAATTTTTAATTAATTCACATTTTATCCTTCCAAGACTTCTAGAAAATGGGACTTGTCACCTCATCCACATGTGACCAACTCCCACCTTTTTGGAGACCCTCTCTTATCCATTAGATTCTTCCAAGCTTGTGAATTTTTAATTCACATTTATTTCTCCAACCACTTTCTCTTTTCCCATCGAGATTTTTGAGGAATTCCAAAATTCCTCAAATGTCACTTTCATCCTCACTTGGGGACAAGAAGTTCCTTTTTGAGGAAATCTTCTCACCCCCCAAGGTACTTGTCCTTCCTCCACATCATGTACCTCCCTTCCACCTCACTTCCACATCATCTTACCCTTAGTCACTTCACATTCCACATGTCAAGATGTGAAGGCTTGTGAGTCCTCAAATCACCATAGCCCTTCATCTTGGCCTTGTTGGATAAATCTCAACCATTGAATTCTCTAGAGAATTCAAATTTCTCTATAAATACCCCCTCCTCTAAGGCATTTTCAAGACTTAGTCATTTTGCACCTACATGTTGTCATTTTGAATACTCAACTCACAAGCATTTCCTCTTACTTAGCCAAGCCATTTTAGCCATTTGCACTTCTCATCCTATAATATAGTCAATTTTGCATTTAGTCATATCAATAGCCATCCAAGGAACACACAAGTACCCAAAATCAAGGGCCAACCAAAGAATTTCAGTTGCAAGGAGAAGGTATAATCATTAGCAATCTTCTTTCATCTTATTTCTTTGTGCTAACAATTTCTTAGGCTAATCTTGAGGTGTCCCTTTGTGTTTTTCCTCATTGCATTATAGTTGTTTTGCATCATTAGAATAGGTAAAACTCAAAGGTTCACATTTCTGGCATGCCCGATGGAACCCACAAGTGGGTTCCTCTATTTTACGTTTGTTGTTGTTGAGATTGTTTGTAGGAACAGGTCGTAGAGGGGTGACTATGCCCTCCTAGTCACTTCAAAGGGGCGATTATGCCCTCCTATACGCTGCAGAGGAGCGACTACGCCCTCTAGTTCACTGCAGAGGGGTGACTACGCCCTCTTGTACACTGCAGAAGTTCAACTGTGCCCTGCTGTTGATGCAGAAGTTCAACTATGCCCTTCTATTTGTTCTAGAAGTGCAACTGTGCCCTCCTGCTGCTGTGGAAGTTCAACTATGCGCTTTTGCTTGCTGCAAAAGTTCAACTATTCCGTTTTGTTTGCTCCAAAAGTTCAACTGTGCCCTCCTACTACTACAGAATTTCAACTATGCTCTTTTGTTTGCTGCAGAAGTTCAACTGCACCCTCTTGCTACTACAAAAGTTTAACTGCGCCCTCCTCCTGCTGCAGAAGTTCAATTGCCCCCTCTTGCTGCTACAGAAGTTCAACTGCACCCTTTTATTTGCTGCAGAAGTTCAACTGCGCCCTCATGCTGCTATAGAAGTTCAACTACGCCCTTTTGTTTGTTGTAGAAGTTCAACTGCACCCTCTTGCTATTGCCCTCATGCTGCTACAGAAGTTCAACTATGCCCTTTTGTTTGTTGTAGAAGTTCAACTGCGCCCTTCTGTTTGGTGTAGAAGTTCAACTGCACCCTCCTGATGTTGTAAAAGTTCAACTATGCCCTTCTGTTTGCTGTAGAAGTTCAACTATGCCCTCCTGTTGTTGCAGAAGTTCAACTGTGCCCTCCTATTTACTGCAGTGGGGTGGATACGCCCCAAAACAACATAGTTTGAAAGGTAAAACAACTATTTTAGTTTCGTTTTTGCTCCCGTTTTTTGTTGTTTTCAAATCTAAACCCCCTAACATTATTTTTTGCAAGGATATTTGTGTTTTTGCTAACATTTTGCAGCATTATTCTTGTGTAATTGGCGAAGAAAGAAGGATAAAACAATTAACGTTTGCTTGCAGGACCTTCTATTTACACAGATTTCCAAAGCTATCCTTGTTGTTTTTTGTTAATCTAGGAACATAGTTTAATTAGGGGAGGTAATATCCATTGTTTGTTGTGTCTATCTTTTTGTGTTACCCAAAGGGGGCATTAGTTTGTTTTCACTTTCCGCTTGCACTTCATGTGAGCCTGGGGAGTAGTTGGAAATGATTAGTGTCTTCTTTCTAGTGGGACCTGCTTGGGGATTTCATCACCCCAAGGGATGATTCCAACCACGTGTACCAGCGGGGTATACAAAGAGGGGAGAGTGAAATTTGTACCTCAATCCAGTCACGTCGTAATTGGCGGAGCGTCGAAGCTAGGGTGATACCTAGATAGATGTGAAGAGTTGGTCTGAGCCCTTCAGTATCTCGTTGGGGTTCCTGACTCACACTTGTGACAGGCTGGTGTTCATGGTTGTGCCTCACGTGTCGAGAGTATATCGAGGACTCCCTAGACACCTTGTGCATCCTAGATTAAGACCTTTATTGGCCATACCCCTAATACTAATCGTAGGATTGTGCTTGTTTGAAAGTGTTTTTTTTGTGAGAAACCAGTAAACTTTTTGACAAATTGGCCTTATTGTTGTCATTTTAAGTCCTTGCCATAGTCATTTTCATCAAAACCAAGTCCCTGTTCACTGCAGAGGGGTGAATTATCCCTCCTATTTACTGCAGTGGGGCGAATTTTCCCTCTTGTTTACTACAGTGGGGTGAATTTTCCTTCCTATTTGCTGCAATGGGGCCAATTTTCCCTCTTGAACAGTCAAAATTGCCCCGTTTAGCTCTGTTTGGCCTCTAAACCATTGTTTAATCATTCCAAACCTTTGTTTAATCATTCCAAACCTTTTTTTTGTCATTCTAAACCTCTGAAACCCCCGTTTGATCATTCTAAACCTCCATTTTATCATTCCCAAACCTTCGTTTAGCCTCCAAAACTTATGTTTAATCATCCTAAATCTCCATTAGTCATCCCAATCATCCATACACTTATTCTCTCAACCTGCTGACTCGTTTTGAGTTTTTCGGTAACTCATTTGGAAAGCCCATATCACATAACACCACTCATCATCAAATCACCTTAACCTCGTGTTAAAATTTGTTACCCAAATTGACCTTAGCGCTTGAATTTGATTGTTATCCTTCATATCAATCACTAACTTTGACCCAAATCAATTTACTTCCATCTTGAGGTGAATTCGGTGTCATAAGTTATCATCCTCGGCCCAAATCAATCCATTTCTATCTTGAGGTGTATTTGGTGCCGTGATCATCCACTGGATCAATCAATGCTCTAGGTCACTAAGGGTGATGTTTTTTGACAAGATTTAGGGTCCCTCACATCTTCCATCATCCAATCACACCCATCCAATCACTCAATCTATTTTATCCAATCATCCAATCAAACCAATCACACTTATCCAATTATCTAATCGATCCAATCACATTCATTCAATCAGCCCAATCCAATCTATCCAATCAAATCTAATCTAATCTATTAAATGAAAATCCGATCCAATCAAAATCCAATCTCAACCAATCAAAATCCAATCTATCCAATCAAAATCCGATCCAATCAAAATTCAATCTTAACCAAACAAAATCCAATCAAAATCAAACCGTTCATCAAGGACATCTTTATAATCCGCCCATAGCACATTTGCATGGCCGTTCAAACCAGGTCACAAGCCAAGAAGCAAATGGCACAACAACAAGGTCAAAATTCCCAAGTGAACATGTCTCAAGATCTTAATAACAATGCAAATCCTACAAATGGTACAAATGTCTCTCAAGATCCTAACAATGGAGTGAACATCCCCCAAGACCCTCATAATGGCACTTCATCACACTCCAACACTGAAAATCAGAACAACTCACCACATGGTGAAGAGAGTATGGCTAATCAACCCAAACTCACACTTGAGGAACATTTCAGTAATCCCGCCAATGTGCAAATGACTGACCGCCTGTTCAAAAAACATGGGGAAGAAATCTTGGCCAACCTAATTGAAAAAAGTGTCAAACCTCCATCAAGTATTGACTTATCCAAATATAGGAGTTCCACATCTAATATACCCCAAGGTTCACAAAACGCACCAGATGGTTCATACATCCCCAATGTTCCTCCAGTAGAGGGTTGGCATCAACCTGAATTTGGAAACGTCGTTCTTTATCATGTTAACCATCCCCCACACACCACAATCTCAGTCATGGGGGCTCCTCAAGTGTCTGATCCCAATAATCCTTTTGCCTATGGTATACCACAAAATGTTCCACAACCTTCACCATTAATGCTAACAACACCACCCCTTACAAGTCAACCTCCCGTCAATGCTAGAGACAACCCTTTTGCCACATTGCCTCCACCTCCGGGGGCCAAAAATCTGCCATCGCCTTTGTATACATCTCAATAGCCTCCCCAGTCTAACCTATCACCTCAATTACCTCCACAAGGTACATCCCAACCAAATGTTCCTATTGGTACCCAACAACCTCCTTTGTAGAACACCTCTACATTATCTCAGCCGCCTCATCAGCAACAACCCCCGCATAATTCTTTGATTTCTTCACAAAAACCACCACACCAATCATAAGGCAATCCATCTTGACCACTCACCCAGACCATATCCCCATTCCTCACATCCATTTTACGTCCGCAAGCTCAACCACAACACAACATCCCATCTTGGCCCACCCAATAGTCAACATCTCACCAGCAACCTCCTAAACATTATTACTATCATAACCAACAAAAGTTCTAGCAACAACCACCCTATGTGCCCTGCCAATAGTCGCAACAGTACCTCCAATACCAACAAACCAATCCGTAATATCACATTCAAGCTCCTCAACATTCAGTCACACATTCTTATCAAACAAATATGTACTATACCTCACAACAACAACCTCGATACCAACAAACACCCCTGACACATCAACAGGGAACACCATCCTCTCATTATCAAAATCCTTACGTACATCTTCAAACATTATCTCAACAAGATCCACAATCATCCTACCATCCCTATCCATCCAACCCACCTACCTTGATTGCACAACCAGTCAACGCGGATCTATTGGAAATCAAAGTTGCTTTGAAAGATCTCCAAGCGGGGACTAGTAAACAATCCTTTAAATTTGAAGATATATGTCCCTATCCATTCGATCCATCCATCTCACTAATTCCCTTCTCGAAGCACTTTGAGATACAAAATTTTGACAGATACAAGGGAAACAAAGATCCTGAGGCCCACTTGCAAGAGTTTTACTCCCAATGTCAGGAAGTTATGCACAATGACAACTACCTCTTGTGTTTTTTCCCACGGAGCTTGACAGTAAACACATTAGAATGGTTCATGGGACTAGAACGAGGGTCCATAAAATCCTTTGCGGATCTTTCAGAAAAATGTGTTTCTTACTTCTTCAATTTGGAAAAAGACACTGATACTTTGGACCTTCTTAAGGAGAAGCAACGTGAAGGCAAAACCTTTGCTAGCTACCTTCAAAGGTGGCGAGCACTAGCAAGCCAAATTAAAATCCCTCTCAAAGAGAAAGACGTGGTCACCCTCTTTGTGGAGAACTCACATCCCGACATGGCTCATAATTTTAGGTTGCACTATGTTACCACCTTCGCTGAAATAGTGGAAAAAGGACCCATCCTTGAACGCACCCTTATTGCCAAAGGGCACATCAAGATACACAACCATGACAAAGAAAGGTCATTCGGCAATAAGTCACACTTTTGGAACAAGAACAAAAATGCGGTGAATGATGTTGTCACTGATACTAAACATGTCCAAGTGGCTAATATATCCCAGATGAAACAACCATCTGTACCTAATGCCATATCCTAGCCACAAGGAGCATCTTGTCCTCCTCAATAGTTGAACCATAATAGTCAAGGGGATGGAAAACACCAATATACTCAATTAGGAGAACCCTTGAGCATCATCTTCAATAAGTTGTTATAGGTCAACTATCCAATCACGTACCATGTCACCAAACCACTTGATGAATCCAAGCCCAAACCTACCTGGTTTAGGGAGAATGGATATTGTGAATTCCATAAAATTAAAGGGCACACTCTGAATAAGTTTCAAGGTCTCAAAAACTATGTCCAAGATCTTATCGATCGAGGAGATATCAAAGTCAACACTAGTCAAGCTTCATCATCCAATGCTCAATTATAGATATACCAAAACGTCTTCCCTAACCATAATCAAGGCGCAAGCACCTCCAACAACAATCCCCAAGACAACAACACAAATAATATAAGCTATAAAAATGTACCCCTCAATTATGATGGCATTGTCCATTACATTGAACAGGTAGAACCATGTGTGTCTATGATACATGTTAGGGCTAAAGATCCCCAATGTGTTGTTGCTACCCGATGGTACCGCATTACTGTCCCTATAGCCTCCACATCCACCCAATCAAATCCCGTAAACTCTTAGTATAACATTCTTGATCACTTAGGGAAGACCCCTGCTCAAATTTCAATCTTGGATCTACTTAAGTATTCTCCTGTACATCAGGAAATACTCAACAGAGCTTTACAAGAAACTCACGTGCCTAACGACATCGATCCCACACGGTTCCAGGCTTTAGTAGGACACTTGGATTTATCTTACTAGTTACATGACTTCAGCCAGAATGACATGCCAAATATTGATGCCAATCACAATCGTCCCTTACACATCGAAGTCCTAGTTTCCCGCCATAAAATAAAAAGGGTCTTGGTAGATAATGGCTCTGCACTCAATCTATGTACTCTGAAATTCATAAAATAGGTAGGGTATACTCAAGCGGATTTGAGTAATCAAATCATCACGATCAAGGCTTATGATAATGCGGAAATAAATTTTGAAGGGATTATCAGTCTTTCTATTCAGGTTGGACCTGTAGTTCATTATACTACTTGTCATGTCCTTGATCTGGACTTACCATATGATCTCCTCCTCAGCCGCCCATGGCTCCACACCATGCAAGTTGTCCCCTCCATGTACCATCAATGCCTAAAATTCCCGGTTAATGGACAAGAGATCACCATTTATGCCGACCCACAACCATTTGAATACTGTCGCACTCTAGAAGCATCATTTCCCCATTTACATTATTGTCCTAGGGTCGAAATGGGGGCATCTTAGTCATCATCCTCTAATCCATCATCCACCATGATGGCCACGCCATCTCCCACCACCAATTCCTTCGTTACCAAAGTCCAGATCATTGACAAAGGGTGTGGTGAATATGAAATGCATACAACCCTAAATGTGGCAACCATGCCACCATCACCACAAATGTACAGCCAACCTTCGCAAGCTACTCCAAAAGAGGACAAGACCGTCACCTTCAGTGTTAAAAACATCCCCACCACCACTTTCTGGTCTCCTAGTATAAAGACAGATGCACCAGAAGAAGATATCAGCTAGTGGGTATACCGTGAAGAATCCCAATCAGATCCTCCTCTAAAGGAATATTTTCAGGAAGTATACCCTTGGTCAGCTAAGTTCGCAGAAAATTATAACTACCAAGGTGGGGGCCTAGGAAAGGAAGATAAGGAACGGTTGCAACCTATTGATGTATCAAAGCTTCCACAGAATATAGGCCTCAGATTTGACAAAAAGTAGAAAGGCTCTGCAACATCATCCAATACCTCTAATAGTGTTATTGTGGAAAATGGTCCCTTGGAAGACATACCCGAGGAAGAATCCATCATACATGCATACGATGATGTTGATCACACAAACCTCTCATCCATGTTTGACTGTCTATCCATCTGTACCATTAGTCTATCCCTTCGCCATCCTGAACTTATTGATTGGGACCTACATTACAACGCACCTGTCAATGTCTCCTTGGATACATATGTCAACCTCATGGGATTGGGGGAGGATGAACGCTCCAGTCACAAAAATAAAAACAAGAAAAATAAAAAGTGGCCATCTAGTGAAAACCTCCCCGAGGCACTTCTTGACATGGAAAAAGTAAAAATAAACGACGCATCTAATAGTGAAAACCTCGAAGAGGTGCTGGAGGATGGAGACGTTCATCTTCCCCTTGTGGGAACTCAATTATCCACATGGTCATCCATCCTAATTGAAGAAACTCAAGAAATTAATCTGGGTACTACAAAAAACCCTAAGATCACCTATGCAGCCAAATCTCTATTAGAGCACGAATATTCAGTCATTTTTCAGCTACTCCAAGATGGTATCATTAAATTTTCTTGGTCATACTCAGACATTCCAGGCTTAGACCCTACTTTAGTAGTTCATCATCTAGATGTTTGCCTAGATGCCAAGCCTGTCAAACAGAAGCTCCAAAGAATGCATCCACAAGTAGCATTATTAGTCAAGAAGGAATTGGAGAAACTACTGGATGTTGGTTTTATCAGACCCATTGACTACTCTGATTGGATCTCCAACATAGTACTTGTTGCCAAACCAAATGAAGACATTCAGATTTGCACAGACATCCAGGATCTTAACAAAGCCTGTCCAAAAGACAGCTTCCCACTACCCAATATTGACATGTTGGTCGACGTCACTGTAGGACATGAGATGTTATCCCTTATGGATGGTTTCTCTGGTTATAATTAGATCCGAATTGCACTTGAAGACCAACACAAGACTTCTTTTACGACACCTTGGGGTACTTTTTTCTACAATGTTATGCCCTTTGGTCTCAAGAATGCGGGTGCAACATATTAGAGGGCCATGACTGTCATCTTCCATGACCTCATCCATATTATAATGGAAGATTATGTTGATGACTTGCTAGGAAAATCCAAAACTAGAGCAGAGCACCCTGCCATCCTAAAAAAAGATCTTTGAGCGGTTAGAACATTACAAGCTACGACTAAATCCAAAAAAGTGTGTCTTTGGTGTTACATTAGGGAAATTGTTGGGTTTCATAGTCTCTCGAAGAGGCATTGAGGTTGATCCCACCAAGGTGAAAGCTATATTGGATATTCCACCCCCGTGCAATTTGAAACAATTAAGAAGTCTCCAAGGAAAACTGCAATCCATCTGTTGGTTCATAGCCCAGCTTGCGGATAAGTGTCAATCATTTACCTATCTTCTAAAAAAAGACTTCGCCTTCAGATGGAACCAACAGTGTCAGATAGGTTTCAATAAGATCAAGGAATACTTGGCCCATCCACCAATCTTAATGCCACCAATTCTAGGGAAACCCCTCCTACTTTACATCTCTACCACTTCAGTCACACTGGGGGCATTATTGGCACAACATGATGAATCATCAAAAGAAAGAGCAATCTACTACATCAGTTGAACACTAGTCGGCTATGAATTAAACTATTCACCCATGGAGAAATCCTATCTTATAGTGGTCTTCAATACACAAAAACTCAAACATTACATGCTCAACCATCTGGTCAAATTAATAACAAAAATTGATCCACTAAAGTATCCATGATCCAAAACCACTTTAATTGGTCGCATGGCTAAGTGGGTCATGCTCCTAAGTGAATTTGACATAGAGTACATGGATCACAAAGACATTAAGGGACAAGTCATAGCTGATTAGTTGGTCGAGGCACCCCTAGTGGATGCTTACCCTCTAGTCACTAAATTTCTAGATGAAGAAGTTTTCATAGTTACTGAGCACCTGCTTGGATATTGTGTTTTGATGGCTCATATACTCATAATGGATTGAGCATAGGAATTTTGTTGGTAACCCCTCAAGGTGACTATATTCCAAAATTATTCAGGATAGCATTCCCGTGTACTAACAACATAGCTGAGTACGAATCCTTCCTCACATGCCTCTGAATTGCAAAGCAATGGCACATAACTCACTTGAGAGTCTTTGGTGATTCATTGTTGGTCATTAAGCAAGTTAATGATGAATTCCTAACAAAATATGATAAGTTATTACCCTATAAACACATGGTGGATGGCTTCAAGAAATATTTCACCTTCATACAATTTGAAAAAATTCTGAGGGTACAAAACAAAGCAACTGATGCAACGACTACTATTGGATCCCTGATTGACATGCCTAAAGATCGAAGAGAATGCGAGTTCCTTGTGGAAATTTTTTTAATCCCAACATATGATATCCCTAAGATTGACATGGTGTGTGACATTGTAGTTCCCGCTTCCCCATGGTATCAATAAATATACGCTTATCTACATGATAATATTCTACCCCAAACCTCACACGAAACCAACAAAAATCCTTTATTCAACGTTCAGCCTGATACATTATCTTCGGTGATACGCTTTATCATCGCAGGTATGATGGAACCCTCCTTAGATGTCTGAATGAGACTGAAGCCCATACTGCACTAACAGAGGTACATAGTGGTGTTTGCGGGGCCCATTCAAATGGTATGGCTTTGGCCAAAAGGATTCTCTGAGCTGGATATTATTGGCCTACATTAGAACATGATGCTTGTGAATTTGTGAAGAAATGCCTTCCCTGCCAGCAACATGCAGATTTGATTCATGCTCCAACAAAATACCTTTAGCCCCTACTAGCACCATGGCCCTTCTCTCAATGGGGTTTCGACTTGATTGGAAATATTTACCCACCCTCTTTCGATGGCCATACATTCATAATTACTGCCACTAAATATTTCACCAAATGGGTGGAAGCAATGCCACTTTCACAAATCACCGGTACTCAAATTTCAAAATTCATCCTTTACCATATTTTTTGTAGATATGGTATTCCATCCACCATCCTATCTGATAATGGAAAACCTTTTAAAAAATAAGCCATGAAACATCTCTGTCACACCTTTCATATCCAGCATCGTTGGTCAACGCCTTATTACCCCTACGGTAATGGTCATGCAAAAGCAACCAACACGACCCTTATCTGCATCCTCAAAAAGGTTGTCAACAACACTAGTCGAGATTGGAACCTCCATATTCGTCCTACCCTCTGGGTATATCAAACCTCCATCTGCACCCCTATAGGCACCACCCCCTATTCTTTAGTTTATGGTGCCAAAGCCATCTTGCCAATTGAAGTTGAGCTCCCATTGCTGAGGATTTCTCTAAAGAACCTTATGAGTGAGGAGGATACTCATGTTGCACGGCTTGCACAACTGGAGTTACTTTATGAAAGACGAATCAAAGCCTATGACCATCTACAAGCCTACCAAAACCGCCTCAAGCGTAACTACAAAAAGAATGTTAGTCCTCGATAATTCTAGATTGGTGAACTTGTCCTTAAAGAGAACTAGTGTACTCAGCAGAACTGCGATAAGAAAGGAAAATTTGAAGCAAATTGGTTGGGTCCTTATATCATAACCGCTAAATATGGATATGGGGCATACAAACTTTCTACCCTTGAAGGAGAACCACTAGAAGAGCCTATCAATATCATGCATTTGAAGAGGTTTTAAACCTAAGTCCGCTTGGTAACCCTTCTAGTAAAAAAATAAAAATAAAAATAAATCAAGAAAATCAAAAAATAGTAAAGAGAAATAAATTCGTCTTATGGTGAAAACCACCTTTGGTGGTGCCTTGGATAAGTACGGATGGTGAAAACCTATTCACAGGTGCCATTTATAGAGGGATTAATCATTATCTACCTTGCATCCTAGTTATTTTATGCTTTCATCCGCCCTATCATCCTCACCCAGCCCATCCTCAGCCGCTTGGTATATATCTTGGTTGAGCATTGGACGATCCACAATTATCTATCCATCATCCTGAGCTTTTATCCAAATATGAGCTTATGTCGTTTTAGCGGTCACTTTGTGTCACCATCTAGGAACATCCATCATGTCGATCTCACTTAGTTTCCATCTTGTCTTGGCAGTCTTTTTAGTTTTAGTTGAACTACGTTGCCCCTGCACTTTCACGTAGGCAAGGCTAATCATTTGATTTGTCCCTGGGGCCTTTTGACCAACCTAGTTGGTCCTCCATCGTTTGTCCCCATCAGTCCCTTTTCACTTTTATCCATAGTCGTTTATCATTCATCTTTTTCGAACTATGTTGCCCCTACAATTTCACGTAGGCAAGGTTGATCATTCGATCCTCCCTTGGGGCATTTGTGTGTCATGTCTTACGTCATTCATCATCAGTCACCATTGTCTTCTTTCTGCTTTATCCATAGTCTTTTCAAGAACTACGAGGGCTCTACACTTTCACGTAGGCAAGGATAATCTATGATCAGCCCCCGAGCCCCTAGGTCTGTAGGATGTGTTAGTCTTCTATCTTGGGACTTGTCTCTCTTGTGTTGTGTCATTAAGCTATGCCCTTATCTAGCTGTTTATT
The DNA here is from genome assembly GCA_007258455.2 of Sequoia sempervirens. Taxonomy (NCBI): domain Eukaryota; kingdom Viridiplantae; phylum Streptophyta; class Pinopsida; order Cupressales; family Cupressaceae; genus Sequoia; species Sequoia sempervirens. Next base: position 66,304,173 of record VDFB02270651.1, read on the forward strand.
AACAAACGAGATCTGCTAGTATCAACAAATCCAATCAGTTCCAAATATCCCATGTCATATTGATCTTTTAGTTTAGTATCCATCATCGGTCTCAACAGGATACATCTTTCTTAACATACCTCATCAACCTCATCCATCCTCTCAAACTTATGGTAAAGGACATTTGAAATTTGATTGCAATCTTTTGATACTTTTGGTTTTTTTTTTATCATTCGAGCTCCCTATTACAATTAGTTAAGATCATTATAATCTATCATGTTATGGTGTGTTTTGGCTGATTCACATAGCGGCATATCTTGATCTTTTATTGTTGTTGTCTGCTAGGTTGTCCCACGTAGTACCCACCAAGATCCCTGTGATCTTGTTTTACATTGGGACATCCCTTTTGTGCTTGTGGTTATCCCAATACCTAGCCCGACCAAAGTTTTCACTACTTTGGGGTGTTGGGATAGCCTTCTTGTTTGTGTGTTTGTTTCATGCATTAGATGCTAACTCGCCTTGGTTGCCTATACCCTGGCACTTGGTGTCTTATGCTATAGCAAAAATCAGTGCTTCGAAGATGGAAAATCATATTAGGATTGCATTTCATCATCTGTTGGATTGCATTCACCCTATCATTTTGGTTGTGCAAATACTTTACCCTGCTCTCTCCCATTCTTCTCAGGATACTAAAAGTTATTGACACCAATTACACCCGTGTCACTACACATACATCTTCCCCCCTTTTTTTATCAAGTCAGTCCTTATTGACACTTATGACCATGTGTTATTACCTTTCATGATTTACTATTCACATTATTAATTCATTACAACTTTAACTCCATTACACATGCATTATCATCCACACATATTACGTTCATTCTAATGTTCATACATACATCGCCACCTGCATCACAACGTGTTATAATCACGCATACATCGCCACCTGCATCACAAAGTGTTAGATTCATAATATATCACATCCTGCATGTATAAACATATACATACATATCAACAAATCAAATAAGCATTCATACATCAAGTATCCACATACGCCATGCATAAATACACATACAAGTCAACAAATCAAATAAGCATCCATACATAAATCATAAATATATACACGCATGTCAAAAAATCAAATAAGCATCCATACATAAACATCCACATAAGCCATCATAGATAAAAACATATGCATGTATCAAATTATCCACCCACTGCATGAGCATGGTGTCAATAAGGGCCAATATGTATACCATATATATATCACAATCCAAAAGTTCATCACAGAATAATGTCTATCGACGACATCAAAATATATGCCCATCATATACAAAATCATAAGATGAATTATCAGTACAAGGCTCTGAAAATAAACGTTGTCACTCTAACCTATCCATCCACCCTGCACCTGTAAAAAACTCAATAGCCTATCATCTGCCGAATAAGCTACCCACATCTGATCTCTGAGGTGAATTAGGTATTGATCTCCTACACGGTGAAACACCCTGTGACTCACTAAAACCTCGGGTTTGCATCCCCAACGTCTGGGATGGCACTGGCATATGTGGTGTTATCCGAACATACTGGAACATTCACTGTGCCAGGTCTGGAACTGCATGATAATACATGGACATCCAAAATCCTGCCTCCCTCACATTCTCCTCTCGCTCAACAACCTGGACCCAAGCAAAATTTTGCTCTTGATGATACCTATCCTGATCTCTAGTGATCACTCTCCTCTCCTACTCCCAGGCCTGTTGGGATAGTCGTAACTACGCCATCTCTTCCTGAACCCGGTCTCTCATCTCCTCGGTAGCCACTGCCCTAGCCATTGTTGTGTCCCTTGCTCCCTGTAACCCCTGTATATCTACCCCTATCACATCACCAACCTATACTGACTACAACTGAGCCACTGTTGCATCTCGCTCTCCCTGCAACATCTGCATTCGCATCTTTGCAGCATCCCTCTCCCTCTGTGTGGTCTATGACCGAGCCACCACTACATCCCTATCCCTCTATAACTCATGTACTCTCAAACTTGATGCATCTCACTCTCTTTGCAGTGACGATATCTCTGAAACTGCCTCATCTCTCCTCCTCTGAAGAGACTGTATATGTGCCTTTGCCAACTCTCTCTCACTCTGCAAAACCTGCGCTCGTGCCTATGCCACATCCCTCTCTGCCTCCATAGCCTGCACCTGTGCCTGGGCTACATCTCTCTCTTCCTGCATAATACGGGCCTGATCCCTCGCCTCGCCCTCTCTCTCCTACATCAATCCCATATCTTCAACTGTCTGCTCTAAACAATGCACTTTATCATGTAGCTCATCTCGCTCCCACCGAAGATCATCTATCTGCTACCCAATTCCTACTAACCCCTAATCTGTCATCCCCTCTAGCTCCCCCCTGGCCTGTAATATAACAAGCTCTTCCTATAGTCTGTCACAGTCCCAAATAACAGTAGTCAACTCATCCTGTACCCCCTGTATGTTGGCCTGCAGTCCATCTCTCTCCCTCTCCATCGCCTCTACCTGTGTGGATAGGATGTCAACCATAAATCTATAATATTTCTGACCTACTGCCGGTACCCTCAATAGCTCGACCCTGAGTTTGATCACCTCCACCTCAGCTACCCTCAACCTTTGATCTATAATATGAAGCCTCTCCGCAGTGTCTCTCAGCTAAGCAGTAGGATCCTCTAATGCCCCACAAGGAACCACCACCAATGTCTTGCAGTCCTCCACAGTGGGGTAGACCCAAACTCTCCTCGGCTGACCATGCCTCCCCACTCTCATTAGTCTCCTTCGCTCTCCTACAGCCCTCACCTCCCACTCTAGATCTGCCTCATCCTCGCTCCCCCCTATCTCTACCACAAAAGGCCCCTGCTCTGCCACACTCTAGACTCTCCTCTGTCGTCTCCTACTCGCCATCCTCTCTGACTGACCCCTAGCCTCAATCTCCTCCTGGGCTCCATCCTCATGTCCACCCACTCCCATCTCCTCCTTCTCAGCTCACACCAACACTCTCCTCCACCGTACCCTACCTCCTATGCCTGTCTGTTGAACAACTCCACCCTCCACCGTGCGAATGATCTCCACCTCTAGCTCATCCTGTCCTACTGCATCTGGCTCTGGATCTATCCCACCCTCCTATCGTACTGCATCTCTCCCACCGATGGGTCTTGCTAGATCCACCTCCTAAAGTGAGTGTCTTCACATGCCTAAAGGGGTTTGCATCAAATATGCCATGTGTTTAGACATTGCAGAAATTTCATTGTGGACCGTCATGTGCGGGTCGTCGTGTGCTCATTGTCGTTACTATAGACATCCAAATTTGATCACTCCCATATGATCAAATGTACCTCTCTATTCATCCATTCCGTCAATATTAATTTATTTAATTAATATTACACTTCCCGCCTAAGGTTCTTAAAGTATTTAATTTAACAATTAAATGCTTTACCTTACATCCTTTCCTTCTCTGAATTAAATAAATACATCAATTTATTTAATTTAGTCATCTAATCTTTTTGAATAAAATCAATTTAAAATTCTTCATTTTTCTCTCTCCTTGTCACATTCTCCATAATCCCTTTCTAATCTGGATTAATTTAATTAATTCATGATTAAGATGTGCATCCTCTTAATCAAGGATTAATGTCACATCCTCCTACATTTGCCACTTGCTTCTAATCTCTCATTAATTACCCTAATCAGGTATTTGCACAACCTTAATCAAATTCATTAGCCACTTTTAGCACCCCTTTTTAGTCAACCTTTTCATTTTCCTTTCTTGGCATTTACCCTCTTTCCTGTGTAAATTTTTAATTCATATTTATTCATCCTAGGTCTCTCTCCTCCCCATGTGAATTTTAAATTCACATTTTATCCTTCCAAGACTTCTAGAACATGGGACTTGTCACCTCATCCACATGTGACCAACTCCCACCTTTTTGGAGACCCTCTCTTATCCATTAGATTCTTCCAAGCTTGTGAATTTTTAATTCACATTTATTTATCCAACCACTTTCTCTTTTCCCATGGAGATTTTTGAGGAATTCCAAAATTCCTCAAATGTCACTTTCATCCTCACTTGGGGACAAGAAGTTCCTTTTTGAGGAAATCTTCTCACCCCCAAGGTACTTGTCCTTCCTCCACATCATGTACCTCCCTTCCACCTCACTTCCACATCATCTTACCCTTAGTCACTTCACATTCCACATGTCAAGATGTGAAGGCTTGTAGGTTCTCAACTCGCCATATCCCTTCATCTTGGCCTTGTTGGATAAATCTCAACCATTGAATTCTCTAGAGAATTCAAATTTCTCTATAAATACCCTCTCCTCTAAGGCATTTTCAACACTTAGTCATTTTGCACCTACATGTCATTTTGAATAGTCAACTCAAAAGCATTTCCTCTTACTTAGCCAAGCCATTTTAGCCATTTGCGCTTTGCATCCTATCATATAGTCAATTTTTCATTTAGTCATATCAATAGCCATCCAAGGAGCACACAAGTACCCAAAATCAAGGGCCAACCAAGGAATTTCAGCTGCAAGGAGAAGGTATAATCATTTGTAATCTTCTTTCATCTTATTTCTTTATGCTAACAATTTTTTAGGCTAATCTTGAGGTGTCCCTTTGTGTTTTTCCTCATTGCATTATAGTTGTTTTGCATCATTAGAATAGATAAAATTCAAAGGTTCACAGTTACAAAAGGGCAGTAGACCCTCTGGCTTCCGCATACCAAATTTTTTGTATTTTTAAAAATGAGTCAAATCTTAAGGAAATGTGTCTTGACACTCTTTCTACACCTTTCCCACATGCTAGAATTGAAATATCTCAAATTTACTAAGTTTTGGGAAGTTGCGAAAATTTCATTACTGGTTGTCGTCCCTCCGTCGTCGTTTTAGAACTTTCATTGTGGGCTGCCGTCCCTCTATCGTCATTTTAGAACTTTCTTTGTAGATCACTGTCCCTCCATTGTCATTTCAAAACTTTCCCTGTGGGTTTCCATGTGCTCAAGGCCATTTTTAAGGGAAACTGACCCTTAACTTCCCCCCACATTGCAGACTCCGCACCCATTGCCCCCCTTTTGTTGTCATTCAATGATGAGGCCTAAACGACCGTCCCAAGTTGTGCATTTCGCAGAAGTTATCAATGATCTAGGACTTGAGCTCCAAGATGGTAAAATCACCAAGTCAAGCGATTGTGGGTCCCTGCAGAAGGTTGTCCATTGTCCGCCTGCTATCCGCCGTCTGTCATCCACCGCTTGCGGGTCTACCCCTTCAGAAGGCTATCCACCATCCACCATCTGTCTTCTACCCATCATTTGTCATCTATTGTCCGCCATCCTTCTGCCCTATTGCACCCGCACCCTAGAACTCACATTTATGTTTGTGGTCCAAATGAGCTCCAAATATGAATATTATGATATTTTAATGATGCATGGATGGATCTAATGATGAGTTTGCATGATTTGACTAACATTTGTTTTTATTTGCGTATGAAAGCACTTACTACACTTCGTGTATGCAGGATTTATGGAACCTACTGTAGGTCTGTCAGGGAGGTCCATTGAGAAAGTTGAACAAGGAGAAAGCACATTGCTCCTGTCACCATTCATTTTTTGCTCGCCTCTCCTCCTAGCACCCATCAACAGAGCTAGTATTAGGAGGCATGTGCCAAGGGAGTCAATGACAAAAATGCAAGGGGTGTCCTCGAAGAAAGCAAGAGGGAGTTGTCCTACTTTCACTAGATGATGATTATTTTTAGGAGCTATTTGTCGAAATCAGGAGCAGTACACCCACTTCTCGGGGACACTGATTTGTAACAAAGGATGCAACAAACATATCAGACAAAGGGAATCTTCCTACAAGTTTTTAGTTGCAACAAAGAAGGCAGTCACTATAGGACAAAACTATTGCAGTGCCAAGGTCACTAGAAGACAAAATAGGGAAGAGGACAAAATAGCCTATTTTAAATTGTGAAATATTGGGGGTAGGAGAAACCCTAAATTGTATTGAATCTGAGCCACACATTGTGAATTAATCCTAGCCATTCATTTGGGCTTTGGAAAACTATAAATAGGGGCTTGCCCCTCATTTGTAAATGGTTGGAGAACTGGTGTAAAAGGCATTTGCAGCAATAAAAGACAACATTGCATGATTTTATGGATGTTCTCTTTGAGTTTGCTCATCTTGCATGCATGGTTCTACTCCCATGTTAGTTTTAGCTTGTAGTTTCTTGAATGGTTGTGATAATGGACATTGTTGTTATGGTATTTAATGAGCTTTTAGCCCATACTTTTGGCACTTGTTGATGACAAGCTGCTATGCAAAGTTAGCCTAGGATTTTTTATTTAATTGTCGCAACTTTGTTTAATTGCATGTTCATGATGTGCATGTGCAATCTGACAAATCAACAGACCTTAGGAGATTGCACTGGTTTTGTGTAACTGTAGGTTCCTCTTGGCCAAGAAAAACTCAGTTTGAAATTTTTTTTCTATTGTAGCAGCCTCCATTGTTACTGTTCATTCGTAGCTTAGGATTTAGGACAGCTCTCATAACCCTTCTCCTTTTGCTATTTTGTTTTAACCTTGGTTAGAGTAGGATTCCAAGCATCACCATAAGGCTAAATCTGATGAACATGGTGGGTTTTAGCTTGTTGTTTTGAGTGGGTAGCTACTGTTCATTCACTTACAACACTTTGAAACTCCATTTGCAGATCCAACTTCCCATGCTTTGTAAACCATAAAGGTTGACCTTGTGTGACCAACAAAACACATCAACCAACTGAGATATTCCAAGCATTGTCATGACCTGACACCCGAGAGACCTTGGGGTAGTGATCTGGAACTTGTTTGTAGATTTCTACCTTTCAAGAGTGGTAGTGCACTGCCTATGTTGAGAAGGTGTGAAAACAACCATCAACGAAACTGGCGCTAGAAGGAGGGAATGGCTAAGCTTGAGGCTACAAAGCTAAAAATTGGGAGTGGGAAAGAACCTTCAAGTAAAAATTAGAGATAGGGAGATCTCATTATATGCTGGAATTTTAAAATTAGAAAATTTTGAAGGCACATGGGAGCTGAGTTGAAATGGAGAAACATGTGCAAATTAACATCACTTAGCGACATGCAGATTTAAATAGGAGATTGAAAAGACCATTGCAGCAATTTTCATTGGACTGTAGAATCCATGGTACTTGTAAGCACAGTGAATTGGGATGTCCAACATTCTTGGGCAGAGTTGAAAGGGTCTTGCAAGGATAAATTCCCTTTTGGGAAATCTATCAACCCTTGGCTTTGCCAGATCTAGAAAAGGAATTTGCTAACATGGTAGCCAAGGAATTCAAAGAGCTGATCCAAAAACATTTGAGTAGCAAGGATGGGTTAAATTTGGAGGAAGTGAATTGATGTCTAGTTGGTGCAGATTTCACAATGCACCACATTCAAAATTCACTTGTCCATCATGTGCAAACATCATCACTCAAGTCAAAGGCCATTTAGACAAGTTAGAGTAGCCCACTCCCAATGAAGAGAAGTCATCCCATGAGGTGGGAGAGTTGTCAACACCCAGAGGACAACATAAGGAAGATGAAAAAAGTAGCCTCAAAGGAGTTAGTGCTGAGATAGTAGACACTAAGGTTGAAAGTTAAAAGGAAGAAGTTGATTTCCTTGGGACAACAAGAGGCTTTGATGAAAATTCACTTAGAAGGGAATTGGAAAGCCTCTCCTTCATTGGTAAAGAGTAGTCCTCCACACAGGAAGAGAAACCGTTGGCAGTTGAGGATGGATCAACAAAATATGCAACAGTGTATGCTAGGGCAGCCCCTGAAGATGCTGAAAATCAGAATGAAGAAGAGGTTGAAAGCCTTGGGGGAAGCAGAAAATGATGATGAAAGCATAAGTGAAATAAGATTAGAAGACCTCTCCTTCATGAATGATAGCGATCAAGCATCCAAGGATGAGAATTTGGAGGAATGGGAACAACTACATGCCATAGTTGTCCAACATCAAACTTCTTTCTCAAGTGATGATGAAGACCCAATAGTGGAAATATATAATGAGCTTGTGTCAAGACTCACTAGGGATTGGTCTGAGTTGAGATACCAAGTGGATTTGGAGGTGTTTCTACTGCCAGGTTGGTGTAGGCTCCATGATTTTCCATATTCATAGTTCACATGTCAACTATGCCAAGAGGCCATCGGACAAGTCAAAGAACAACTGGGGCAGCCAAGTACACCACCTCCTGCAATTGCTTCAAGGATCGAACTAGAGGACCATGAATTGGAACCAAGTGAAAAATTAGCTGGAAGTACTCCTAAATAAGGTGTTGGGGCAGCAACAGAAGAAGAACAACGCAGTCCCGAGCCTCCAAACAATGAAGCAGAACACATTGGAACATTGTCCATCTGTCACCAAGATTTTTTCCCTCTTGAAGAGCATTTATACACCACGCATGATAGGCTTTATGGGGAATCCTTTGAAAGAAATAATGCATGGGATTTTGGTTCCCTTGGGGAGGTGCAATCAATTGATGTCTTCATTCCATTTGGAGCTATACTTCAGAGGTATACCAATGTTGAGAATGAGTACATTCCAGAAGATGGGGGTGATGAAGACCCGCTACCTGAACCTTTGAACAATGAAGTGTTGGAGCTTCCAAATTTGGAGAGGAATTCCTTCTCCATCTATAGCAACAATGAACAAGAGGAAACAAGTGGACGACATGATGAGATACATCAACTGCAAAGAGAAGAAGAAAAAGGCGGGGGTGTTTTGATGGCTACCAACAAGTATGACACACCTACCCAACTACAAGATACAACTAGAACTCCTTTCGCCTTGAACACTGTTGATTTTCCCACACATTCGGGGTTTTGTAATAGGATAGATTCATCCATGTCATCATCCTATGACATTGAACATTATAAAATTAAGATCAACACCCGAGAAAGGAGAGGGGATGGCATGCTGCCCCTTGAAGGCAGCAATCAAGTAGAGGTTTGGACTACGAAAGATCAAGAAGATGAAGTATATCTCCTTGAAGAATAGCCGATAGAGGCTGCGGGTCCCACTAGTGGCTTGGAAGAGGTGTTTGTTGCCTCATTCTCCCAGCCCTATGCAAGCCTGAGATCAGGGATGCTACACCATCCAGTGCCTCCACCCAAAGCTACCAATACAACAACCAACGATGCAGTGCTCGCTCTCGACTGTCAGGCGCTGCCACCTTCACATGACGACATCTAGGTTCTATCTTTCCTTTCTCCTATGAATTCTTACAACTAGGTTTATTATTTTGATTACAGGAATGAGGGGAGATGTACGTTCTTATGCATTAACCATGGGTTTAATGAACTACCTCAATTTCTGATTTTTCCTGAATGTGTGATTGAATTTGAATGTTGTAGTGTTGAACTTCATTTTTTTGAATATAAAGATGAATTTGCAAGGTTAAGAACTGTAACGGTTTCCCTTCTCCTTGTGCATGCATGGCGAAATCCTGCAGGCATGAATGTTGGTTTTCCTTTCTTGAACATAGTGCTTTGTAAATATCTTTGTACATAGCCTGTTTTGAGTAGTGTAGGTTTCATGTACATACCTTTGGTTTGTGTATATAGTCCCGCTTTCCTGCTTTTGTTAGAGTAGTTGGTTTGTTGTAGGTTAGTTCGCTTTAGGGTAGTCTCCTTGTCATTTGCTTTTCCTTTCTCGCTTTGGTTAGTGTAGGTGTTGCTTTCCATTTTGTTGCCACTTTGTTGCTGCTTTGCTTGGGGTCCCTTTGCTTTTAGCTGGACACATCTATGTGTACAACAACCATACTTATTGCCTGGGTTTGTTCTACGTATTTCTTTGTTAAACTCTAATCAAGTTTTCAGAGTGGATGGTGAAGGTCTTCTATTAGTGCCAAGTGATCTGGATGTTTGGCTTGAAGGGGACAAGTTGTTGGTTAGTCTGACTCCGATGTATTTTGAAATCTTATATCTCTCACATACTTAAATAATCTTGAGGTCATTGTAGGTCCTCTGTGAAGTCTAGTTAAGTGAAAAATCTAAAATTCTACTTCAGCGCCACTGTGATTCTTAGCCCTGAGTGCAAGCTTCAATGCTTGCGGGTTGAAATGAAAAGAATTGAAAAGAGAAAAATCAAAAGAAAAGAAACAAAATAAAGAAAAAGTAAGACATTAAAAATTAAAAGAAATAAATTCAACTTTTTAGGGGGACACGAACAACTCTATCGGGGCTATGGACGCCCGACCGGTAGTAGAGCAATGTTTGGGAGAATCATAGCGACAACCTTGTCAGGGCTATGGACGCTTGACTGCCAGCGAGGCAATGTCCCAGGTGCCTTTGGAGTTAGAATAAATTATATAGCTTAACTTGACAGAGCTTGGGTTCCCGCAACAACTTAAGGATGGGAATGAATGCATCTGCACACACTTGGATTTTTAGCATACTAAAGGTTGGGTTGGCTAGTGGCTTTGATCCTTTGGTCAAGTGTCTAGTTTGTTTTCCCTAGCATGAAGATCAAAACCAAAGATTCTAGGTTTGTTATTCTAGCTTTTCATCGAAATGCTCTAGAGCATTTCCCCAGCGAATTGCCATTTGTTGTGCATATTTTGCACACATGCCCCGCCAAAGGCAGGGACCCACTTTCTTTCCCTCCTGATGGCTCATTCCTACTCTTGTTGGGTCATTTTTTCTCCTACCTCGCTTTGTGTGCCCCTTTCCTAGAGTCCAAGTGGGTCACATGCCTTAGAATGATCAAATTCCCCTTGACTAGATTCAACCACCTAATTTTCACTAAGTCTTTTTCCTTTGTCAAAATGTCCCTGCGGGTTTCCCTTCACCCGTTGTCCCGATGTCCTCCAAGCCTCGCAGACCCACAGTTGTAGGTCACCTCATGTGGGTCGCCGCTCATGTTTCACCACTAAGTAGCAACTGATGCCCAACTTCCACCCGCATGGTGAGATCCGCACTTAGTTTCTCCATTTGAGCCTTGACCAGGCATCCAAATGAGCGTGGGTTCCTACATCTCACCTAACCTGAGTCCGTCATACCAAGAAATCAATGCATGCCATTAGCGACAATTGACCCATAAACGTTGCTCCTCGCCCTTCATTTTAGCCCGGGGCATTCAAATCTGAGAAGAGAAACAAAGTCCTCCCCCCCACCTTTTTTCGTTTTTACCTTGGTCCCTACTCGCTTGCTTCACTTTTTCCTTAATTTTTTAACTTTGGGGACAAGTTGCTTAAGGATTTGGGATGTTTTTGTGATGCCTAAGTGAATTGCCAAGGTTTTGTTAAGTTTTGGGAAGTTGTGGAAATTTCATTGTAGGTCATCGTCCCTCTGTTGTCATTTCAGAACTTTCCTTGCAAGTCGTCATCCCTCCGTCGCCGTTTCGAAACTTTCATTGTGGGTCACCATCCCTCTGTTGCCATTTCAAAAATTTCCTTGTAGGCCGCCATCTCTTTGTTGCTGTTTTGTCACTTTCCTTGTGGGCCTCCGTCCCTCCATTTCCATTTTTAAAAGGGCGGCGGACCCTCCGGCTTCCCCCTTCCAAATCTCTGCATTTCCAAAAAGGGTGCAAAATTCAAGTTTTCATCATCTAGGGCCCATAAAGTGAGTATCTTCACATGCCTAAAGAGGTTTGGATCAAATTTTCCATGTATTTAGACATTGCGGAAATTTCATTGCCGGCCGCCATGTGCAGGTCATCGTGTGCTCATTATTGTTAGAAAAGGGCGGCGAACCCTCCAGCTCCCACATTCCAAATTTTTGCATTTTTTAAAATGAGTCAAATCTTAAGCAAATATGCCTTGGCACTCTTTCTACCCCTTTTCCCACATGCTAGAATTGAAAAATCTCAAATTTAATACTAAGTTTTGGGAAGTTGCAAAAATTTCATTGTGGGTTGCCATCCCTTTGTCGCCATTTCGAAACTTTCATTGTGAGCCACCGTCCCTCTGTCACCATTTCAAAACTTTCTTTGCAAGTTGTCGTCCCTCCATTGTCATTTCAAAACTTTCCTTGTGGGTCTTCATCCATCCATTGTCGTTTCGAAACATTCCTTGCGGGCCATCGTCCCTCCATTGCCATTTTGGAACTTTCCTTGCGGGCTGCCATCCCTCTGTTGTCGTTTTGGAACTTTCCTTGCAAGCCACCATCCCTCCATTGTCATTTTGGAACTTTCCTTGCAGGCTGCTATCCCTCCATTGTCATTTCAGAACTTTCTTTGTGGGCCGCTGTGTGCTCAAGGTTGTTTTTAAGGGCGGTCGACCCTTAACTTCCCCCCACATTGCGAACTTCACACCCGTTGTTTCCCTTTCATTGTCATTCAATGATGAGGCCTTCACGACCATCCCAAGTTGTGCATTCTATAGAAGTTATCAATGATCCAGGACTTGAGGTCCAAGATGGTAAAATCACAAGGTCAAGCACTTGCAGGTCTACCCATGTGGAAGGCTATCTGTCATCCGCCCACCATCCGTTGTCTGTCGTCCACTATCCATCCATCATCCGCTGCTTGCGGGTCTACCCCTATGGAAGGTTCTCCACCGTCTACCATTCGCTCGCCATCTGACATTTTTTGTCCACCATCCTTTCGCCCTATGGCACCCACACCCCTGAACCTACATTTATGTTTGTGGTCCAAATAAGCTCCAAATATGAATATTATGATCTTTTAATGATGCATGGATGGATCTAACGATAAGTTTGCAGGATTTGACTAACATTTTCTTTGATTTGCGTATGAAATCACTTATTGCACTTCGTGTATGTAGGATTTATGGAACCTACTGCGGGTCTATCAGGGAGGCCCATTGAGAAAGTTGAACAAGGAGAAAGCACATTGCTCCTGTCACCATTCATTTTATGCTCGCCTCTCCTCCTAGCACCCATCAACAGAGCTGGTATTAGAAGGAGGCCTGTGCCAAGGGAGTCAATGAAAAAAATGCAAGGGGTGGCCTCGAAGAAAGAAAGATGGAGTTGTCCTACTTTTCACCAGATGATGATGATTTTCAGGAGTTGTCTACCAGAATCAAGAGTAGCACACCCGCTTCTCGAGGACACTAATTTGTAACAAAGGATGCAACAAACATATCAGACAAAGGGCATTTTCCTACAAGTTTTTAGTTGCATCAAAGAAGGCAGTCACTACAAGACAAAACTACTACAGTGCCAAGGTCACTAGAAGACAAAATAGGGAAGAGGACAAAATAGACTATTTTAAATTGTGACATATTGGGGGTAGGTGAAAACCTAAATTGTATTGAATCTGAGCCACACATTGTGAATTAATCTTAGCCATTCATTTGGGCTTTGGAAAACTATAAATAGGGGCTTGCCCCTCATTTGTAAATGGTTGGAGAACTGGTGTAAAAGGAATTTGCAACAATAAAAGAAAACATTGCATGATTTTATGGACGTTCTCTTTGAGTTTTCTCATCTTGCATGCATGGTTCTACTCCCATGTTAGTTTTAGCTTGTAGTTTCTTGAATGGTTGTGATAATGGGCATTGTTGTTATGGTATTTGATAAGCTTTCAGCCCATACTTTTGGCACTTGTTGATGACAAGTTCTTGTGCAAAGTTAGCCTAGGCTTCTTTATTTAATTGTTGCAACTTTGTTCAATTGCATGTTCATGATGTGCATGTGCAATCTGACAAATCAGAAGACCTTAGGAGATTGCATTGGTTTTGTGTAACTATAGGTTCCTCTTGGCCAAGAAAAACTCAATTTGGGAAAGTTTGTCTATTGTAGCAGCCTCCATTGTTACTGTTCATTTGTAGCTTAGGATTTATGACAGCTCTCTTAACCCTTCTCCTTTTGCTATTTCTTTGGAACCTTGGTTAGAGTAGAATTCCAAGCATCACCATAAGGATAAATCTGATGAACATGGTGGGTTTCAGCTTGCTGTTCTGAGTGGGCAGCTACTGTTCATTCACTTACAACACTTTCAAACTCCATTTTTAGACCCAACTTCCATGATTTTTAAACCTTAAAGGTTGACCCTGTGTTACCAGCAAAACACATCAACCAACTGAGATAATCCAAGCATTGTCATGACCTAACACCTGAGAGACCTTGGGGTAGTGATATGGAACTTGTTTGCAGATTTCTACCTTTCAAGAGAGGTAGTGCACTTTTGCACTGCTTGTGTTGAGAAGGTGCGAAAACACCCATCAATAGAAAGAAGTCGACCTACATACTAGGGTTTGAGCATCTGCAAGAGGTATTTTTTTCTCAAATTTTTCTATTTCTCTACACTTTCAGTTATGGCTACTCCCACTCTAGTCAATGTGACATCTTAGCCTCATCTTGAATTCAATAAGTATTTGAATATATCAATTGAAAATGATATGGTTGGTTGTTTATCAAAAATCCCACATAGAGTTATTCCTGTGGAAGATGTTAGGGCTTACATTCATTCAAAGCTCAAAGAGTTCAATCACACCAAGTTACTTGATTTGTGGATAAATGAAATTACTGGTGATGACTTCAATGTCAAACTTGAATACAAGGTTCTAGTAAAATTTAGGAAATTGCATGTCTAGAACAAATGCCTACATTTCTGTTTTGATGATAAATGTGTACGAATGGCTATGAGCAGGTTCTATGCCACCTTCCTATGGTTAGATGAAGCTCATCTGATTAGCAAGGAAGTAATGAAGATTGTTACTGGGTTGAATGACACTGGTATTCTTCTGATACCTAAGGCAATAAAAAACAAGGAAGTTGAAAACCTAACTTAGGTCGTCTTTGACGGTAGGTCTCTAACGATTCATACAGTGACAAATATAGTTGTGAATTATGTTGCCCAGGTCATTGGAAATAAAATCTACTACACCAATGGAGATAACTCCATCTCAGCTATAGTCATCGACACAACATACGATATGGTGGTAAATGGAGTGGACTACGACTTATGTGATCTCATTAGAGAGCAATTCCTTGAGAATTTGAGCCAGTGCAAATGAATTAAGAAGAAAGTAGCATTCCAATATGGAACCCTTGCACTCTAATTGCTATTCTACTTCATGCATGAAATGCCCAATTTAGGTCTGGTAGTGTTGTCATCGGAAAAACTAGTTGCTTACCAGATTGTTGAGCGAATGAGGAGGTATTATGATACTACTACACAAGAAATGGCATTTACTTCATTTTTCTCTTCATTGCAGTATAAGATGCACAACCGGGATATAATCCCTAAATATGTAGTTACCAAATATAAGGATGATATCACATTCATAGTTACAGTTGACAAATGTGTAATGGAAGCTATTGTACTAAGAACTCAGTGGATACCAGAATTGGGGTATGAAGTATCGGAAGAATATGTCGAATGTCTTGCAAAATTTCTATTAGAAATTCTAGTAGACACCTCTCAGAAGAGGTTCGGCACAATAAAGGAAAAATTCAGAGAAATCTGGGATAAGCAGATCTCAAAGGAAAGCAAAAAGAGAGTATAGAAGGTTTTGAAAGCGATTAAGGAAGAAAGTGGTATGACAGAGGAAGGACTTGTAACTCTCAAAATAATTACTCGAAGTACAACTGGTAGCCCATCCGGTATCATTGCAAAGTCAAAACAATTGGAGAGTCCTTCCAGTAAGAGGAAGAAAGGTCTTACTCCTCCTCCTCAAAGTAAGAAGGTGAAAGAAGTGAAAGCCATTGAGGCTCACCCTGTCTTTGTAGAATCTAAATCAGAATCGGACCCCAACTTGTACCATATTAAGGTCTGGAAGAAGAAATCCAAAAAGGTAACTCATGATCCTCTGGATGTGGATACTTTATTTGAACTACTTGTAGAAGGAAAATCCAAAGAGGTTGGTGATTTTTACAACTCTACCACTTCCAAAGGAAAATAAAACATAATACAAGCATTTGTTTTGTACTACTCAAGATTAGATAAAAATATAGATAATTTCAAAGAGGATATTCCTGACAATCTTTGGGTTGGTCTAAATACAATCCGAGCAAAAGCTAGGAAAATAGACAAGGACATTGTTAGTGAAGCTATTTCCATTGTCTCTAAACTTGTAAAAGAGGAAGAATTAGCAAGTTTCAAGGAACTCAGTCGGTCAGGGTTGAGAACAAAGAAAAGGGAATGTACCCTTATGGAAAACAATGAAGTTGTAGGAAAATTGAAAGCAAATATCATTGACAGGCTTACAAGCATGGCAGGAAAACTTGGGATGTTGACTGATGATGGCTCTGCTCCAATATCTGTTGCCCCCACAAGCTCTTATGAGAAATTGGATAATGAAAACGTTGCAAATATTGCACCAGAATACACTGATGCAGAAGTATACAATCTTGATACAGATCCTCCAGAAATTGAACATACTCATTCTCTAAATAATGATTCTGCTCCAATAAATGCAGAAGAAGAACCAAAAAAAGAAGATGAAAAAAGAGAGGAGAGAATTGAAAAGGAAGAAGAGGAAACTGGAAGAAAAGAAGAAGAGAAAAATGCAGAGGAAACTGCTACCATGAAATAGGAAGAGAATACAGAGAAAGAAAAAGGTGATGAACTGGGAGTAGGGACAACTGAGAAAAGAGAAGAAAGTGTTGATGACACTTCGAAAAGCTTACTTGCTTCACCACTTATGGTCTGGCCCATCACCTCTTCCAAAATAATTCTTGAGTTTGAGAAGATTAATCATGTTTAGAAGTTTCAAATTGGTGAGTCCATTCAGGCTTCAACCAAATTTGACATGCTTAAGGAGTTAGAAGAAAAAGATAAATTCATTGGGGAAACTATTATTGCTCTCTAAAGCATTATTCCAGAATGTTATATAGACCAGTTCAGAAGCAATATAGATAAATGCAAAAAACTTGTTAATGTTGTGAAGGACTTCTCTGCCTGTTTGAATGAAAATCTCCATAGGGAAAAGGAAGCTGAAAGGAATAATCTCTTGTTGGAATTGAAAGAGCAATGTGCAAATTCCTTCACAAATCTTCACCAGCTAATCAAGCAAGGTCAAGACCTTCTCGAGGAAGGAAATTCTTTGTATTTATATAGCTTACAGTGGTTGGATGCCACAACCGTTATCAAAAAATAGATTGACTCAATTGAGTCAACAATTCAGCAGGCATACCATTCTTTCATGCTATCTGAAGACTTGTTCAGTTTCAGTAGATCATCAATTGAGGAACTACACAAAAGGTACTTCAAACTGCAACAACTAGACAATATCATTCTTCCCTTAGGAAATCTCTGGGCTCAAATGTGCGCTGACAACATTTCACTGATGAATCATGCCCTCCTAAAGGCACAACAAGCAACTCTTTCTGACCCTTTCTCCATTAAGGATGGAGAATCTCTACGTGCCTCTATTCAAGTTCATGCACAAATTCTAACCGAGGAAATTTTGTAGTGGAATGATAATAAGGGTAAGTGGGTTGCCCATCTTCAGAAAATCAAGCAGTCTTTCTCCAGTGGTGCATCCTAACAAGTTTCCCCTGCACCCCTTATTCATTGATGTCAAAAGGGGGAGAAACAAAAAGAAGAAGAAAAGGTTTTAAGAAACAGAGATAGTCATCTTAGGGGGAGTTCTAGAGTTTATCTTTTGAAATTTTTTTTGTATTCTGGAATTTTGTTTGCCATCAATGAAAAAGGGGGAGATTGTTGATATTTTTCATAGATTTCATTGATCGGTCCAATATTCCTATCTCTGGCTTATCTCTTGTTTCGAAAGTGGTTTTACCGGTATAAGGTTTTTGGTTCGACACTATTCGGTATAGCATGGGATATCTTTTTGCATCTATGCCGACATCTTCAACATCTTGTGTAATGTGCTCATCTGACTTCATCTCCAATGCAAGCCGACTAAAGTAGATATGCAGATCTGGTATATATATGTGAAGCGGCATAAACAAAAATGATGAAGAATGATATGTGATGTGTGATGTGTGATGGCGGTCTACTGATGTATATTGCAAACTGATATAGTGTTTGTATAGAAGAGCTTTGTGTGTCAGTGAGAACTATATTCATGCATATGTAGATGCAATTATAGCAATTTAGTTTTGTAACACATACTCAAGCTATAAGTCGTCTTTCAGCTGTTATAGCTGGTTTTTGTATTTTGGGTAGTGAGCCCACTGGCAGTGAGCCACGTTTGTATTTTGTATCCGATTAATTAATACTTGAGAGTTAACCCTCTCCATGGTTTTTCCCTTCTTGGGTTTCCACGTAAAAATCTCGATGTTATGTGATGTTGTGTTATATTGGTTTTGTTCAGTATTCTTAATTATGTTGTGGTCAACTATTCAAAAGTTTTAATATTTTCAGAGGAATACTGATTCACCCCTCCCCTCTCAGTATTTCGAATGTTCAACAAAATTAGGAAAAATGAAATGAGATCTCGTTTCTCTTTGAGACCTTGATCCAAAAATGGGATCCCATTTTTTAGAGATGGGATCCCGTTTCATAAAGGCTCAACTTAAAAAAAAGAAAAAAAAAAGATCCCATTTCTAAAAATTTCAATTTTTGGCCTGAATTTTGTTGTGGATTTTGGGTAGGAAAAAAGGATTGGGGAGCTAACCCTTAGCTTTGGACCTGGTTTGACTTGCAACTTGAAGGTCATGCTAATGTTAGTAGAAAAGAGTGACTTTGGACATGTTTGAAGACGTTTTTTGCATAATTTTTTGACAAAATTAAAACCCATTATATATGAGATTGGTAGATTCCAAATATGTAATTTAAAAAAAATTGGATTATCTTTTCTATTTTCAAATAATTTTTGATGAAATTGGTCTATAAACTTGAAATATCAAGGTTTTTTACTATTTTAATAACTTCTTATTAAAAATAATTTTTTGAAAAATAAATTATACGTGCACATTCTTCAGACAATTCTTTTCAATTTAAAAAAAAACAAAAAATGATAAGTTTAGGTGATTTTATATGTGAGGTACATGAGGAATTTTCAAAACAACAATTATGGAAAATAAAAAATTAATTTTAAAAAATTACAAAAAAAATATTGTGCACATTCTTCAGTGTGTTACAGATCTTTTCCCAAAAGGATTTAGAAAAATATAATTATTTAGGCCAAAATATGGATGATGTACACATGCATGGTATGGTAAAAAAAAGTGACTTTTAAACAGTGATTTTTAGACATGCCTATTGAAAATCAATTTGTATAATCTAGGTATTAAAATAAATTACATATTTGGAAACTAGACTAAGAGTATTACATTTCATATTACTGACTTTTTGGCCAAAAAGTGAACTCAACTTCTTGCACACACCCAAGAGTAAAGACTTACTTGAAGATATATGAACAATTTGGAGACACTCTCTACATAATACTTGTAGTATTGTATCCTTCAACTGCTTAACAACTTCATTTCCTTTTTAAAGTTGGGTCACATACATGATTGAATCCCTAGATAAACCCTCCACCTACAAAATCTCCATTTTCCACCAAAAAAACCAACCTCACCTCAAAAATGAAAAAATACCAAATACACAATTGGATGCCCAACCCTAATCAACAAAAATATAACAGTACAAAAATCCATGACCTACAAGAATTCCCACCTAAAATGAATGTCTCAAATTGAATAACAACTATTTAAGTATAGAAGTAGCTAGGAGGAGTAATAGAGAGTAGATGGAGATATTGTAGGTAGCT
The DNA here is from genome assembly GCA_007258455.2 of Sequoia sempervirens. Classification (NCBI taxonomy): domain Eukaryota; kingdom Viridiplantae; phylum Streptophyta; class Pinopsida; order Cupressales; family Cupressaceae; genus Sequoia; species Sequoia sempervirens. The sequence continues at coordinate 66,323,800 of VDFB02270651.1, forward strand.
AGGAGTTCTCCTTTGCATCAAAGATGGGAACATGAGTGAGTAAATATAGCACCATGATATTTGGCACTTAAAATAATTTTAAAACATACTTTATTATTGAGTTCCTTTGAAATATATTTCCTTTGAATAATTGATGAAACCTAGGGGAGAATTGGAACCATGTTGATCTTAGGAGATGGTTCAAGAACCAGATTAAATTGCCAACAAACACATATTTTTCCATTTATTTTGAGTTGAAGGTAGACCAAGAGCCCAAAACCTTGGTGAGGGTTCCTAGTTCCTAGTCTTTGAGAATGCTCCAATGACTTCCTCTAGAAAATTTATAATTTTTAGAGCTTCATCATCTACCAAGAACTCTTTGAAATCTTCTTAAAATATCTTTTTTGGTACTTAAAACCTTTTCAAGAACTAACCTTATGTTTGTTAGAAAATTTATTGGGGGTTCCATTGGTTTTTGGAACTTCTATATCCTCTGAAATATCCATTTAAATTATTTTATTTCCACTATTAGAGGTTTTCCAATAACCTATAATAACTTGTTGAGAACTTTGGATAGTTTCAATAATATTTAAACACTTTCCTTTCATTATAATTCATCCATCACATGGACCTTTCTTATGTTTGTGCTTGAGGGTTTGAACCATGGACCTGCACACCAAATCGGTAGGTTTTAGGCCTCAAAAAGGAATGGGGAAGAGGAACCAATATAAGACAAGTAGAGAATAAGACTTGAGATAGAACAAGAACTTGGAACATAAGATTTCAGGTTCCAATAAGAGTCTGAAATCCACTAAGTAATTTACATGTCGAGAGTGAAAAGAGTACTAGAACCACAACCTCAAGGTTTCAAGTTCCAATTGGGGACCAAGGTTCAAAAGGGATCAATAACCTTACATATTAGGGAGTAGACTTTAGGAGGAAATGTAAAATTAGAACATGAAGTTCTAGGTTCCTAACAAGTCTTAGGTCCAACAAGGAATTGAGACAAAAGACTTCAAAGAAGGGGAAAGTGAGGCACTAGAAGAAACATGGACTTGGAAGAACCTTGGAGTATCATTTGGGGTTCAAATGCTGCAAGGAAATTGAGGGAAAAATATTATACAACCAATTTTGGATTTTGACAACTTAGACTATTGGCTAAAGTATAAGGGGAAATAATGAAAATATAAAATTCATATCTCAAACATAGGGGCCCATTAGGGTATCTTGGATCAATTATAAATAGTGGATCACAAGTGATCAAGACACACACACAAATGGAAGGGACTCAAGGAAAAAATGACACTATATACATGAGTCCCAATAGGTTCCTCTGTTGTATCATCATCATATATTAGGTTATCAAAATCATCAATGTTACAAGAGAATCCATAGTGATATCTTCTAGGAATATAGATCTATTCAAGTCTCCAGACATATCCCAAATTCTAATCTAAAGAGTGTAAGGTAACTCAATGAGTGAGATGTAAATAATTCCACTATCAAAATTACAAAAAATAAATCTTAGGCCATGATTATTCTTGTTAGCCCATATTTTCTCTTACCAACAAGTACCTAGTTTGGAAACAAGTTCATGGAGATAGGGCAAGCGATGAAGTCAATTAATATGTTTTGATATTTTATCTTCTCAAGACCTATAGTTTCTTTTTTTAGGGTGATACCATAAGAATTAATTAAAAACACATTATCAACTATGAGACACTCCTTAAATGAGTCAAATACAAACCAAACAAGCAAAAGAAAATAATAATCTACCCCAAATCACACAATCATGAAATACCTAAGAAAAAATAAATTATCACAATTTATATTTAGTACAAGTATGATTATCACTTACAAATATCACAAAGTGCACTTGATTTCAATACTTTTACAAATGTTAAAAAGAGGCTATAATATTGAAACTACAAATTGAGAGTAGAGGATAAGTGCATAAAGTTGGGGATAAAAAGCAGCCAAGTGTACATTTTAGATGAAGCATGTACGCACTTTATAAAAGACACACATGATATCGGATGTAAAGATTATGGATCATATTAAAATTATAATGCATGCACATTATTTTTAATCCTCCAAGGTTTATCCATATACATTATAAATGCATACATGTTATACAGTATGCTCACATTATAGCATGAGTACATTTCTAAAATAATTCAAATATTTCAAAATCCTTCCCTTTAAGCTAGATTTCTAAGCCTAAGGGTTGGACCTCCATTTTTGGCTAACAAGTACTTATTTTCAACATAAAATAGAAAATTCAAATTTTAACCTCATCAACTTTATACATCAACTTTATATGTTTTATGATTAAATTTCATGAACTCGTTACCAAAATGTGAAGCTATTACTTAGTTTTTTAATCATATAATTTTTTATTTTTTAAAAAATATATTTTATTTTATTTTTAAAAAATATGTTTTATTTTATTTAAAAATATATGTTTTATTTTATTTAAAAACATATTTTATTTTATTTTATTTAAAAAAATATTTTGTTTTATTTAAAAATATATTTTTTATTTGACAATGTCTTCATATTTCTCAAATACATATGTATTATTTTTTTCTACAAAATTTGAACCATGTATATAAATTTAAAACATTAGAAAAAAATGTATTGTTAAATTTGTTTGGATGTTATATTCTGCATAGACACAGTGATCTTATTTTCAATATGTGCCCACTTCAAAAGGTCACTAAAAATACTCAACAAAAATACAAGAAACATATAAATCATAGTACTTAGAGCTCTTAGCTATATTAATGACAATTAGTTTTTTTTTAAAATAGTGAAAAAGAGAGGGGATGCACACAAAATACTATGTTATATTTTAGTGATAAAATTAGGAATATTTGTGTGTGCTTAACATTTCACCATCTTGCTAGTGAGGTTTGAATGGAGGTGTTGACTTACTTTATGGTTTATTGGATCCTTCTTGAAGGCCTGCAAATTTTTATTATTAGTTGGTATAAAGTTTCTCCCTTTTCTTATTTGGTGATTTTGGAGATGTGAAAATATACTCCCATGTTTCTTGTCTTGGGTTTGTGGAAAGAAAAGAACACCAAGATAGTCTGAGAATAGTCAAGAAACAACAAAGAAATCTTAAATAGTACTAAAAAAATTGCAAGAAAATATCAATGCAAATATTTGGTTGTGCCAAAAGAATGCCCTCTTATCTAAAGTTAAGGGTTAAGAAAAATTGGGGCATTAATCAAGACCTAACCAACATAAATTGGGAAAAAATATTCCTATGTAAAAACATAAATTGGAAGCCTCTAAAAATAGGATGGGTTAAGCTTAACTTTGATGGGTGCTCAAAGGGAAATCTAGGAATTGTTGTGGCTAGGAGAGTTATAAGGGATGAAAAAGGAAGAATGGTCAAAGGTTATGGTAAAAATTTAGGAAAGAGGTCAAATAATGAAGTTGAGGTTACAACTATTTGGTGGGGGGTGAAAAGATTGCAAAGGTTGGGTTTTCAGAATGATGTGATTGAAGGTGATTCAAAAATCATCATTGATCTTCTCAATAATAATCACACCCCTTCCTAGAAGATGTGTAACATGATAGAAGAGTGCAAGATATTGTTAGGTAATTTCAATAAGTTAAATGTTATTCATACTTATAAGGAATGTAATCAAGCAGTAGATGTTATTTCAAATTTGGGTCTAAAGTATATGGATTGGTAGCACTGGACCTTTTCAAATCTCCTACTTGATATATGGGAGGTTTTCTCTAATGAAAGAAGAAATTCCAATGAACATCCTTAGTGGGTTGGCACCTTTATTTTTTTATGACATGGATTTTTTCTATAAGTGGAAATGAGAACATGCTAGCTGATGTGGATGATATGGGGTTCCCTATGAAGATGGATGACATGGAAACTAATATTAATTATAATTTTATACAAAATTAAATGAAAAATACTTGTGTTTGTATAGTCCATATTTTTATAGGTCTTAGGCAATTATTTAAATGTTTTATTTAAATAATTTGTGTCTTAAGTCATTTAATATAAGGGGAAAAATATTGTTCTTTCATTTAAAATTCTTGTTTAAAAGATCTTATTTAAAAGATTATTCCTTGATGTATAAAAAGGACTTCAACTGAACAAGTACACAAATATCCACAAAGTTCTTATCAACTCTATCCAAGGTTCTACTTAGTTACTCAACCCTAGGACTTTGCTACTAGGTCCACTAGATACATTATTTTGCATCCTTGTATAAGACATTCCAATATTGGTTAGAAAAAATGTTACAAGGCTTATGGGATTCAAAACATTGATCTTTTCCCTTTCAAACAATATTATTTGATAAAAACCCTCACTCACTAGGTGGTTGATAGTTTTTGCAAGACAATCATACACACTATCATTCATTCCTCATACATGCAAAATTTTAAAGGCTTGAGCCCCAAAGGGTTTTTAGATATCCTCAAAAAAAAACTTTCTACCAATTTTCATAACTTTTTGACAGTGGAAAACAAAGATATGAAATTTTCTTTGTCACTGGAAACCCTAGTCCAGTCTCAGACCCACTCTTAGTAAAAATTCCATAACTCACACAAAACTCAACAAAAATGCATGAAACCAAAAGAATTTGTAAGATAAGATACAAAAATAACTTCCCAAGGTGTGTGTAGGTCCATACCAGACTGTACAAATCTGTACCAAGCCATACCATAAAGATTACAGATTGTTTACACAAGAAAATGCAAGGGGAAGCGTGCAAAATGAAGTGTTTTTCATTCCAGATCTTCTCCCCCACCTGGAACTCATGTGTAAATCTCATATTTATTCAATTAAATTCATTCCAATCACCCAAAACTAATTCCTAACTTCCAAAACCAAAAATGCAACTTTTAGGTGACAACAATGACAACGTTTGCAACTTTTTTGCAACTTTTGATAAGTTTTCCCCTAAACACCAAAACTAGTCGAATATGACCTCAAATGGCATTAAATGGTCTAAATTGACCTTATTGACCAAAAACAAGCCTAATAAATCAAAAATAAAACTTGTACCAAATGATAACATATGCACCCAAAAGGATGCTCCTGCATCATACTCCTAAGGGGAAGAAAATTTGGGTTTCATCTCAAATATGAATCTTCTTTCTTGTCTTCCAATTCCTTTGCATGCATGCATTATTTTCTTTTTGTTGGATCTCAACTAATTTTTTTTCAACTGGTTCACTTGTGCTTTTTGGTCCAACAACATGCTTCTTGAGCCATGCCCAATTGAGTGTTATATATCCATGGTGTTTTGCTTGTCTCCTCATTCTAGCTTTAGCTTTGATTGCAATTGGAGATTTATTTTCTCTTTCACCCCCTTTGTCTTCTTTAATTGCACAAGAAACAAACATATTAAATAAATCGCATTCTTTGTTTTCATACTTCACTTCTTCATCCAATTTCTCAAACCATAATCTGTATACCCTACACACTTAATCTTATACACTCAATGGGTTGAACATTATCCCTCAATTGTAAACCCTCAACCCTCATCCCTATACCCTAAAGCCTCAGCCTAATACCCTAAACCCTATACTCTAGAGCTTCAAGTTGACCATTTTGGTGTATAAATTTGACACACTTTTTAAAGCCACTTTGGGACCCCTCCTAATGGTGAATACTCACTCTAAGGAAATGGATGCCAAAATAAATAAATACAAGCATGCATATGCATTCATACATACATTCATGCATTTTTACATACATACAAGCATACATTCATACATTCAAACATACATTCATTCATATATACATTTGTGCATACATAAATACATACATACGTTCGTACGTACATACATATATACATACTGTGCATACATATATATACAAACATACATACATATAAACACATACAAACAAATTAAAACAACACATAATGCACACATGTTATAAGGTGCTCACATTTTTTCCTGCTTTGGGAATTCTCAATCCTTTGGCTTGGATATGCTTTGGATTTCCAACCCAAAGGCTTGGACTTCCTTTCCATTGCCTAAAAATGTTTTTTTGCATATTCTACAAAAATTCACATAATCTCATTCATCCTCCCCATCAGGTTTGCACATATTTCAAGTTCGAGTAAAAAAAGCACCTGTGTAATTTTAAGCTCTCTCTTAGCTATCTAATGATGTAATTTTTTTCACATTTTGACTATGTTAAAAGGCTTTCATCTTTAATTTCTTTTGTTGGTGTATCCGTTTTTTTATCAAAAACCAATGTTTGGTATTTTTTACTTTATTTTTTAACCGTTCATTAAAATTTAAAATAAATTACATTTTTAGAAACTAGACTCCATTCTACACATATTCAAAAAAATAAATTAGTTTTCAATTAGTTTTCAAACATTTTTTGGGGAGCAACCTCAAATTTCTATTTTTCAGGATGTGTCCACTTTGAAAAGTAGTAAAAAAATTATATATTCATAAAAAAATTAGGGTATGTGTAGGATCATCATGGAAAAAATAGGCCCTTAAGTGGTGAAAATTTCAAAAAAATCAGAGTTAGGCAAGTTGACGTAAAAATTTGAATAAGTTCTCTATATTATTTCAAAAATATGTAAGAATAGAATCTGTAGAAAATTGAATGCAATTTCTAAACTACTAGGTTTTTTTTTTAAATCTATTTGGTGAAAATTTGAAATTTCAATGCAGAGTACTTAAATTTCGGGAAAAATAAGAAGTAGGTGCATTCGACCACCCTAACCACAATAAAATGATAATATTATTTTATAATATTCTAGATATATAAGTAGAGGACTCATGTCTGGATGTGATGCATATTTTTTTGTAATTTTTTAGCAAGTAAATAATTAATTATGAATTTTTTATTACAACTTTTAAAAAATATAAAAATTTGTATGTCTGACCACCTTAACTTGGTCAAAACTTCATTGAATTCTTTTTTTTTTAATCCTATAGTATGTGAAGCATAGTATGTGATGCATGTTTCAGATTCAAAAAATGTAACACCGCTTGAAAGTTATAGATGTTTTTCAATCAGCCTATCAATCGGGACTTTAGTCGTAATTCAAATAGAAAATGAATAAAAATTATTTATTAAATTCAAAGTAAAACATAATTTATATTGGTGGAAATTTGAGAATCTCCTTTAAAAACCCTTTTTCGTTTCATCAGTTTTAGGTAAAAAAAAGTCGTCAACCACATACCATACACATACCCATCATATTGCCAATTTTTGGCCCATCATGATCCTGCACATACCCATTATCAAAAAAATTGGGGATAAACTACATGTTGTTAGCTAATTTCTCACTCAAGTGATTTTAAAAATACTAAAAAAAGTTAACATTTTAGGGGGGCCACAACAGATGCTACGTTATGTTTTTTTGAAAAAAATACGACCGATTTGTGTGGCCCCCCTTTTTGAACCCCTTAATCTTTACCATTTTCAAAAATAAATAAATAGTAGTTTAGAAAGTGATTCAGAGCACTACAACCCTTGTTTTTGTTGCATCTTAAAATTTTGAGTGTAGTTATCCTCAATTTCTCATCCAAGGTCAGTATTTCCTAATTTCAGGAAAAAAGTGGCCACTTAAGACCCCTTTTTGGTCCCCCATCTTTGTGCACTTACCCTCAAAGGGGTTCATGGGGGATATAAGCCCTTAGCGGCTTCCTTAGCTGCTAGTGTTGGGAGTGTTGTTTAGTGCCCAATGCTAATAGTACATTTTTATTTTTTATTTTTTTAATTTTCTAATATCAAACGAACTTGTGCAAGGGGTCATATGGTCTCCTTGCTAAAATATTTTTTCCCCCGAAGCTTCTGATATCAAATATAGACAAATTTTATATAAAAAATCATCTCCTCAACCTTCTAAATAGGATGACAAGGTTCAATTGGTATTAAAATGCTCTTGCAAAAAGTTTCTCACCAGTTTTGAGCTTCAAACCCCTGTTTGCAACTATGTCAAATGATCTTTAAATCGGTGAAATGAAATCCAATCTTGACTTTCTCGAGCCTCTTGGACACATTGAAATAGTAAAAAATGTTGTAATCACATAGATCTTATTAGCAAATATGCAATACAAAGAGGTTATCAAATCTTTATAAACCCTTTCTAATTCTCCAGATTGTTTAAAATGCAAGAGAAGAGTAAATGGGAATTTACAAGATCTTACATTAAAAAAATAAAACTCTCAATTAAGAATCTATTATCTTAGAATTCTCAAAAAAAAAATCTATGATACCATGTTAAAATTTGAAAGATTGATAACCCAAGAAACTTTATAAGAAATTATAAGTTGCATAGATTGACAAAACATAAACAATAAAAACTAGTGACTTTGAGAGATATGAAATATAAGAATGCATAATTACATTATGAACTTTCAAGATATCAAATACAAGCTAGGTAGCGAGTTTATATAGAACTAAGGAGAGGATGGAGGTGGAAAATCAACCAATAGGAATTGACCACCAATAACCACCAAATGTGGTAAATGCTCCACCCTTTAAGGAAATACTCCACCTATTAAGGATAGGAGCACCTCATCACCTTATCTCCTATTTATTAAATAATAAACTCAGTTTATTATCCTAAGCAAGGTTAATAAGTGTAGGAAAAACCTATGACTAAGGAAAAATAAAATTTCACACTAGGAAAATAAAAATTCACACCAACATGAGTTAGAAGGATTAACCTTTCAATATATCTTACAGGTTGGGAAGCATTTACTTATTAAGGAGAAAACAGTATGAAAGGTTATGATACAAGAAGTCATGTAGGTAATCTATAGGAAGCAAAATTGAAAAGGGTATTTCTAGCTTGTATAAATTGTTTTTGAAGTATATTTTATTTTTTATTTTTTAATATTTTTTTGTATTATGAATGTAGTATTCTTAGATGGGGAAGCCCAATGAAGGGAAATAGGTTCATCCCAGAATGAACATCTGAAATCAATAGGTTCCTTCAATAAACTATGTTTCTTCATAGTACCTCAAATAGCATACTACTATGCCATAAAGCAGAATAAGACATAGTTTATTTCCCACCATTAATCCTTAGATGAAAGTTCATGCAATTTTAGATCTTACAAAATCAACCAATTTCAACAACATGCATTAAACATGAAAGATGAAACAAAATACATGAACACAAAGATTTACGTGGGGAAAACCCTTTCGGTTAAAAAGCCCCACACTCCAAAAGCATAGATCCATTGTATTATTCAACAACCAAATACACAATTACAATACAATTGTAGGCTCTAAACCTTTACATAGAGATTTACATCTTGTTCCATCTAGAGAAAATTCAATAGCATAACCCTTGTGAATTCAGTCTCTCCTCTCATAACTACTCAAGCAAAATATCATATTTATAGAGCTTACATTGCACAAATTAGACATTTCTAAATTGAATTCCAAAGACTGAAGATGCAACATGGAAAGTGCCAAAACCATTGCACATGCATAATAGTAAGTTTCCAATTGTCACCAAACATGCAATCGCCAAAATAACTACACCTCGAAAAATCACATTTCATGCAAATTCAACACGAAAATATAAAATGCCTTCATGCATAACTCACCTATAAAAACAACTTTCCAACTTGACTCCTCATCAGAAAAAAAAATAAAAAATTTGCAAGTTGTAACTCACAAGACAACGTGAGAAAATTAACAACATTTAAAAATTCAATGCTATGTAAAAAAAAGGTTGATACACCTTCCTTTTCCTAGAACATTCTCCCACTTGTCGAACACCTTTGAAGATTCCATGAAAGTAATAGGATTTAACTGATAAGAGTCAACCGATTAAAGCACATCATCACAACCATACATGCAATCACATGAATCTCAAACAATAATTTTTTGCTCCAACCAAGACACCTGCAACAACATCCAATATCTCCACCATCTCAGGAAATAGTTCCTGCCATCCTCCAAGGAAAGGAATGAGCCATGGTGTATATGCACTAGTCTAAAGAACACAAGCATCAGATCCAACTGATAGAAAAGGCTACATAATACTAACACCACTCCACTGTGCTCACAAGCTATACAGAAGAATCAACATCAACTTCAAAGCCCACAACCCAAACACAATTGCGAATTCATCCTCCAAAAAATAAGATAGTGCATCAGCTAGAACAACAACTAGGAAACTGACTGCTCTCATCCAACTGACCAACCCACATGACTAAAAATAGCACACACAACAAGTGACAATCCATCCAATCACCCATACCTCGAAGGTATCCACATCAGAAAACTCATGCCACCTACATAGCCAACCCATCAACTGCAAATACAAGCTCCATGTTCCAACCAGTCGAAGAAGACCAAACACATCAAAGAACTCCCATTGCATGGGTAATTTCAAATATAAAAGTATCAAAGTAATACCGAGTCTACTAATCATAACACATAGAAATTGTAGCCATGTAGTACCAAGGACCATCCACAAAGATCTACAAATACTACAAACCACTATTACAAGAAACATCTGTCAATAATCTTCCACAACTCTCCCATGTTCTCTTTATTTGACAAAATAAAAAGATATTGTAAAAACCTTCATGTCATCACCCAAGTGACAACACGTGACCAAAAAAAGGTGATCATCATAGCTCCACATCGAAATTCATATGAATCCGAACATATAGGAAGAAGAACCAAACTAAAGAGAAAAAATCTGCAAATCATAAACATGTAGCATGTCCTTCTACATACACATCCAAATGCTAACTGTGTCAAGTAAGATCTCCTTTACAACCCCAAAATAAAATCCATAACATGCAAACCCATTCAACCTCAAGAGATCAAGCATAACATATGCATCATGTATCTACATGGATGTAAGATTCTCAAAGAAGATCAAACTACTCTGTTTCCCATCTCAAGAAATCAGCCCACTACCATCCCCTATGATCATCATAAATGAAAATGCAAACCAAAGGAGATAACCATGTTATCCATCTCTCATAATGAATCCTCTAGAACCATCTAATTGAAGCTCAAGATCCATGTCTAAGAAAGAAAGCATAAAGCACCTGAGAGAATCAATGGGTAATACCTCTCAAGTGATAATTTGTCGAGTAGACCAAGAGTGGGAAATGAGAATGCTCCTACAAGATATGCAAGCCATTGTGACTCCTCCAAGAGAAATCTCTTCATTGGTCTCTATTGAACTCACATCCAATTAAGGTGTAGGCTCCTCAAACTTTCTATTGAAATCTCATCAAGAGTAACCATTTCAACAACACTTCTCTCATCTCAAGAGAAATACATCCTCACCTCATTCTCCATGTATCCATGAGCACTAGCAAATAATCATCTCATGCTAAACTCCAAATGCATCACTGCACTATCATGAAGTTCTCAAGCATATGACCAATGCACCCTGTTGACATGGATGTTAGTTGCACACCAAGAGACAGATAAATTCTCACAGAGATACCACAGGAACCTATCTATCTTGAAAGACTCCACCGAGAAAAGCTAAATCTAAGGCTGACACAGCTTGAGGCCAAGAATCGTTTATGTCAGGTCTTGACACACTAGGTTCACTCAGGGTTCGTTGTGATAATTTTTTTAAACACAAGGGGTAAATGGTCCTTAAGGTACTGGCTGGTATCATTGAGATATGAAAATAATCTCGGTCTGGTCATTCAATAACTTCATGAAATCAAAAAAATTGCAACAATATTTCATGAAATTGAAATAAATTGCATTCATTCAAGTAGATTTAGCATTAAGCATTCAAAAATTTCATGGAATCAAAATATTTGTAATAAAACTCCATGCATTCATCAATTTTTGGAACATTTTCTGAAATATAAAACATCTATTCTAAAAAAAACCATAACAAATTATTGAAAAGTAAAATTTCTCCCAAGTATTATCCATGCATGCCTCAAGAAATAACCAAACCAAAGAAAACCATTTCATATGTCACCAGATTGCTTCACAGCTAAGCATATAATGATGCAAGAGTTTAAAGAAAAGGGGGGATTATTTGCTACTAGATAGTGTCAGTATGCACCCTTAAATGACATAGCACATAGTCTTGTCTTATATGAACAAACAATCAACTACGTGTAAGATTTCATATGAGGAAATAGCTTTGAAATTGGCTTTGATATTAGTTAACTTGTAATGAAACATACAAATTTTTAATTTGGAATGGAACAAAAGACAGGAAAAAGAACAAAACTTGAAAAAGAATTTGTTCTCTGACATCCACAAATTCTGAACTTAAAATAAAATGAAACTACATCTCTTGGTCTTTTATAAGAACAAGATGTTATGGGAATTTAACCAACACATGAGAGGAAATCCAAGGGACGAGTCACAACAAGGCACATGGAACATGGTAACTGGCAGAAGAACTTTTGAATAAGTCAACAGATATCAATATTTTTCGACACTTTGAAACTTTTGGACTTATGTCTTTAAAATTCAATCAGGAAATCAACCCGGATTGAGAAAAATTGTCTAACAATATGTAGGAACTTCCTCTACTGGATATTCAAAATGATCAGGTAGAACCGGATATAGATACCCCAATCCACCAACACTTTTAGTTCCCACACTTAGGTTCAAGCTCAGACGTAAAACACCTAGAAGTGAATTACCTTGAATCAAGGTACTCTCCTTCGTCGCATGCATAATACCCGATTTCCCAGTACTTCTTTGTCTCAAGCTCCTCCTTCACATGAAATCTCAGAGTGTACCACCCAACTTGGTTATGTCACTGCTCATAATCCAAATTTTCTTGACCGTCCATACTGCAACATACTCCAACATCCTATTTCTCCAGCCCATAAAATTCTATATATCAATCCCTTTTTAAAACATTAATAAAACTCCCATTAAAATAAAACCATCATTAATAAATCATCCTTTTAAAGCAAAACATAAATAACATGCTTGTAATGCATTCTCGCATAATTATCCTTTTAAGCAAGTTACCAAAAATTTTAAGCTTCCTAGGAAAAACTAAACAATCAACTTTAATATCCAACATTCTTTCATTGTTACCTGGTACCCAATACCTGACAAACTTCATCTTTTACCAAAACAAAATTTACCTAGATCCCAGTTACCACCAAAACCTTCATAATTCCCGAACCTTCACTTCCACATTGCAATAACTTACCAAACCTTGCATTAAACATTCCAACCAACCTGGCCTTCTAGTACTTGGTATCCAATACACTCAAATCACAAAATACTTCAAAAAAATCCACTTTATCATGGACCTCTGGTGATCCTTTTCCAACCAACACCTATCATAAGCATTTAATTTTTTCCTCGAGTCCCCAAGCCTTACATTCTTGGGGTGTGTTGTGAGACCACACAACTTTCAACCAAGAAAACCAAATTTAAAAGAAACCCAGGACAAGGTTACTTGCTATAAATTGTAACTTATGAATATTTTCCAGTAATAGCTCCTTACCTTTACCTGAATTCTAGCATAAAAAATTATAAAATTCCTCCAGAAAGTATCAGTGTGTGCATTGATTGATTCATGTCTCTAAAACTTGGTGAAAAAACTAGTTAATTGACATTGAACAACATAATTTAGTAATCCTCCAAAGCCAACCTTGGATAGAGCCTTGTTGCCATTCAAACGTCCATAGCCCTGAAAAGTTATCTCTATAATCCCCCCAAACATAGCTCTACTACCAGTCAGGCGTTTATTTCCCTAGTAGAGATATTTGAATAGCCTAAAGAGTTGAATTTTCTCTTTTGATATTTCTTTGATATTCATTTTTTCATTTAATATTTCTTTGTAAGTTCTTTTGCTTCAACTTGCAGGCGACAAAGCCTCCTATTAGGTTGGGAATTACAACGGTAGTGAAGGTTACTTTTTGATTTTTTATTCAATACAAATCCCTTCATCATTTCACCAATTCCAAAAAGACTCAGTTAATTATTTCCTGTATGTGCAACTTTTCAGCTAAATTTTACCACCCTTATGCCAAATTTCAGCTAACTGCAATTCGTTAGATCTGCCCAAAAATAAATATAAGTTAAAATTTAGCAACAAGTTACCAAATCATCAAATTAATTCTAAAATTAGAGACGTTGGTCACCACCCTTCCATTTTATTTTATGGCAACCCGCTAAAACAAACTTGGCTGACAATTTCAATTTTGGTGGCATTGCACTAACATTAATGTATCAGTCTTGTCATGATTATACTTAAGCCCAACCATCATATTCTACATTTAATTTGCACACCTTAACACACAAGTATTGCTTCCTTCAAGCTCTCCACATGTTGACATGTGCCACCTCACCAACTTAATTTTCCCTTTTAAAAAGCACACATGGACATCTTCATGATTAATACAACTCAATAGACTAAACTGAAATGACCACCATTTAATTCTGAAATCTTCATTTGGCTTGATTCATGATCTTCGTACTAGAAAACTTCAAAGTAATGACCACTAGCTTCATGATAATTTATTTGATTTAACTTTTAATTATGGAGAAAAGTGTCTTGTTGCCACCTCAACTTGCATTCCCAATATTTTCTATCCAGGCAACTATGTACCGCAGATTTCTCATGACTTTCTATAAATTCCACACTTTCCTTCAAATTCTTCACTTCTTCTTTCAATTTCTTCAATTTTCCTTTCACCCTGCTTGTTCTTTCTTGCTTCCAAGCTATGGATACACCCATCTACTTCACTTGTGTTCATCACCAGAATGGCTTCCTTGGTCTAATTATGACCCAAAGGCTTGGAAAAGTCTTCTTCCTACGGACTTCCTCCACTAAATCGTCCTTGTGCATGGTTCTCAAGGAAAATTTTGTAAATTCCAAGGTATATTTCAAGTTGAATTCAAACCTGGATTCATGCTTTGTAGCTTCACTTCTGGACCTCGACCTTTTGGTAGCTGAAATTCGTTATGCAACTATGATGATAGTACAACCCAAATTTCTAGGGAATTTGGACCATGTTCTCTCTATCGCTCATTCGACCATGGGAATTCCTTCTGCTAATGACATTCCATGGTTTCTGGAGCAAGGGGAAGTAGTTCCTCTTTATCCCTTCCTTACTGCTCTGCATAACCCAAACATTGAAGACCATAGGGACAACGCTTATCTGGGGTACACCCTCCTCATGGATGAAGTGTCCCAAATTGACTAACCAGCCTACCCATTGTTCCAGCATGACTCATTTTGTCTCTTTTTGCTCTTAACAATGAGAATTTTGTATTTTCCATGTATATACGAAATATAATGATTTTTTTTCTTTTCTGTAATCAAGCGTGTTTATTTTAAATGGTTTTACCTTTTCAATTTATAGTACAATATTTTAAGAATTCATTTCTCATGTGTTTTAGCTTAAGCAGAATTCGCTAATGCAGGGAACGAAATTAGAAAGGAAGAAACAAACCCTACTAAAAAAAATTAACCTAACTAACTAAAATTTACCCTAATTAGGTGACTAACCCTAATTAAGGAATTTACCCTAATTTATACCACTATCTTCATAATTCCCTTTGTCTGAATTATAGTAGGCTTATATTTAAATTTACTTGAAGAAATTTCAGATAACCTAGACTATAGTGACAAATTATTTGAAATTTTCTATGTTTGACAAACAAAAATTTGAATGCATACATACTAATAATTTTGCTAAAATGTATGGAAACAACCTCATTAATGCTTGATTACACACACCTTCGTTGTCTTCTTGACATCATACCTTCTTCTAGTCCTCTTTCATGGATCTCCATTTTACTTTGCTCTGTTCCACGAATGACTACATTCATTTCTTGATTTTCTTTCTCTCCAAGATTCCTTCAGTTATTGGTTCGGTCTTTGATCTCAACATCACTATTCATTCCATTAGGCCAAATATTAATAAAATTCACACAATTATCAAAAAGAGAGAAAGTAAAAACTTAATACTATGTATTTTGTGTAAAATCAAGAATCTCTTCCCTTTTAGGTTGTGGATTCACAATTAGGGGTGAAAAGCATGTGTCTCTCACTCATTTCCCCTGCCCTTTCTCTTCATTATCACCTTCCACATGTGTGAAGATTGGTGACTCAATCCTTTCACATTCATGCTTCAAATGTGTTGTTTCCAAATCTTGATGACTTTGCTTCTTTTCCTGCAAAATTTCAGGAATCTTCTCATAACGATTACGGTTAGTAAATCAGTTTGATCTAAAACTTAAATTTCCAATATTTCCAGTTTCACTCGAGTTAGGAATTTTCTTAAAATTCAAACCTCCTTCCAATAATGGTTCCTTTCTTCTCGCAATTAAATATTCCTCCATTAACAGAATTACATTATAGGTGGCCAAACATACCCTAGTTAAAAAAAATTCATAGTCAAGTTCGCTATGATCAATTGATTATGAATCGTACACTCGGTAACCCTACCAAAAGTGAACAAACTTAAGGGATAAACCCTTCGATTAAGGACTTTCTAGAGCTTATCAACTTCCATTTTACTCTCCATTACAAATTTGCTTAGGTTTTCACCTCACAAGAAAATTTCCAATCTGGAACTGAGACAACAATACTGACTCCAAAGATATTGGAGGTGGCCCTCCTTCTAGTGCCACTCTTGTTGATGCAAATGTTAGTCACACACCAACAAATAGATAAATTCACATAGAGACACCACGAGAACCTATCTTTCTTGAAAGACTCCACTGGGAAAACCTAAATCTAAGGCTAACTTGGCTTGATCCCAAGACTCGTTTAAGTCAAGTCTTGATGCACTAGGTTCACTCAGGGTTCATTGTGATAATGTTGTTAAACACAAGGGGTAAACGGTCCTTAAGGTACACTACTATATTTGACTCCAATTTCTGACGAAAGCTTGTTGAAATATTGACAACCTATTGTCGGAATACTGACAAATCACTAAAATAATTTTTGTCACTTTTTTGACTAGCTTTAAAACGTTGAAATCATGACTCAGCTTTGTCGGTTGCCACCACAAAAAAGGGATCTGGTGTTCATTGGAATATCGACGAAATTATCGTCGATCTAACGATGAACAATAGACAAAACACAAGTGGCATGCCTTTGTGAAAGCGTTGGAACAACAATAGAAGTTCACCAAAATTGTGACAAAATAGGCAAGTCATTACGACAAAAGTTTCATCAGATGTATTGCAAATATCAGTGAAAGATCAAGACTATTACAATGATCAAGATTTCCTAAGAAGATATATCGGGAGGACTAGCCCGTGGTCTCAGCGATGAAGTTTCATCGGTGAGATACTCATCTTGTCTCATCGATGAAGCAAGAGGGAAGCATATAGGCAAGACATATACCATCAGAGTAAGTTTTGAATGTCTACCCAACCCGCTATGTCACGTTGATAAGATTACATCAACATGAGTCTTGGCAACATATTTGAGATTGAAAGAACAACAAAAGCTCATTGAAATTGTGATGAAATAGGCAAGTCATTACGATGAAAGTTTCATCGAACGTATTGCAATTTCGTCAGATGCTTTTGGAGGTTCGTCGGTTGCTTTCGTCGAAAGTTCGATGAAACAATGCAATTTAAAAATATATATTCGTTCAAATGTAGGCATATCAGTGAAAGATCAAAACTATTACAACGATCAAAATTTCCTGAGAAGATATATTGGGAGGATTGGCCTGTGGTCTCAGCGATAAAGTTTCATCAGTGAGATACTCATCTTGTCTCATTGATGAAGCATGAGGGAAGCATATCAGCAAGACATATACCATCGGATTAAGTTATGAATGTCTACCCGACCCACCATATCACATCGATAAGATTACATCGACAGGAGTCTTGGTGACATACTTGAGATCGAAAGAATAATCATTAGGGAGACTCACCACGTCAAGGAAACTGCAAAATATCCTAGCGATACATGATCTCTTGCCGATGAAGATACAAATGGATCGAAATAATTATCGAGGTGACTATGGGTGATATTTGATGTATAAGAAATTTTTGAAAAGACGTGTCCTTTCAAAAATTTGATGTATAAGTATCCTTTTTTTATATCAAAGGAGAGAGGCGAATAGTAAAAAAGAATACTGTAGATAGTTTTTTTTTTGTAATGATGTTTTCATCAAAAAGACTCAGATGCATGAATGAAGTTCGATGAAGTTAATAAACATATATGAATTTGTGGCTTAGTCTTTGGTATCAGTTGTCTGTGGAATTATACAGTTATTGGGAAGTATGAAAAATTATATATAGGTAAAAGCTTCAATAATTCTATACAGTTCAAGAAAAATTTCAAGGTTATTAATTCATGTCATTCAATACATTCTACAAATCTAAGTTGAATGCAACTAATTTTCAAATACTATGAGTCATCATCAACACTAACAACTTTAAAGTCACAACTATTGGTCCAATATTGATAAAAATATTGGGCATTATATAAACCACTACTATCACAACTATTGAAACATGCTTAGCTACTAGGTCCTCTCCCCTAGATTAAATTAAGGAAAACATTATTGTAAACACAATATGTATAGAAGAATATGAATGTAAAGGAAAATGGATATTAGCAAAATATAAATGTAAATAAAACTAGTGTGAGTAGAAAATGAATCTAAATTGGTCTTGAACAAATAAAATCATACCCAATTAACATTAAGTTATACTAACCTTGTACTCATTGCCATTGTAAATCATGAAGGTTACTTTGATGCCTTCTGTAGAAACTATCTGGCCACGAGGCAAGAGAAGGCGGTAAAACCAAGTGTATATTGATGACTTCCTGACAATCAAAAAGAAACAAGCAACTAGTCAACCCTATTGGAACAGAATAATCTTATGAATTGATTTTATTTGTTTTACTGGCTAATGGATAGTGGACCTAGTTCTCTTGAATTGAGATACTACTAAGATGTGTTGACTACCGATATTCTGCTTCAATCTCTATAAGTTACTTTTGTCTTAAATATATTCAAGATAACTTTGCAAAAAAATTCTCTGATCTGTTAGAAATTATGTAGATTATTTTGTTAATACTTCTCCATTTTGATATTTTCTTTCAAAAATTCATATAAAGATATGTAATGCCATATTTGAAACTTACATATTTTAATTTTACTAGTTTTGTAATTATAGGATATGATTCCAACAATTGTGAAATGGAATGGCAATATGTTGGATGAATGAAGTAAACTATGCAATTGGCAGGTGTAAATCCAAATTCCTTAACCCTTGCCAGCATCCTTCTTGCTTGTTCTAAAACATGTGCTTTGGAACAAGGCATGAAAATCCATCTAAGTATAATGAAAATGAGATTTTTGTTAGATATTATATTACAGTAAGTTGAATGAATGTAAGTAGAGAAATTTTTGCATACCTACAGATGGTACAAAATTTCATGGTTAAGTGGAAGCCTCCCATCAACAACAAGATCCAAATATCTGTGTATCTATCTCAATCGAGCCTCTAAACCCTTCAGAGCTATCAAATTTTCCACTAACCTATTATGCACAAAAGTCAAATTTTAGAGTTATGTCACCACTCAAAACAAAAGAAACGGAGCTTTGAAACCAAATCCACACACAACACAATGTGGTATTCATACAAAGCAATACAAACAAAACAAACTTAGAACATTAGAATGGAAACAACTTCAAATTATGATGCAAAGCATGGATTCACTTTACTCAACTAGAGGCACATTTCACAATAATGGGTTCTTCATCTAAAACATTTATATGAGGTTCAAATAGTAAAGAGATTGATGAAAGATAGAGGAATTAAAAAGATACTTGGATGTAGTTGGATTGAAGGTTGTAAACTGGTACATTTTTTTTTGTGTAGGAGTCATATCACATCCACAAACATGGCAGAGCTATGCAAAGTAGGAGAAATTGGCTTGGAAAATGAAGGCATTAGGGTATAAAGAATCATTTTTCTGCCACCACGGTGAAAAGTTAGCACTTTTTTTCATCTTTGCATATTGGTTTGATGCTTCAAACGATACATTTCTTATATTGAAAAGTGCATTACCTTATTGAGCTTCTCTTTGTTTCGAGAATAGTTTAATATTTTCTACTTAATAGGGCCAACCATGTGACGGTGGAAGCTCATTTGGCCCCTCCCACCCCTCACATCACTCTCAATTCCCCATACCCGATCATATAACATTAATCATTCATTCATCCATTAAAAACATATAACATTCATTCATTAACATATTTGCATTCATTCATTCATCCATTAATAACATATAACATTCATTCTTTGAGTTTTTACATATCAAAAATATGGTTGTCATAATATGATTACAATCACCTTTTTTTTGTTTATTTTTTGAAGCTAAAAAAAGCTAAAGTGGAGTATCGTTTTCTGAATCATATGTCTCCCCTTCAGTTGTTCTGCCCTCTGCTCGTGATTTTAATGTATGCCTAGTCGTGTACTCACGGCGTGGACGTCGCTGCAAGGGGGGGTCTGCTACTATACCAAAGAAATGTTAAATTGATATGTTTTATTATTATTGTTACAAGTATTTCATTAATTAAAAGAACATTAGAGTGGTTCTCTTTACCTGATGGGGCCACATCATGTTCCTAATCTTGTCTTATAGCCTCATGCTCAACATGCTAAACACCCTCTAAATCCTAATCTAGAGTTGAAACATGAAAGGTTATATTAATTAATACACCAATTGCAATTAAATATGTTTAAAATAACATTAGAGTGGTCATCTGTACCATATGGGGCCATATCATGTTCCTGATCTTCTCTAGCCTGATCATGCTCAACATGTTGATCACACTCTACATGCTCTAAAGTTGAAACACAAAAGGTTACATTAATTAATACACCAATTGCAATTAAAGATGTTTAATTGTATTAATCCATATTGTGTTTTGTATAGCACATGAATACATCCAGTACCGGGATGCACACCATGACCTTCATCTGCAGGTTGTGCTCCACCCTCACCAGGCTACATTCCAATTCATGTGCAGTATTATCATTGCTTGTCTGTTTAAAACAAATAGGCACATAATTACTTTATGGTGGAAATTAATATTGAATAGATTGCACAAGTATTCAATTTTAAATAAACTTTATTGAGTTTATTTACCATGTGTCAGATGCAATGGAAGATTGTGTTTTCCCCAAGACTCTTAAGCTCAACCATGGCTCCATAGCCTTGCTGGAAGGCAATCTTCCTCTTCTATGGGTGCTAGTTGAATTTAGAGCCCCGTGATTTTGCATAAGATCATGAATTTTCTTCTATGGTGTGATAAAACCAAAATTGTTTGCAATTTATTATTTGGATGCAATATTTCATTTATTGATACTTACAATTCATGCGGCTAATTTCATATAACCACCAGAGCCAAGTTTGTGTTGCTTGTGTTTTTCTAGTCTTGCCTTTGTTGTTTTGATGTGTCGGCAGCCTATGAAAAGTTTGAAATACGTTAGATTATGTAAAAAGAAAGAGTAATCAGTATATAATTACATTGTTGATAGTATCACATACCTTCCTTGGCCCTGGTGTCTTTCCTTTTTTCTTTTTAGCCTTCTTGTTTCCATCTAACACCAAGTCCTTCCACTCCCTCCAAAATCATGGGGGGATGCTCGTACTTTTTGTTCTTCTCTAAATGTGACCTATATTGGTCCCTCACATACTTTAGATAGGTACCAGCTTTCTTAAGGACCTTGGTTTGGTTGAATGTTTTATCACCGAACAACACAACTAAACGGTTAATGAGCTCATCTTTTAAATCTTGATTTTGGGCATTCCACCGTGTACATATGGTGGGCCCGAAGAGCTCCAATGTAATATCACTTAGATATTTATAAAAAATATCATTTCCTACAAAATGATCATGGGATCATTAGTCTAAAAAAGTGATCAATAAGTGAATTTCAATTGGATTATATATAATAATAATTAAAAATTTTAAAGTACCTAGGACCTTCTCTATCTTTATGGGAATGAAATCCTCGGTCACCACAAATGTGATCAAAAATGTTCCCGTACTAGTAATACGGGAAGATCCAGGAAATGTTGCTAAACATCACCAGTACTAGTGGCCTCTGCATCCCTAGGTACATGTCCTGACGCATGTTCTGGCATGTGTTCACTGCCAAAGGGTGCACTATTGGATGTCTGCATGCTATGTGTTGTCAAATTTTTAGTCGACAATATAGGCATGGATGATGGGGTCGGATGATGTGATGTATGCACAGGAAGATCAGGATGGACACTTGTACCAACCCCTACTCCTCGGGCAACACCTGCAATACCATGATCATGGCCAGTAGCATCATGAGGACGCACAAAATCCTATAAAAACAACACATATTTTAGTTCATGACATAAAAGAGTAAAAAATATAAAACCATGAATGAACTTATGTTATAATTAAAGGCCTCATGACAGCTTACTTGCAAGTTTTGTGCTCTCTCAGTCAATAGTTTAACCCTCTCTCTTATCTCATCTGTTTGAGGCACTATGAATAACAACTTAAGGATTTCTTCATTGCATTTTTTTTGGGTCTTCCTTATCATATCGAGAGGGTTTGTTGAATATGCGATGTCATCATCACATAATAGTGACTACACCTCCCTATGGATGTTCTCCTCTACTACTAGTGCCTTTCCCCGATCAGCCAACTGCAACAAGAATATTAAAAACATTATTGAAATTAACCCAATAAACTCATAAAAAAAACATAATAATAAAACATTTTTCTCGTATCTAATTTGTACAATTACAATGAGCTAAATCTGTCGGGTAGAAGCTCCTGAAGATGCATCGTGATCTATGATCTGGGCCAGAGCCTTCCTTGTATGATCAATGTCTCGCTGTGACAAAAATTAAATATAAAAAAACATTACCGAAATGAAACCACTAGATTTACGAAAAAAAACATAATAATAAAATGGTATATTGGAGTCATTAATTGGAGGTTGGGTAAAATAGTATATAGTACATACCACCCCCATAGTAACTATGTTTGTATCTAAGTGATTCAAATTGTAATCGATTAGCAACTCTTCCTCTGTAGTTATTGATTTTATCACACTTACGAATACACGATTTCCCTTGCGCACCTCGAATGTGCAATTGGGTTGCTTATTTGTTGACCCAGATCGAGTACTATTTATAAACCCTACAATATCCCCTGTTGCTTTTGGCCTTCCGTCAATGTACATAGCCACTCCTTTATTTTGATCCTTAGCTTTTAGCTATATATAATTTGCTGACAGTGCATACCTACACATACTTCATCTATATTGAACCAGCTACGTCCAATCTTTGTAACTATAACAGGGTCCGACATACTCCATAAATTTAGTAACTTTTTCATAACAAACCTTTATGTTTTCCATGCAAAATAGGCCCAATACATGTAATGACGATGGTGCTCTGCGATATATCCTCTCATTGACACAAAAATTAGTGTTTATTGGAGGAAATTTCTTGGGTACCCATTGTTTCCGTAGATGTTTGTACCTCAAGGGAACCTCAATGTCTCCTATACTCTCATCATCATAAGATCATGACCCCCCTTTAGCAAGAAAAAATTCCATGCGTTTACGAAATTTTCTTCTAATCTTTTGACCTCTAGTTGATCTCCCTCTTTTAGACCTACTACATGTCTCGCTTTCCTCTTCTCTTCCAGAATTTCCCTCGCTCAAGGAAGATAGATCTGACAAATACCTATTTGGTGGTACTTGCACTCATAAGGATTTTGGATGAAGTTCTTTCATAGTGATGTGATCCCAAGGTGACATTATGATTAATCTATCATTTCATCGCTAGAATTTGATAGGTTATAAGGTAATCAAGTCTTGATAGATTGCAAGTTATTGTTACTACCGTCCAAATGTGTCCATCACAAATCAAATCTACTTAACATTTTAACTCCCAAACTTTGTAACAAGTGTTAAATGTGACTATGGTACACCAATTACACAACCAAGGCCTCAAATTTATTCTCTAATTGTAATCAAAGGACTTTTTCTCTTCATTCAAGTAAATAAACTTAAAGGGAAACACCACCAAGTGGTTTATTGGACACCTACATGACTAAAAATAGCATCAAATTTACATTTAATTACCATATGTCTAAGTGGTTAACGGGGAGAGAGTGTGTACTAGGCCTGGTTAAGTCATCATAAGTTTATGCTTTGGTAATAAAAAATGTTTAAGTCATCTTAAATCTTCCTATGTCTAATTGCTAGGAGACTTTTGGTATGTTTTAAGGTAGGATGAGTGGTTGCATCAATGTTCTAGTTCTTTATGACAAGGTTTCAACATATTCAAATAGTGAAAGTTAGTGCTCATAGTCATTTGAAACAACAACATTTTGATTATGTATGATGGTAGGATTTGATAACTTAAAAGAATTGGCTACCCAACAAACTTAAAGTCAAAAGAAACTTTTTTCAGTTTAAGGGGTTAGCACTTTCTTTCATCTTTGCATATTGGTTTGATGCTTCAAACGATGCATTTCTTATCCCACTTCTATCATATTGTATTCCCATGCAATTTCAATTGTTGTAATTGTTGGAGGAGTTGATACCAAAATTTCATATCAAATACCACGTTCTTGAAGCAATTTTTTGTGTTTTTACTATTTTTCTGAAGTTCTTTTCTATTGTATGGATTCGTACAAGCTTGAAATGCTCTAAGATCATTGGTGTAGATAAATATATGTGTTCCCTTTCATTTGCATTTGTTTTGAAGTGCTAAATCACTATTTTGTGGGAGAAAACAATCAAATACAAGGACTGTCCTATTTTGTCTGTGTAAGGGTTTGAGGGCTAAATAGAAATGACATCCACCAATCCACCCACTATCTTGGAACTGTAACTTAGTGGAATGGTGTGAAAAATGGTATGATATAGGTTCATTGCATTTATGGTTCTGTCAAAGCAGGAAACTTGGTATTGAATTGATGTCCTAGGGCTGACAGGGGCAATTTTCTTGTGAATTTGTGGTTGTTAAGTCAAGGTTTATCAATTTGATGGATATCTTGGTAGAGTCATGGTGACACTATTTGATGGTCCAATCTCTACTTCAAAACAAAAAAATATCTCTAACAACTCTAAGAGTTATAATGGGATGGCATTAAAGGAACCTTCATATGAAGGATCTTCTAATGAAGGACCTTTGAATTAAGGTCTTCATTTGAAGGTCCTTCATGCAAAGGTTCCTTTTATAAAGCATTTTGGACATGAAATATTTAAAATAAAAAATACCTTCATTTGAAAGTCTTGACATGGAATCATTTTTGAATGAAGGTTCTTCATTCAAAGGTCATGACGACATCACCTTCAAATGAAGGTTCTTCATTCAACTAGTATTTTGTAATTTTGAAATTTTGGGATTATTTTTTTGCCTCATCCCACAATTGGGACACACTATTGTGCAATCGCTCATTAACAAAGAGATGAATGTGTGATAATAATTTAGGGTTAAAAATAAATCCATTTGAGCCTTGTATAAATGAAAGGGCATTTGATGCAATCATATGCCTTGTCAAAATTTTAACTTAATAGTAAGGGCATCATGAGTAGTTTGTTGGGCCCATTCAACAATCTATGATGCAAGGATTGAATTGTCTAGAATGTATCTACTATCAAGAAATCCAATTTGTTTACTTGTATGACTATATCTCAAGCAATAGGTTTAATTGTGATGGCAATGATATTGACAAAGATTTCATAATCTAGGTGTTGAGAAGCATAATTGGCCACCATCCTAGGAAAGATTCTTCTTTCTCACTTTTAGGTGTTAAAATTTAACAATACCTTGATTGATGAAAGATCCCAAAGAGCCTTTCTCCATGGTATCCAAGTACACATAGCAGCGATCTTCTCTTATACGGTTGGACATGATTTAAAGAACTTAGCTAGGAATTATTCATTTAACCTAAGGTTTTCTCATAATGCCATCATTGGAAAAGTATGATCAAATTCTTCTATTATGAAGAATTGGTCTATGTGCCTCTAGTAATCACTATAAATGTTTGTAAGGATAAAATGACTAATTGCATCAGGTAGGAGAGAATCAACTTTGAGTTCTTCAAAGATTATATTCCTCTATTCATAATTTTTAAGGGTTGTGTGTGGAGGAGGTTATCACTACCAAGAAGGGAGGAGACCTTTCCTTGCATATGTTTGTGGTGGAGGTATTAAAGAAGAATTGTATGCCTCTATTTCCATTCATTATATCTAGCTTAGCCTAGCATATACTTGGGCTCCTTTGCCCCTATAAACTTCCATTTGTTTGAGTTTATGTTATGTAAGCATAATTCCATGCTATGTTGAAATATAAGAGGTGGAGGAGGCCAAAAGGAAATAACCCCTTTTTAGTTGTACCTTCAAATTTTTTCTTATTGTTTTATGTTTTTAGCAACTTTGTGGACATAAGATTTGAGGTAGGTCATACAACAAAGAATAACATGTTCCCACCAACAAATTGAACCTCGAAAGTTAGTGGGACTTAATTATGAGTTCTAGATGAGAATGATGACAATGTCAATCTTTTTGGAGGAGGTGGGAGGCATTAAGCTTAACGTGGAGGATGTTGGGGGTAACTAGGTGGTCAAATAGCTAGATTGACATGAGCACATGAAGGATCAATAAGAAAAGGAAACTATAAGTTCAAGTTGTGCAAGATGATTGAAAGGGGAGGGACAAACATAAAGATTGGAGGAAAAATAAAGATAAAGTGGTCAAATTCACTAAGCTTGTAGAGAGGGCTAAGTCTACAATTGCTTCAGACTCATGCGATGAAGGCTATGTGTGATGAAATCCTAGACCTCAACCAAGATGTGGGTAGATTATGGGAGTTTTTCCAAGACCTGAGGCTGGTCGATAAAAATGTGAAAGACTAAGCTATTTTATTTTTTATGTCTTATCTTATACCATTTTATGAGAATGGGGATTCCAATGTACGAGAAGATCTTTGGAAACTAGGCATGAAATTATAGGTTAAAGAGAATGGGGGTACCAAACTTACAGTACTCATTGTCCCTTGGTTGTCAATTTTCCTTGAGTACCCTCAACCTCATCCTTGGCTCTGGTATTGACCTTGTTTTCACTCCTCCAAACTCGTCATCGATGCTAGTATTGACCTTGTTTTCACTCCTCCAAACTCTTCGTCGATGCTGGTATTGACCTTGTTTTAACTCCAAACTCTTCCTCGACGTTGGTATTGACCTTGTTTTCACTCCTCCAAACTCTTCCTCAGCGCTGGTATTGACCTTTCACTTCTCCAATTTGGCAAGCTACAACCTGGTTTTGTTAGGTTTTAGAGTATATTAATTAAATTAAAAATTAAGGTGCCATTTAGCTAGGTTTTAATATTCTACAATATAGTTAAGTATATATTAGCTATATTTTGCATAATAAATAATATAATTATTCGACTTATTATAATTATATATTATATTCTTTAACAAAATTATTAAATACATATAGAATTATTATAATTAATAATTAATAATAAGTATATTTTTATATAATACAAAATATAATATATATAATATATATTTAATATAATAGTAATATTAGATTAAATTATATATAATATAATTATATTTATTATTATATAATAGTATATATAGGCTTTTACCCGATATTTTAGAGGATTTTACCATTACACTACAGATGGTTTACCATTAAATGGCAGTTGAAACTTGTTTTCCAACGGCACAATAGTGGTTTCCAAGCATGAGATTTGTTTCAAGCTCAAATATCACAATATATGTATCCTATTAGCTAATACAAAGAGAGATAGAAACTAAAAAGATAGAGAATGAGAGAAAGAGATGAACTTAGATAGATAGAGAGAGAGAGAGAGAGAGAGAGAGAGAAATATAAGAGATACAAAGGAAAAGAGAGAGAGGAAAAGAGAAACTAAATTTTGATTGGTTGTTTCATGTCAACAATCCAAGGATGGCATGTGTCCTTGGGGAGTTATGCTCAAGGTAGCATGCCATTTGATTAAACATATGATAATTCTCCTTTATGACCTATTCAATGTACCCATTGCACACTTAAGGAGACAGATAAATATAGGGAAGAAAATATAGAGAGAGAGGGAGATAATGAGAAACATACAAATAGAAAGGGAGACAAAGACACAGAGAGAGGTAGAGAGATAAAGAGATAAGGATGAATAGATAGAGATATAGGGAGGGTGATTTATATATCTCTCCTTATCGCTCTCTATATCTCCCACTATCTATGTCACTCCCGATTTCCCCCTCTATCTATTGAGCTATCTCTCCCTCTCCCCCTTTCTCTCTCATTCGCTCCATCTCTCCCTCATCTCTCCTACTCTATATCTCTATCTCTATTTCTCTTTTTTTCTCCAACTCCTGTCCTTTCTCTTTCTCTTCCTATCTCTCCCTCTTTCGCATTCTCTATATCTCTATTTATTTCTTTCTATCTCTCTCTCCCTGTATAAGTATATGTTGGTAAAAATATAAGTAACACTTATATTTCTAATTTCAAGCCTTCTTATAAAAATAGTGTTTTATTAAACTATAAGTAGATTATTGTCACCACTCTTCATTCCACAAGAAATGCCAAATTTAGCAATTGTTTTGTTGTTTTTTTCAAGTTTCATTAACCAAGCTATTTAGTGGGTTGAATAAATTTGTGTTATGACCCTTGGTCTCTTTAAAATAATTAGAAAATATTAGGGAGATTGGGAAGGGGAGAAAACTAAACTCCTTCAAAATAGGGGTAGTTGTGGGTTTGTTGGTTTTCTTTGTATACTATATACTTAGTTCCTCTAGGATAAATAAGTCACTATAGAAATGAAAGATGTTTGATTATCTATCTAATATTGTTTTGTGTTTTTGAAATGGAAGAGATCTACAACTCTATAGAAATTGCTATATGTTAATGGTCAAATTATTAGACTATTTAGATCATTTTCTTAGTTGTGTATCCTAACTAATATAGAGTAAGCTTTTTCATTTTAATTGACTACTACATAATAGTTTATGTGTTGAAAGAATTTTTTCCATTCTTTGTAGTTTTTACATTGGAATACAAATCATATTTAATTTCATGCAAATATACTTCTTTCATAAAGATATTTGTTTGATTTTTCCTTGCTATTTTCATCTTAAATTTTTTAAAAATGTATTCTATAATATAGAATTATTTTCAAATTGGGACAAAAAGGATTCTAAGAGATATATATTTAATCATAAATTTTACAACCTTCCTTTAAGAGGCTTCCAACAAG
Organism: Sequoia sempervirens; assembly: GCA_007258455.2. Lineage (NCBI taxonomy): Eukaryota > Viridiplantae > Streptophyta > Pinopsida > Cupressales > Cupressaceae > Sequoia > Sequoia sempervirens. The sequence continues at coordinate 66,353,013 of VDFB02270651.1, forward strand.
TTTATAATGACCAATTTAAACAATCCAAACAACTCTCAAAGCCTGACAAACAACAGAAGTCAGATTTCACACTTTGAGTCCTTGAATCCTTGTAACAGTGCAAACCTAGTTTTTTCCCAATAACTCAAAACTTTCCCAAAACACCAAAGAAACCCTTGATGGTTTTAGACACCCATTTTGGATTTATTAAACATACTTCAAGGGAAAGTACAATTCCTTTGGACCAAATCACCAAAACCACCCTTTCTAGGTTGTGTTGATTAGGCTGATTAGGCCTATTTTACAAAGCAACTAGCCTTTAAACTTGTCATATGTCCATGAAACCTTGGGGCAACAATTTTTATGCCTCTGTTGGAACTGTAAAATTTTGAAAATTTTACAGTGATTTTGCACTCGTTGATTCCCTAAAGAAAACCTTATCTTGAGTATAATCCATCATAGTCACATATGATCACATCATTCTTGACCATTTGATATCATGAAAAACCTCCAAAATCTAGTGTTGAAATAACCCATATCGGCAAGAATTTGTGTAGGTCTTTCTGATTCATAAATCATTATATTCTCATTTTCAGCATATCGGCAAAAGAACAAAAATGTCACACCGATCGGATTACATAAGAAGATACACATTGGGATGAAACGGTCCATGGTCTCACTGATAAAGAGATTCATCGGCAAATCAAGTTCCATCGGGGTGAAATGAAAATGTCATACCGAGCATATAGGTCTCACCAATGAAGTTCCATCAGCAAGAAACCTATCTTGTCTCACCGATCAAAGCACAAGGAGTTGTATCGACCAGACCAACGCCATCGGAGTAAGATCCCTGAGTCAGCCCGAGTGCATTTTTCTTGCCGTTGAAATATCATCAGTGAAACACTCATCTTTTCTTTCCGGAAAAACAAATAAACATACTATCACCAAGACAAACGCTATCAGAATGAGTTCAAAATGTCCTCCTAACCCGCTATGTCATGCCAATAAGATTACATCGGCAAGAGTCTTGGCGATATACTTGAGATCGAAGGAATAATCATCGAGGAGACTCATAACATCTAGAAAATTACTGAATTTCTTAGCAATACACCATGTCTTTCCGATGAAGACACAAATAGATCAAGATAATCATCGGGGTGACTCTTGGTGACATTTATATGAATCAAATGGATAGATTATGTGATATCAGTGTAATGTCTCCCCGACCAAAAGAATGTTTAATGAACATTAGTCAAGCTTGAATAAAAGGATCGCCTAAGGTTTGAAATGTCTTGAGGATATAATCACATGATATGACAGTGAGAAATTCAAAAATCTGCTACACTCGTGCTTAAGCTAACACATTAATGGCACCACGCAGCATAAGTAATTTCATGAATTGAAGGGAATTGATCGAAGAAATTGTTGCAAAATTGGTAGCGGAGGAAGCAAAGGGGAAAAACAAAGGGCCAAGATATTTCTTCAGTTCAAAGATTTCAAGCAAAATACAATAAGTTCTTTGTACTCTAAATTTTGCAATTTTGAAAAGATAAAATGGAAGCTACCAGCTTAGGAAAATTAAAGGGTAGGAAACATGGGGAAAGTAGTCAACCTAAAGGAAAAAAATAGAAAATTGAGTATGAAGTTGAGCCAGAGGGCACTGAGAGAAAATTAAATCAAGATCTTATTGATCAATTACCTGGCTTTGGACCCAAATCTAGACGTTCTGCACAGCTTAGGGAAGAAGTAGATAAATTGGATGATAAATGTAAGCACATAGGTGATATTTGGACCCCAATAAGAGGTTATGAGCTATTCATTTTTCATTATCATCAAAGGAATCATTTCGAACCACTATGTAATCCATGGAATCTTAACCTGGGGAAGCTTGTTTTCCCTAATGTGTTCATTAATGTAGAATTGGTGAAGTTGTTAGCTACCCATTATAATTCAAAGCTTAAAGCCATTTGTTACTCATCCGGGAAACCATTTATGCATGTATCAGAAGATGCAATAGGTGAGGTTTTCAAATTGGAAGGGGTATGTAATGAAAAAAATGTATGTGAAGAATTAGAGAAGGAATTATGGAGGATGGACACAATTTATAAGGGTTGGAGGATACCATTACACATAACTAAACAGGGTAGCAAACCAGTTCCGCTAGAAGATAGTGATGGACTCCCATTCCATGTTGACTTATTTGAGCCCTATATGAGATACACCTATTTTTTGCCAAGTTAGGTGTTGGGAATGGAAGTCCCTGAATACATGTCAATTGTGCCCATGGTGATTTCAGCAGATATTCAATGTCACAACTCCAGGCCTTTTGACTATGCCTCATATATTTTCAAAGGTCTTGATTCAGGATTGATGGCAATAAAGAATGGAGCCCCTATTTTACATCTTAAGTTTTATTCACTATTAATGCACATAGTGTTATATTTTGGACAAGAGTTAGGGATGCAGCCTAAGGAATTGAGGGTTTCCCAGTTCGACAAGGAAGGAAAGTTATTGCCCGTTCAATTATGGACTGCTATCTGGGATAACAAGTTTGCTAATTCTTGTTTTGTGCATTTTGAGGAATATTTTGTAAAACCATTGTATAAATTCTATAATCATTTGTGTGTCTATTCTTTTTCTAAAGAAATAAAGAGGTTTCTTAGACCTAAGGATTTTAATGGGCCAATTAATCACAACTGCAGGGATTGGTATTGTTTGGAGAATGCTACTATGATTAGAGTGTATGGATTTGAGGATACCCCATTTATTCTACCCAAAACAGTTCTAGACAAGATTGCCTATTTAGAAATTGTCAGGAAAATGGACTTTTCTAGTGTTATGAACTTGAGCTCTTTTGGAAACCAAGCTTTTATGCCTAGTACACTATGCTTTGGTGATTTTAATGTGTTGGAAAAGGAAGGATACGATCTGATTCTTGACAAGTTATTGTAATATAACATGAAAAAAGGACCACCAAGAAAAAATTTTGACCCGGAAGGATACATTAATTCTGCTAAACAAAAGATAAACTTTGGAGGGTATAATCATGTACCCTATCAGTTTGATGATATGATCAAGAACTTAGAAGCAGAAGAAGTAGAAAGAGTGGTTGAAGAATATAACCAAGGACTGTAGGATACATAATTGCTATCTTTTGGAGAGGAGGCATCTAGAAATGATATGCCACAAAGCCCACCCAATAAGATTTCTAGATTGAGGACCCAGGACTACAAATTCCCTACCAAAGAATTGGGTACTAAAGAAAGCCTAGACACGGACACAAGACAGATGGAATACAAATCGTTTGTGGCAGATAGTGAATTTGTAAATTCTCCAGAGTTTAGGGCTTTCTTGTATAAACAGAAAGGAAAAGCAATAAGAGAAACAGTTGACAATATCACACCAAGTAATGAGGAGCAGTTATTAAATGATCTGAAATTGAGTGTGGAAAGAGAGATGGCGGGTATGACCCCTAAGAAAGGAAGGAAAATGTTAGAAGATGCTAGTGTTATGATCTTTCTGGGGTTGGATCTCACTTCTACATTGTTTTTTGATAGTTTTCTAAAGAATAATAATGCCACACATAAGCTCAGCCCTAAGGGGGTGACAAAAGTATATGCAGAGTCTAAATATAATCCAGATGAAGGGTCATTAATGATTTGGGCCTTGTATCCACCTCATAGAAAATTAGTTGTTATTGATACTGAGAAAGCATTTGGGCATGTTATGAATCTAAAGATTGGAGAGGTTGATCCTGTGGCAACAACATAAATTGGGATAAATATAGCAAAACTAAACAAGACACAGATACAAATGTTGATCAAAGAAAAATAAATGTACAAGATGAACAATGAGAGAATGTTGAGAGAAAATGACCGCCTGAAAGATATGCTGGGAGTCACAATGGGATCAACTAAGCTATTAACTCATGGTGAAAGTTCACAGACAAAGGATCAGTGGGAAGGATCAAGTGCTTATTCTCAAGGGAAATATGATGCACTTGTAGCAGTAATTAAAAAGAGACAAGCCAGCCTAATGACTTCGTTGAGTAAGCTCAGGGGAACACATTCACACAATTTTATTGCAGTACAGGAACATAAGAGGATAGATGGAAGGATCCAAGAGAATCTCCAAGAAATAAACCAAAGGTATGCTCCTAATAGTGTGGCAATTGACACTACAAATCATCTTATAAGAAAACATAGAGATTTTCTTGAAGAATTACAGGGGGATGCACAGGGACTAATCGATGCTGCTAAACAAGGATTCACTGCATTCTTTGATGATGGAGGAAGATTGAAGGAAGAAACCAAGTGGAATGGTGAATGTGAATCAATATTGTAGGAGATCCTGAAGAAGGCTACTAAGAAAGATACAATGTTGGATGAAGCATGCAAACAGAATGGGAAGATGGTGAAAATGGAGATCACGATTCAAAACGCGTTAGGAGATGCAGATACGCATGAGCATCAGGACTACTTGGATCACTTATCAAAGATTCACTTGTGGCTAAACAAAGCTTAATCACTTGTTTTAATTTATTATTGTTAAAAAAAGACATTTCTGAAAGGACGTGTCCTTTCAAGCATTTGATGTATAAGTATCCATTTTTTTATATCAAAAGGACATAGGATGAATAGGAGAAATATATGATAGATAGTTTTCAATGATGTTCACCTTACAAGAGACTTGGATGCATGTTTGAAACTCTGAAGGAATCAATGGAAGTTGTTTGTTGGATTAATTGAAAACATTATTAAGTTGTCTCCAGGATTGATAATTTTATGCTATTTAAATTGATATATCAAGTATATGTTCAGTTTATCTATGCACATTTGTTGCATCTATGTGGTGTGATTTGTTGGTTCTTTCAAGTAAAGATTAAATCCTTCAATTCAGTCACAGTAGTTTAGAAATATCATCTGGATTATTAAGAAGAACTTAGTAATTACATTTTTCCATTTATGGCTTAATAGAGCATAATTTCATAACGTAAAATAGATATAGGCGGATAGGAGAAAGATATAGTAGATAGTTTGTAATGAAGCTTTCCTTTAAAAGACTCAGATGCATGTATGAATTTTGATGAAGTTAATGAAGATTTATGAACTTGTGGCTTAATCTTGGTATCAGCTATTTGTGGAATTATATAGTTATCTGGTTGTCTCCATTTTGATGCTTTTATATTGTTTAAATTGATATATCAAGCATATATTCAGTTTACCGATACACATTTGATGTATTTGTGTGATGTGATTATTTGGTTCTTTCAAGTAAAGATTAAACCCTTCTAGTCAATCACAGTAACTGAAGAGTATTAATTGGATCAATAAGAAGAATCACATAACTAGGATTGTCATTCTATCTCAAGTAGAGTTTTTTAGTCATTTACTTGCACATTTATACAAGTTATAAACTACATTTGTGTGCCAAGCAATTTGAATTATTGCCATCATAGATTATACTTTTCTAGATCTCCATTAGACTCCATACACCCAACAAGGCACTAGTTTCACACATTTCATCTTTTAGTTTATCCATTTTATTTTTTACATCTGTTAACTAAACATATTCTAATATTACACATACACTTTATTAGGATTATATCTGTTCACTATAAGATTTCCATTGTGAATAGATTTTTGTAAACAAAATTACATCACTTAAGTTTGCTCAGTTTGCAAAGGTAGACCCACCTAGGTTTGGAAGCACCTAAAGAGAAGAAGGTTCAAATCATTTGGCCTCGTTTGTTACCCTAAAATAAGATTTAAATAAAATCTAACACATATCTTCACAACATGGAATTGATTTCACATCAAAATATGGTTGTATGTGACCATACAGTGCTGCAAAACAGGAAAAATACAAAAAAATTGAAGAAAAACACAGATTTTTGAATGTCAAGAGCTTTTATTTTAAATCCTCAACCATCAACAACCTTTACAATGATCAATTTATTCCTTTTAAAGGAATTTACACCTCAACCACTGAACAACCACCTCTACAACTAAATTTTTAATCTTTTATGATCACATGAAACATAAAACACACTAATTTCAAGGTTGTTAACATCACTATTGAAATGTTTTAATTTTTTTACCTTTCAAATGTATTGAAACTCCTAGGACACTCTAAGACCATGCTAGTGGCTTGATGATAGCCTTATTATTGACATGACACTAACCTTGCACCCTTTTACATGTAAATTCTCCAATTTTCCTTAAAAAGGCTACAAAACTCTTTAGTGCAAGACTCAAACTCATAACTCAAAACTTCACCTAGAACATGACTAATGGTCTTGAGTGACCTTATTCACAATAAAACATTATTGAAATTCCTAAACCAACCTATTGACCTCCCTAATTATCATCACATGATTAAGCGTAGAAGATGAGGTGTAGGTGCTCCTGCACCACTACCCCATCCAAAATTTTCTCACATTACACAAAGCCACAATGTTCCTCCAAGATAATCCAATCAAATCCTACCTTATGTGTCCTATTAATCAAATTGGAGATGATCCTAAAAATGACATTGCGAAGGGTGATTGGTCTAAAAAATCTAAACGACTTTGCAATTATTTCACTACTATGATCAATGTGTCATCTTTCATGAAATTTCCCAAAACACTATTCATTATGATCATATGGAAATTTCTAGGAGAGCTACAATAGTTGTAACATCATGAATTAAAATTAAACATTAAAAAGTACATCATGAATTAATTATGTAATGGCATAAAAATTAAAAACATCATGAATTAATTATGTAACCACATAAGTCAAATATAATTCTATCAAGAAATTAATATCAAATAGATAACACATAACTCATACATTTCAATGCCATTGATCTTCTTCTTCATCCAACTCTTTGTTTGCATCATTTGATCTAGATTCGACATTGTAAGGATTGGTCATATCATCATCATCGTCATTGATATCAGTTTCGATAATGTCATCATCCACACAGATATCATCTTCATGAACATTAACTCCTACATCATCATGATCTAGTTCCTCCTCTTTGAAATCTTCCAAGCACATCATCAACTAATTGATGATCCTGATCATCATCTACATCATCTTCTAGTTCTTCGGTATCTTCTTCTTCCACCACATTATACTTTATTGGCCTTCCTCTTGGATCATGTCTAACAACAAATGACCAACTCGGTTTACCTGGAACCTCTGAGTAAAATACCTACTCACATTGGCTTGGAAGAACATAGGGCTCATTTCCAGCTCACTCGATCGACCTTGTATTAACCATGGTAAATCCATTATCATGTTCGATAACAGTTCTCTCAGGATCATTTTCATTCAATCGTAGCCTGTACCATAGGATGACAAACAAAACTAATTTGAAGGACTTAAAGTCACACTCAAGTATATCATCCAAAATCCCATAGTATCAATTTTTTGAGACTTCTAGATGTATGTCGCTTCTAGATGAAACATTAGTCACTTGAAAGACTGCAGTTATCCCAGAATCACAAGTTTTCTTCGTGTCATCCAACTTTTTGATTCGAAATTTATGACCATTGCACCACATAGCCTTGTGTTGTTTCACCTACAATATGTCAAACATGTAAAAATTATTGCAATATCGTCAGTTGATAAACATATTTATTCTTGGCTGAATGTATGCAAAGAAAAAAATCTCAACATATATATACATCATTATAATTGAAAATTATTAAATAATATGGGTGATTAATATATTTATATGTACCTTTTATCTCTTAAACCATATGCTAAATCAATTTCCCTTGGTGTAACATTGGAATCTCCATTATGATGAGCTTATTTAACCAATGAAGCCACACCTTCCCATGTTAATGCACGACCAAATTGTTGACATCGTTCAATCCATACCATCATCCAATCAGGATTGTTTACGACGTACAAATGTAGTGCATCCCACTCTCGACCAACTGTATCAAAAAAATTGAAATTCACAAACAACGTATAATTAGTTAATTACCACGGTATATGACCTTAATTTATAATTGATGTATATTGAAGATTAATAATTAAATAAGTACAATATACATAAAAAAAAATGTAAAATGTATTCTAATTAATCTCCATGACCATCTTATACTTACCTCTCACTTTCCTCAATCTACCTTTCCCCATCAGGCACTCCCCTTCGAATTTGTTAATGTAATTGGGTTCCCAAATGCAATCTACATGGACCTTTGTTGCAAACTTAGGAAGATATTCAGTAATGTACACCATGGTCTGGTATACCATATATCCCTCCACCATAGAACCCTTAGGATGTGCTATTTGTCTAACCAAAGCCTTCAAAAATTTCAAGTGCCTCTCAACCATCCACATTGACCTTGTGTGTACAGGTCCACACAATTCAATATCCTCAACTTGGTGTATGAGGTAGTGTTATTGTGCATTGAAAAATGTCGAAGGTAGACACTTTTGCATTTCACACATTAGACGAGGAATTTTTCTCTTCCAATAATTTTTATCTTCTTTATGGATTTCTTTATATGACATCCATCTACAAGTGATTCAAGGCACAAATATATTAACGAGATTTAACAAAAATATACAATATATTACATAACAAGTAAAACAAATGGAAATTATAAGATCTATACAACGAATTGAACAAATATCGCTACTTAACTCATGTATTTTCCAAGATCATATATAACTTGCTTGACATTGTTGTCGAATTTTTCTGGGAGAGATAGAGGTAGAACATACTGCAACAATTATAAAATGATCTTTTCATTATTTTTCCAAAAGTAGTAAACATAATACACTGAAAAATACATGCAGTATACAAATATATATATATAATATACCAAAATAATTACCTTAATGAAGGTATTCCAATCATGCATTTTCATCCCTGACCCAAATTCACCTTTCTTTGTTATGCTATTGTTTATGTTTGTAGCAATCCTATGGGAAATCAAATTTTTCGTATGACTTTTTTTATAGCATTTCTTTGTTGCTCCGTTAATAACCAAAGAAGGGCACTTATATTAATTTGGTCTCCATCGCTATTTAATTGAATGACATTTTTCATTCCATGATTGGCTTCCTGAATGTCACTACAAATTTTGACAATTTTTTCTTTGCCATGCCTTTCATCCAATATTTTCCATAATGTTTTTGTTATATTCTTTCTGATATGCATTGTATCAAACAAATGCACAATTTGTAGCTGCTCATAGTAGGGCAACCTACTAAATTGTTTGGGATAACTTTTCAGTCCTTGTGGAAGCCGGCCATTAATGCCTTGACGACCTTCATGAAGCATATAAGTTAAACAAATTAACAATGACAATCATTGTCAATTACAGCATGAGTAAACACAACACAATATAAAATATAAATTCCAAACATATCATATACGATAGATAAATAATTTGATCCAATGTATAACCTTGACGATTAATTCTATTATCTTCCAACTTCCATAGGCGAGGTGTCATTCTTCGTGGTTTTGATGTAGTCTCTTCTTTCCCATTGAAAAGATGTTTTTCAGTAGTTCGATACTTATGATTTTTGTGAAGGAAGTGCTTATACTCATCAAACACCTGCTTTCCTAAACTTGTTGAACGACGAGATTTCATCTTTGGACCACAAAGAGGACATGCAAATTTTCCCTTTGTTTGAAGACCTGCAAGATCATATATAATTGGATTAAATATGTCAATTTTTATAATTATATATAATGAATAGATTATTTAAAAAACATGCATGATATCTACTTCATAAAATTAAATATCGTTAAAGTGTAGTCAAACGTTATAACATACCACAAAAATGTGTTAGCCCTGGGGCATCATGAATTGTCCATACAAGCATTGCATGGAATTGAAATTGTCTTTGTCCTATTGGTCTAGAGCGTCATACATAGTGACGCCATTCCATAACTTTAGTAACTCGTCGATAAGAGGCTCGATATATACATTCATATCTTTCACTTGGTACTTACCTAGTTGAATGAACATAAACATTACATAATTATTATAACCATTTTACTACAATATATATAAATTAATGTACATGACTATTAAATGAAAAAAATATGTCATTATGCAACAAATAAGACAAATGAGATGCTACTACATTAAAGAAAATTGATGTAAACAAATACCTAGAAAAATCATTGCCAACATTATATGCTCCCTCTTTATTGACATCCATGGAGGAATGTTATTGTTGATAACAAAAAAAGGCCACACCGAGTAAATAGATCTCAGCTCTCCAAATGGATTGACATCGTCCGCTGCCAATGAAAGTCTGAGATTATGAGGTTCTTCTTTAAAGTGTGGCATTTTTTCCTCCATGTCCCTAAATGTAGAACCATCCACAGGAATTCAAACAATGTCATCTCCACTTCTATTTCGTGCATGGTAATCCATAAATTGTGCTAAGCTTTCGCACCTAAACAATTGTTGCATATGTGGAATAATGGGAATATAATGAAGAACCTTGCGAGACACCCTTTTTGTTAGTTGATTTGTTTGATATCTATTGATATGACATATCAGGCATTCTATTGCAAATTCATGTTGTTTATGATATATAATATGATCATTGGGACATGAATCTATTGCTTGATACTCAATTCCAATATCTTTCATAATGGAAAATAAATTTCAGTATGAGCGAGGTAAAATATTTGATGGTGGTAACAAAAATTCACCAATCAATCTACAACAATTTTTTTTTGTTAATATAAAGAGTATTAATGGTACATATTTCATCCTTTATTTACTAGTGATGAACTAACAACAATTAAAATAGATGAAAAAAGATGGCATATATGACATACCTTAACATCCATGAGATTGCTATGTTGGATAAACCATTCATAACCTTCAAGTTCACCAGCAACAATACAGCAGAGAGAAGAGTTGTTTGGGAGCCTTCATAAAGGGGCTTGTATTCTTTCTCAAGTATAGGTAAATCATGAACATCATCAAAGTCATCTTGATCATCATGATCAGTTGTGCCACTAAATGTGTCATGGATTAATGTATTTGTACCATCATCTTCAACTATGTTTTCTAGCGCGTTACCATCTTCTTCCATAGGATCATTAACTTCATCTTCGATATTCACAGCTCCATGTTCCTCTGCTTGCAAAACCACATTCTCTGGGCCCTAATAATCCATATCATGTTCCCTAGGGTGCCCCACCTTTATAATAATGATAGACACAAATAAACCATGATCATGATCAAGTGATTTTATATATATATATATAAAATGTTAAAATGATATAAACATTTACAAATTCAATCAATATTTAAACACATATAATGAACAACTTACCAATGGATGATAATCATGCCCCCCTTCAACGTGACCATGTTTCCTACAATTTTTCTCAGTTGTTGTGATTAAAAGTCTTCTTGTCTTTAAGCCCTTGCAATTATTGCAAGGACAATAGCATTTCCCATCACCCTTTCTTTTCAATCTAGCCCACAATCTATCAAGTGTCTCTTCATTTTGTTCTGGACTAATATTATCTCACATGATTTTTCTTCACCAAGCTTGAATATTTAGATCTTCAAAAAATATCAAACTCACACTCTAATAATTTTCAAACATAGACAAGTAACAAAATCTAATAATTCTGATATTTTACACCAAAAAAATTTCGCATGCAACCACCCCTGCAAAAAAGAAGATAGTCTGAAGTTAATGACCCCAAAAAACACTTTAAAATGCTAATTCCAGAACTTATTAAATTCTTATTTTACTATGATTTCCAACCGTTAGGCTCTTAAAATCAGAATATTGAACTTGCACAACAAAATTTGGAAATGAAATTCTAAAAATGCGCAAGTCAAAAAATGAAATCTGATGAGATGTTGCTTTAAAATATGATTTTCAAGCTTGGAAGTACAAATATGACTTCACAAATGAATTATGGAAAAAGACAATGGCTACCGTCAACCTAGCGATATCTTCTTGAATTTTTTCTAATTTTTCCCAAGAAAATTGTCCTTAGTTCTCCACAAACTTTCGCAAGTATAGCAAATTCGCAAGTAGAGAAAATTCACAAGAATAGAAAAACACTGTCACAATAAATAAGTGAACTCACTTTTATTTGTCGGCCACAATTTGATTTTGCATGTTCGTCGAAATTTTGACGAAAACTCAAGTTCGTCGAAATTTCAATGAATGTCGAGGATAAAATTTTAAAAAATTGAAAATTACACATTAAATATCACAAGTACCCGACAATACATCAAATTATACATCTTTTGTCAAAAAAATTCATCATATTTTGCAGTCAAATGAGTTAGTAGTACTGGTTGGTATCATTGAGATATGAAAATGATCTCAGTCTGGTCATTTAATAACTTCATGAAATCAACAAATTTGCAACAATATTTTATGAAATTCAAATAACTTGCATTCATTCAAGTAGATCTAGCATTAAGCATTCAAAAATTTCATAGAATCAAAAGATTTGTAATAAAAATCCATGCATTCATCACTTTTTGGAACATTTTCTAAAATATAAAACATCTATTCTAAAACAAAGCATAAAAAATTACTGAAAAGTAAAATTTCTCCCATGTATTATCTAGGCATGCCTCAAGAAATAACCAAACTAGAGCAAACAATTCCATATGTCACCAAATTGCTTCATAGCTAGGCACAAAATGATGCAAGAGTTTAAAGAAAAGGGGGGATTATTTGCCAACAGATAGTGTCAGTATCCACCCTTAAACAACGCAACACATAGTCTTGTACGATAGGAACAAACAATCAGCTACATAAGATTTCATATCAAGAAATAGCTTTGAAATTGGCTCTTATATTAGTTAACTTATAATGAAACATACAAGTTTTTAATATAGAATGGAACAAAAAATAGGAAAAAGAACAAAACTTGAAAAAGTTTTGGTTCTTCGACATCTAAAAAATTTGAACTTAAAATAGAATGAAACATCTCTCGACCTTTTATAAGAACAAGACACTAGGGAAATTTAACCAACACATGAGAGGAAATCCAAGGGATGAGTTGCAACAAGGCACATGGCACATGACAATTGGAAGGAGAACTTCTGAATGAGTTAATGAATGTCAACCTTCTTTCGTACTTTGAAACTTTTGAACTTATGTCTTTAAAATTTGATCAGGAAATCAACTCGAATAGATCAGATTTGTCTAACAAAATGTAGGAACTTCCTCTGCTAGATATTCAAAATGATCTGGTGGAACCAGATATAGATACCCCAATCCACCAGCACTTTTAGTTCCCACACTCAAGTTTGGGCTCAAATGTAAAACACCCGGAAGTGAATTACCCCAGATCAAGGTACTCTCCTTCATCACATGTGTAATACCTGGTTTCTTGGTACTTCTTTGTCTCAAACTCCTCCTTCACATGAAATCTCGAAGTGTACCGACCAACCTTTTTATGTCACTACTCATGATCCAAATTTTCTTGGCTTTCCATACCGCAACATAGTCCAACATCCTGTTTCTCTTGCACATAAAATTTCATATATCAATCCCTTTTTAAAATATCAATAAAACTCACATTAAAATAAAACCATCATTAATAAATCATCCTTTTAAAGCAAAGCATAAATAACATACTTGTAATGCATTCTCGCATAATGATCCTTTTAAGCAAGTTACCAAACATTTTAAGCTTCCCGGGAAATACTAAACAATCAACTTTAACATCCAGCAAGCATGCATTGTTACTTGGTACCTAGTACCCGACAAACTTCAGATTTTAAACTGGAACAAAATTTATCTGGATCTCGGTTACCGCCAAAACCTTCATAATTCCCGGACCTTCACTTTTGGATCGCAACAACTTACCAAACCTTGCGTTAAACATTCCAACCAACCTGGCCTTCTGGTACCCGGTATCTGGTACACTCAAATCATGAAATACTTCAAAGACTTCCACTTTATCATGGACCTCTGGTGATTCTTTTTCAACCAACACGCACCATAAGTGTTTAATTTTTTCCTTGGGTCCCCAAGCCTTAATTCTTGGGGTATATTGTGAGACCACACAATAGACCTAGAACATAGAGAATCACCATACCACTATCAAAGCTCCAATCATCTAAATTAGGAACTTATCATAACATCATGATCTTAACATCCCCCTTAGGAGATCCCATGCTCCAAGTGAACATACCATGGTCTCAAGAGAAATGCATCATGCCAAAACTCTAATGCACAATCAAGAGTATACCATGACATAAAAAAAAAAACTCTAAACTAACATCACTTGTCAAGCACCACCAACACCTCAACCCAAAGACCACAAGAGTCCTCCATGGCTCGGACATGTTACACACCCTCAAATAGTGTTCACATGCAAATGTGAAGAAACCCTTTTGCAATAACAGTCTTGATCTAAGAGTCCCTCTAAAACATCTGCATCACTAAAGAAGATGATTCACCACATAGTGATGAATACTTACTCACTGCTAAAACTCCCACTAAATTGTAGTACAGAGCTTTCCAAGAACAAGATACACCATCTCCCAAATCTGAAAAATTATCCAGGTCCATGCACATGTACAAGTGTATTGTTGATCACACCAAGTGAAAACAAGATCTCTAAATCAAGTTTATACACCATGCTACAAGACCCCAAAACTGACTATCCAGGTGCTCTCGTACCATCCATCCTCTCATCTCAAAGCAACCACACCAATGCAAAAGTAGCCATAGACAAGGCCAGCTAGCAAGTATGCATCAACACTAAATCAAACCTTGTGGATATAGACAATCCACATCTGAGTTGTCCCACAACAAACATGTAGGTAAAGACAACATGACTCAAGCACCAGATCAAGCTTAGATTTGATTTTCAAATCATGTCCACAACAAGCATCATAGTCAAGGAATCCACCAAGCATCACCATAGAAATGTTGAGTGACTAATCATGTACAATACTCCCATGTAGAGAAAGCATCTCATCTCCTCACACCATGCATGAAGCGTGCATGCAAAATTGCAACTATCTCATCCAGTAACACCCCAAATCCAAGGTCTATAAAATAGCTTAACCGCAGCTCCACAAAATTGCAAGTTTTTCTTGACCATGTAAATCCTACAAAACCACTATACATTTGAAAAAAACACCCATGGATGTGCATCAACACCCACTTCACATTTGGAAGACTCAAAAGTCTGAAAAAGCACCATAACAATTAAACCAGAATAATAGATTATCATAGATGAGCATAACCATAGATTTTCTTAGGAAAATTTATAAAACCCTCATGTATCCAAGGAAGATGAATCTGAGCCATGCAAGTACAAAGTATCCATAAAAGGAAAAAACAATTTAGGGACTCCAAGCCCATTTTAGGCCAACTCCACAACCACCAACATGTACACGCATCCGAGGGAGAGGCTATTACAAAAGCTTCTTGATCATCCAATGATCAACTCTATAGCCTACATGCAATTAGGGTAACAAAAAACAATGCCTTCCAATACCACGAATAAACACCCAGCATAAGCATATTACTCTATAGCTGAAAAACAACCTAAGCTTCTCCATATCACCAAGGAGCCTCTCACACAGACATCAAATAAGAAAGCTTCATTGCAACATAACCACAAATCATAAAAAACACACTTCATGCATCAATATTATTCTGTTGTCAACTAGGAGCTTCAGATCACATCATTTCAATATGACCAACTCAATTTTATCTTTCTTCACTATCCTTCAAGTTGTGTGTTGTCTCCTAAAACTAAAACAAAAAAGAAAGAACTTCCACTCTCCAAAGGATCAATCTTCAGTCGATTCCTTCAGATTTCCTCAAGCTTGTCGAGCTAAGAAATCTTCATAGAAGGAATACCCAGAACCAGAAACACCAAGAATTCTTACATGCATCAACATACAAGCACATGCAAGCCACATGTGATTCCATGCAAGTACATGCAAGAAAAAAAAATCCCAAAAAAAAGCTTTGATACTAATTGAAGGGAAATAGGTTCATCCCATAACGAACATCTAAAATCAGTAGGTTCCTTTGGTAAGCTATGTTTCTTCAAAGAACCTCACATAGCACGTACTACTATGCCATAAAGAAAAATCAAACATAGTTTATTTCCCACCATTAATCTTTAGAGGAAAGTTCATGCAATTTTAGATCTTATAAGATCAACCAATTTCAACAACATGCATTAAAAATATTCAATAAACAAAATCATTAAACATGAAAGATAAAACAAAAGACATGAACACAAAGATTTACATGGGGAAAACCCTTTTGGGTAAAAACCCCACACTCCAAAATCATAGATCCATTGTATTATTCAACAACCAAATACACAGTTACAATACAATTGCAGGCTCTAAACCTTTACATGGAGATTTACATCTCGTTCCAAAGACTAAAGATGCAAAATGGAAAGTGCCAAAACCACTACACACGCATAATGGTAAGTTTCCAATTGTCACCAAACCTGCACATGCAAAACCTGCACTTGTCAAAATAACTACACCTCAAAAAATCACATTCCATGCAAACTCAACATGGAAATATAAAATGTCTTCATGCATAACTCCACCTATAAAAAAAACTTTCTAACTTGACTCCTCATCAGAAAAAGAAACTACAAGTTGTAACTCACAAGACAATGTGAGAAAATTAACATTTAAAAAATCAATGCTATGGAAACATCAAAGGTTGAGACACCTTTATTTTCCTAACACCCTTTTATTCTAAGGTAGTTAGTCCAATGAATAATCTATGAAAAATATCTAAAGGTGTAATAATGCCATCATTTAACCCCTTAGCACAATGGGATCACATCATTTCCTCTCCTCCATGTTATGCTATTCTATATTTCTTTTCTCCAATGCCTCTAGGGAGAGTTGAGGTCTGTTATGCACTAGGCCCAACTCCCGCCTATGAGTTGAGGGTGGGAAATACTTATACTTATTAGGGTGAAGAATATTACTTATTCTATTTAATCAATTCAAATTGGTGTAGGTGGAAAATAGTGAACTATAGTTGTGGAATTGGAGTGGGTTTGGAGAATGATTTTATCTTTTCTTAGAAATGTGAAGAATCAATTGTAAGAGGATCTAGAGGAAGTAGATAATGTTTCTCTTATTGACTTGGAACTCAATGAGAATGACAAGGATCTACCAAGTGGAGGGCCAATATAACCCTAATAGGCAAAACCTTTCAACTACCTATTAATTCTCTCCACTGATAACATTGGAATTTCCCTTACTACACAACTCTAATGATCTCTTTTCATTTATGTTGAACATTTTTTCTTTATGAAATTGTGATCTTATTGTTTTGCATGATTATTACCTTATTTAAAATTACATATTTTTATTATTTTCTAAATTTATTAATTTAACTTTAATGTATGAAAAAACTTCACTACACATTTTAACTTTTAATTTTAATATATAATCTTCCTATTAAAAGAAATTGTTGAACTTAACACTTATTTAACTGAACATATACATTACAAGTCATCTTGAAAATGGACTCAACTACCTTGCAAAAATCAGTGCATTTGTTGTGTTGATGTGAACAATTTTGGAGCAAGTTACCCCTATATGCTTATGTGTTTCAATTTTACTCCATATGTAATGACTTGTAAAGATTCAAGAGAAAAAAAATTAGCCCATCCTATAAAAGCTTTAATCTCAAACTTGTTAAATTGTAGAAACAATGCTTAGCAAAGAAGCTACACTCCACAGAAAATTCATTCTACTTGTGATACCAAAACAATGGAAGTGGAAAAAAACAATAATTAAATCTTTTTCATATGAACATGTAACAAATGGATGGTAAGACACACTGCGATCGATGGCGTTGTAAACAACACTTTCTATTACAAGTGCCAAAACAGAAAGCAGGACAAAATAACAACCCGCAACACACAGTCCTGTATTCACAAACAAATGTACCCCATTACAGCGATCTTCGATCTCCTGCATAAACTTCCATTATAAACCCATTACTCTGTGAAGAGAATGAAACTATGAGCTATTTCCCTGGCCAAATTTACTTGGATTGCTCTCTACACTCTCCTCTGTTGTAAGAGCAGAGACGTTCCTTCTGCGAAGAACTTGATTGGGTCCAGCTCCATCATTTTGTAGCAGAATTCCTTGTGGAGAATTATTAAGCCTGGGAGAGTCGCAGGGTAGGTTGGTATAAAAACCTCTGGAAGAATCAGATGAAAGAGTCCTGTACATCTGCTGCCCTCTGTTTCGAACCACAGCTCTGTAAATAAGAGGTATCAGTCCTTCCATTATCAGCTATCACAAAATTTTGAATACAAAGCAAAACTATTGAAACCACTCAATCCGTTGCAATGGCAAGAGGCCTGGTGCACCTATAAATAGCCTTCAATGCAGGCGTGCTGTCCAAATCTCGGAGAAGCCTACGTTATACCGAACACTGGTTTTGCAATGGGGCGGCTGATCTCAGCGTAGCTGGTCAAAATAAGATAACGTAAAGGATGTGATAATTATGGACTGTATGTTAAGAGGTGTGATGAGGTTGCAAATGTTTTTATTGGTAAGTTTCTTGGCTGCGGTTTTGACTTTATTAGTAGTTTAGGGTAGCTCACTCTTGATCAGGTAGAGGCGAGCACGCGGCTGATCTCCCTACAAAAACGTGTCTAACATGCATAACATGGCATAACATCATATAAAACATATGTATTAAATACTGGAGGACCCACCAAAACAGCGAGCTGCAGTGACGACTGTGCTAACTGGAGATAACGGAGGATGGTTATAATATACACGTGCATTGAGGTTGTGGCTTATGGAGTCCTATTAACTTCATTCCAGTGTTCAAGGTTATTAGTCATTTCTATAACATATGATCAATATATGTATATTGATGATGTATTGCATCATTATTTATGTAACTAGTAATTATAAGAAAATATTTGAAGGAATTGTTATGATATTGTCTATTATTTGACACTTTGAGATGAGTTGTCATACAAGTTAAATGTACTTATAGTCATTGATCCGCGTTTTTTAACTATTATAAGTGGTTTTAGGAAAATCCATCGTCAACAATTCACCAAAGGAAAATTCATCACCATGGAAAATTCACCAATGGAAAATTCACTGCCAAGTAAAATTCACTGTCAGCGATTCACCAAGTTTCGCAGTGAATTTTCCATGGCGGTGAATTGCTTGCGGTGAATTTTCCTTTGAATTGTTGGCAATGAATTTTCCGAATGCCATTATAAGTAGATACTCCTAATATCTAGTAATATGGAAAGCAACATCTTTTAATCATGGTTAATTCTATACTTAATGCATTTAGGAAAGGAGAATGTTATCATTTAGAAGTATTTAGTTGTGAACTACTTCATTAGAATATTAAGTATGACAGTAGTCACATGTTTTCCATTTATGTTCCATCGTGATAACTACGTATGTTGGAAAAAATGAAGTCCTTATGGAAGCATGAGCTCTCTATGGTATCTTGTAATGTGATTAATCTATAGATTATAAGTAACCTTGTATCAATGACTCTATATTGGTTTTACCAAGTAAGATTGTAGACATATGTTAGTTATAATGTAATCAATATTTTTTGGAATTTGGTCTATAGATTTTGGAAGAATCACTTTTGAGGTAGGACCGTTTTCTCTAGGACCTAGAAATAAATAGATTTAATATCACTACATTGAGGTGTTATGGTAACTTTAGTTTTGAAATGGATAGGCTATGGATATTTTGGCTATTTGTGTATGAAAATTATAATGTATATTTTGAATTATATCATTTGAGAATGATAGTGAATTATTTGGGCTATTTATAAGCCTAGAATTCTATAGCTATCATAGATGTTGAACAAGTTATATTTGGAATTCTTTAATAGGTAATAAAAGAATTCCCTACATGTATTCTTTTTTTCATTTTATTAATCTTTTTAGCAATTTTTATTCCTTGAGGGGAAATAAAAAAAGCAATGGCAAAGAAAAGAATTTTAATGAATTGTTTGATCCATGATAATGAGTTAAAGGTAGATAAATATTGTGTAATGGACGTAATAATGGGATTGATAAATTAATATTTAAAATATGTGACATCACACACGTACATACATATATATGTATATACATACATGCATACATGTAATTATGTACATATACAGATATGCATGCATACATATACATATATACATACATACTTTATATATATATGCACGTATGTGTGTACATACATACACACATACATATATAAATAGATAGATAGATAGTTGTAAGTTATATTAGTGTTGATTATATATATTATGCATTAATAAAGTTATCTAGCTAAACTTAAAAGTAATCTAAGATTTGGGTGACATACTTAGTTTAGATGTATGTAGACTAAGTTAGTGACATACACATATATGGTGGATACATAAATACATACATACATACATATATATACATATATATGTGTGTATATGTGTATACATGTGTGTGTATATACAAATATATGTATATATATACACACATATTTATATATACACACATATATATACATACACATATAGACATATATACTTATACATACATACATACATACATACATACATACATACATACACACACACACACATACACACACACATATAGATAGATAGATAGTTGGAAGTTATATTAGTGTTGATTGTATATATTATGCATTAATAAATCTTTGTCTAACTAAATTTAAGTAAACTAAGGCGTGGGTGACATACTTGGTTTAGATGCATGTAGACTAAGTTAGTGTTGGGAACACATGGGTGAATGCTAGATCTAGTTTTTATCCTAAACCTAAATAGGAAAAGGAGGAAGAGAGTGAGTTATGGCTAAGTTCATGGATTAAGAAAAACTCTAAAGTTGTTGACATAGACCTTAACCTAAGGAATTTGTAAGCAAGGGTTGATGAGGCTTAGACTTAAACTTAATATACCAAGTGATATGAATTAAAATGATCAAAAGGGGGTAATATGTACATAATAACTTTGTATCTATCATGCTAATAAGTGAGGACAAGGAGGCATAATGTGACTTATTTATTCTAGGTTCCTATATTGGTCAAGTGACACTTGGAACATTGCAAGGAACTTGTAATGGTCAAATGAATTATGTTCGATCAGCGAGTGTTAGTCCTCTCAGCGGGACCTTCTTATTTGTCTCAACGATAGAGCAACATTTCTCTCTTGTTGGTGGAACATTGTTCTATTGGCAGAACCCTTATGGCAATCTCAATGATAGACCGATATGCATATATCGGTGTGTCTCGGGGACTTCGGTGGAACTCTCCACCATGTCTTGACAATGGACCGATGACTATGGTGAGACCTGAGCTGACAAATGGGGAGTGGTAGCTGGTGCTGACTTGGTAGTGGGGGCCACATCAAACGGTGTGATCTTAATTAGTATGACATCATCATATCAGTGAGAGTCAATTTGTTGTCTCGCCGATAAGCTGATACATAGTGAACCATTTGAACGATAATGTGGACTTCAACTGGATTTGTTCATATCGGTGGATTTGTTCACATCGAACGATATGATCTTTATCGATATAACCTTAAAGTAGTTGTACCCCCTATCTTCCACATTTTCTTGTATTTGATTCTTAATGCTAGCCATACATAAGTCACAGTTATTTCTTGTCGTTTTCCTGAAGATCCTATTATTTCTCTCCTTCCAAATCCACCAGGTTATGAAGGGGGATACTTGATTCTAGAGATCCTTAATAACTTTGTGAGAGAAAGGGAAGAAGGACCAACTGCCAATAAACATTTTCATAGAAGTAGGCGAAACCCATTTTGTAACCAACAAGGAAAGGAAGGACCAAATTTCTCTAGAATACGAATAGTGGAAGAAGAGATGCATAATTGTCTCTTCCTCCTCAATTGCAAAAGACACATTTTTTAACAAATTGGAACTCTCTTCTAACTAGATTATCATAGTGAGGATTTTTCCATGAGAATTAGCCCACCTAAAGCAATTAACTTTAGGGATCAATTTTTTTATCAAAACATTATTCCATTGGAAGCCAATGTTGGCTAATAAAGGTTTTTCTAACTCCACATAGGTAGACT
The DNA here is from genome assembly GCA_007258455.2 of Sequoia sempervirens. Classification (NCBI taxonomy): domain Eukaryota; kingdom Viridiplantae; phylum Streptophyta; class Pinopsida; order Cupressales; family Cupressaceae; genus Sequoia; species Sequoia sempervirens. The sequence goes on from VDFB02270651.1 coordinate 66,375,071, forward strand.
TAACAGAGAAAGATCCTGAAGGACTCTTGGTCCACAACCATTCATCCTTCCTATCTTTTGAGAATAAGGAAAACTCCCCAATTAATTAGTGAAGCCTTTGCACTATAGGAACCCAGTTTTGTGTTCTATCTCCCCTTAGGTTGGCTCCCATAAGTTGATTATTGAAGTTAATCCAATTGGGTTTTGTCGAACCATCCCAATCAATATAATCAACAACTTGTTTGTCACAAGTCCCAATCAACCCTTTGTTTTAAAATGGCTAAGGCGATCAAAGGATATGAGTGGGGGCCCAATGTTCCAACTATTTTTCTAGAAGTTTGTGTCATTGTCATTGCCAATATGCTTCCTAGCTCCCACTTTAAGCACACTTCTAGTTTTAAGGAGGTGATTCTAGAAATAGAGCCATAAGGAAAATATGAGGTACTAAGGAAGCAACCCTGGTCTCTATTTATAAGATATTTAGCTTTAAGAATCATAACCCAGTCTTTGGATCCTTCAAGCAAATTCCACCCCAATTCAAGGCAGCAAGAGCTTTATTAAAGAGTTTAATTATCCTTATACCAAGGCCTCTAGCACTTTTAGGAGCTCAAACTTTATCCCACCCCACCAGTGCCATTCTGTCTCTCTCCTTTGTTCCTGACCACATTTCAATTTTTTCAATTTTTTCAATTTTTTTAGCTATAAAAGTAGGAATATTGAACATGAATAAATACTAGAAAAGAATATTTTGAAGCGATGCTTTTAACAATTGGAGCTTCCTGGCTTGACCTAAGAATTTTCCCTTCCATCCATCCAACTTATTTTGAATTCTCTCAATAATATGGTTCCAATAATTGCTATCAAGTTTTTTAAAGATAAGGGGCAAGCCTAAGTAAGCAGCAGGCATAGCAGCTTCTTGGTAGCCTAATATGCAAACAACTTTGTCTTTCACAATCTGGTCGGAGTTGAAATATTATAACTTACTTTTATTGTAGTTGATATGCTGGCCTAAAGCACGAGCATAGTCATTCAAGATATATTTCCAATTACCTACTTCCCCAATCGAGGCTTCACCAAGAGTGATAGTATCATCAACAAATTGTTGATGAGAGGTAGGAGGGAGGGTTGAAGCAGCCTTAAAACCTTTCAACACCTTAGTATCCAGGAGTTCTTGGATGTTTCTTCTGAAAACTTCAGCCACAATAATGAAAGTATAAGGGGAGAGAGGGTCCCCTTACCTAAGACCACGACCACAAGAGAAGAAACCTTGAGGAACCCCCTTCACCGAGACCAAACACTTCATAGTAGTAACACAAGCAGTGATCAGTTTGAGGAACATGTCATTGATCCCAAATTTTTTGAGGACATCAAACAAGAATGACCAAGAGACTGTTGTAGGCTTTAGAGATGTCAAGTTTCAAAGCCATCCCCACATTTTAACTAAGGTCCATAAAATGAAGAATTTCATGAGTAGTTATAGTTGCATCTAGAATGTGTCTTCCTTGAACAAACCCTTTTTGATTTCTAGCTATCATTTTACTCAAAACAACTTTCAATCTAAACACGATGATCTTAGAAAAAAATTATACACGGTATTGCGTAGACTGATAGGTCTGAAGTCATGCATTGAGGAAACATCTTCCTTTTTAGGAATTAGAGCTATGAAAGTAGCATTAATTTGGTTAAGAAGACTACCTGATATGAAGAAGTCTCTAGTAGCATTTAGGAGGTCTTTATTCACAATTTCCCAAAAAAATTGGAAGAAGGCTGGGGGAAAACCATCAGGCCCAGGAGCCTTGTAAGCACCAAAGGAGAAAATAGAAGACTTAACCTCCTAAAGGGAAATGACTTTAGACATCTCTTGAAGATCATGATCAAAAATCACCCTAGGAATAACTTGAAGAATTTCATCTAATTCATGTTGAGCAACATAAGGTTATTTTTGGAAAGTAGAGAAGAAAGTCACAACTTCAACAACAATTTCTTTTTCATTGTTCACCATACTGTCATCTTCTTTCTTAAGTTATTTGATCCTATTTCTACTTCTATATTTCATAGTAGATCGATGGAATAATTTGGTGTTCTAATACCCTTTTGAAAGCCTTTGAATGTGAGATTTTTGTTTCCAAAAAATATCCTCCTATTTTTTAACCTTGAACCATTAAGCCCTTAGGTTGTGTTCATGATTACAAGTAGATTCATCCACCACCCATGACTCCATCATATCCTACACCTCCTTATTTTTTTCTCCAATAGATTCTTTGGTGTCAAAAATATTACCAAAGGAGAACTTATTCTAGACCTGCACTCTCTCTTTAATCCTTTTCATTTTATTAGCAATACAAAACATAGGGGTGCCAATAGAGGGTTCATTCCACCATTTATCAATTAAGGCTCCAAAATATGGGTGGAGGATCCACAAAATTTCAAATCTAAAGGGAAATGGGCCTTTGGCAACATCAACATTTCTCTTTAGAATAATGGCATTGTGATTAGATCCAATTCTAGGTAGAGCAGTTAAGGAGAGGTACTGAGAAATGTTCCAATTAGAGGAGAGTAGGAACCGGTCAAGTTTGACTTGAATAAGCTAATTTCTCAATCTCCTATTAGACCAAGTAAACTAGGTGCCAAGTAAGTGAATATCAAAGAGCCCAATAGAATTAATGAAACCTAACAAGTCCATCATGCTAGATCAAAATAATCATCCAAACCCCCCAACTTTTCTAAGGGTAGAAGAAGAGAGTTGAAATCTCCTCCAAGCATCCATAAATCCTCCAACCTTCCCTTTATGTTACCATCCAAGAAATCCCAAAGCAATAGTCTACCCTGGTAGGAGTTAGGACCATACACATTAATCAAATTCCATTTTTTAAAAGTGATAAGATCATCAAAGGAGACCATAAGACATTTTTTTCCTGAGAATCCCATAGAACCTTTGAGTTTAGAAGGATTCCAAAGAGTGGAAATACCCCCGGAAGCACCTTTGACATCACTCAAAACATAATTAGCACTCGGCCAAATATACTTTACAATCTTATCAAAAGTTTCCTTCTTCATTTTGGTTTCTTGAAGCAATAGAACATCAAATTTATTTTCCATCAGAAAATTTTTAACCAAATGTTGTTTATAGGGACTATTGAGGCCCTTAATATTCCAAGGGCTTATCTTTGCAATCAAAGAAAATAAAAAAATAGAATCACCTTGATTCTGTTAGGGTAGGGGAAGCCACATCCCTAATTACTTCTCCATAGACTTTGGCCTTGCAATTGAGTCCAAGGTCTTTTGTCTTCCTGAAGCCACATCATGAATAGTGACTTTATTTTGTGTTTCCTTATAAGAAGGTCTACCTGTAACCTTATTTCCTCCTCCTACATCCAATTTCTTCTTCTTTTTTGACTTACTGTTAGCTTGAACCTAGTCCTCATCATTAGCTTCTTTTGAGGGGGGAGATGAGAAACCCAATAGTGCCATTGAATCCTTTAAATTCTCCCCTTCTTTCTAATAGGGGTAAACTATCTCCAGAATGTTTCTGTGGAGAGGGGACAAGGGAAAAAGAGTATTTATCTTGACCAATTTGAGAGACTATTTCACCTTCCTCAATAAACTCAAAATTATCTTCAAGGGGGTGAGTGGGGTTTCCTACCATATCTAGATTTATTTATAATCCAGCAAGGGGGATTTGTGTTGGATTTGCCTCTTTATCCCTTTCCCTCACAACTTTATACACTTCAGTAATATTATGTTTACTTTCATCTGAAGAAACCACTTCCAAACTTTCCTCTTGGGGCAATTCTAAAGACTCATGTGGGATATCCAAAGTATGTAGAATACCTTCATGTGCAACGACTTGTACCTCCATATTCAAACCTAATACAAGGCCAAAAACCTTAAAGGCATCCATAGTACCACCACTATGCTCCTTCTCAAGGACAGTTGAAGGAGCTACAATATCAACTGAAGGCTCAATAGTGACATTAGATTGAGTAGAAGACTTTTTCAAGGAGTTGGGATCCTCACTTTCGCTACTTTGAGGCCTCCTATTGCAAGTATTAAGGAGATGGCCAAATTTTTTGCATGATTGACAAAACACTCTAGCATTTTCATATTCTAGAGTTTGAAACCAGTTACCAAACTTTGACTTTAGGACCACTGAAGTAGGCAAAACAGCATTAACAACCATATTAACATAGATCTTAGCAAAGACCAATCGAGAATTCTCTTGAGTGATCTTATAAACAGTCAAAATGCTACCAAAGGAATTGGAAATCCCCTTGAAGATACCTAAATCCCATAATTCTAAGGGTAGCCTAGGTAGGCATACCCACATAGGGGTGATAATGCCCAAATCAATAGATGGGTCAAAACTCGGTTTCCATTTGCACAGTGAAAGAAATTCTTTAAACCAACATCAAAATCCCAAGGACCTCCTATGAGAACCTTTATCATATCTTCATACAACACAAAGGTAAAGAGGAAAATTCCTTTGGACATAGCACTAATAGAAACACTTCCTTTTAAATTCCAGTCAAAGTCGACCCATTGCCTTACCTAGTCAATATTTAGGTGGTACACCAAGAATTTTCCCACCAATGACAACTTAAGTCCATCCATTGCCTTAATCATTAGTGCTTTAGGAACATCAATTTCCCAACCATCTACTGAACAAGAGACAAATTATGTATTTAGCCTAGCCATAGATGGAAAACCTCTACCAACCAGTTTGTCCACAAATGAAACTAGATCTTCTTTAGAGAAAAAGGACTCCAAGCCCAAAGGGGGCGACAAAGGTGACTTGTTAGATGTACAAGCTGCCAGTTCCGCAAAAGGAGCAATGATGCCAGAAAGGGTACCACAATTGGGGAACAACATTTTTGGAAGCAACAAACTTGGACATTGTACTAGGCTTGGGAACAACATTCCTGGATGGAGGATCCTTGTTGAGCCCCCCACCTAACTAGCCCATCAATCAATCAATCAACAAGACCCGAAAAACCAGCAAAAATTCAAAAAAACCAATCAAGCAAAATTTTGAAATGTTAAATTATATGCCACCATGTTGTATCCCACTATAGAAATACTAAACTTGCTTACTAGTTCTAGCTTCAACGACAATAGTGACTGGCATTTATATCAAACCTATTTAAGATTTTTATTAAAAATAAGGATTTAAAAAATATGACAATGGACAATTACAGTTTTAAATATGATATAAATATAAATATTAAAGATGATATATATTTTAAATTTATGACAGTAAAAAATATAACAAAGCCCATAAGAATAAAAAATATGCAGTCATTTTTAAATAATTTTAGGTTTATTTTTAATTTATTAAAATGGGCTCTTGTTTTTATTATAGAACAACTCCATTAGATTTAAAAAATGTAGACAAAGGATTAAAATAGTTTTTTCATTGAAAAAAAAAGTAGCTCTTAAAGCTATGTTATGGAGAGGAAGGCTTGAAGAACTACATTATAGTGATTATGTTAATCAGTTGTGGACTTTAAAAAAAGTTCATTCAGTCAATTTTATAGAAACATTTGAAATTAATGTGGCAGTTTATTTATTTATTTATTTTATGAAGGATTTTATGTCATCCATGAGTTTGTTTTGCTAATTCATACAAAAGCATGATCATGTGCTGATATCTCTTCGACTGAGAGTCGAGTGCCAAGTTGTATCCATAACATTAAAGCTAGACACACTATTATGGTGTAAATTCACAAACGATACAACACATATAATATTGTAATGATAGAAAATTTTAAGAAATAATAATATTAAAACCTTGATAATCCAATTAAAATTGTAAACCAAATTCCACAAACAAAATTAGAGTGTTGAAGGGATCATAAGCAATATGATGGCTACATACAAAATAAGGTAGAAAAGAGTGTATTTATATCTTAGATAAGTTTATTTTGAGCATTAAGAATAATATTCCCAAGAATGAGATTATAGATTGGGATCATGATTCAATAATAACACCTAGATGAGTGGTAGAAAGAGAATTGGGAATTAATTGAAGTTTGTAGAAAGTTAACATGAAAGATTGCATAGTAAGGAATGCCCCACACTTGGAGATAATTAAGTAGAGAAGGAATCAAAAGGGAATTTGTTTCAAAGAGATAAGTAAGAAACATAAGTTACCATATGAATTATGGGTACATAGAGAAAATAATAGTCTCAAGCTAAATGTGAGTTTTTTATTAGATAAATAGGGGAAGGGCCTTGAACCCATTACATGAGAAAATTAAAAAAATAAAGAAAAGATTTTATCATACCATAAAATAGAAACAAAAAATTGACACCCAAGTCAACCTCAAACTAGTCTACAGAAACCAAAATAACAAAAAACAAGAAAAAAACTTAGCAAATAGAGTTATAATCTTCAAACAAAGTATCCAAATATCCCTCGCATGTAGTCTTCTCCTCCTAGTTCTCAATATTCATTTTCTTTTTACCCAAAAACTATATATCTTTCTCCTTACTTTTCTTCTTCTTCTACTTCCTCAGCTTTGACTAACCAAAAATTGTTCTCATCACTACTTTCTTCACAATCCCATCTATAGTCTACACAATCCTTCTAATTGTATTCTCAATTTTTTTCTCTGTATCTTGGAGATTATTAATGATGGGAAAAGTATACTTTCATTTGTTTCTATAATTTTTGCAATGTTTTTTATCCTACATTTTTCTTTCAATTCTTTTTATTTTTTAGAAGAACAATGTCAGCCCTTAGGGAGTCAACTGAGCCATCCAAAATTTGGTCTTTTCTTTGCATCTCTCTCATGTCTTTCAGATTCCTTCGTTCTTCATTCTCTTCTTCATTCTATTTTTGAGGTTCATTATCTTTCATTCCATTGAAGGGTGATAACTCCAAGTTATCATCCCCCCAACCATATTCACCTTCTCCTCTTCCTCTTCTTCCTCTTCAACCTCAGCTTTGTGCTCCTCATCAACTTCATGCTCCTTATCCAATTCTCAATCCATTTGTTCATGTTCATCTTCTTCTAACTCTCTGTCCTCCTCTTCATACTCTTCATGATTGTCATTATACTCCTCTTTCTCTTATTCTTCTTGAAGCATAAAATCTCCAAATTCCTCATCCTCACATTAGTCTCTTTTTCTTTGTCAAAAATTAACTTCATACCTTTTTTATCAGTTATATTTTGAGCAGTTGATTCCTTTACAAGCCTCACAAACCTCCTCTCACTAGATTATTGTTTCCTTTTTTATTTAGACCAATCCTTCTCAAAATCCTTGTCTTCCCCATCATAAATTTCTATATCTCTTTTCCCTAGTTCATCTCTGTTACAAGGGACTTTCACAACTTTAGGGTTTTTGTTTCCCTTCTTATTATGGGGGCTTATAGTAATATTCGGCATACAAAAAATTCACTGCCAACAATTCACCGATGGAAAATTCACCGCTAGCAATTCACCATGGGAAAATTCACCACCATGACAAATTCACTGCCAAGTAAAATTCACTGTGGTGAAAAATTATCCGCATTAATATTTTTTAATAGTTTTCAAAATATATATTAAGAAATATTAATGCGGTTAATTTTTTGGTGAATTGTTGGCGATGAATTTTACTTGGTGGTGAATTTGTCATGGCGATGAATTTTCCCACAGTGAATTGTTGGCAGTGAATTTTTCATTAGTGAATTGCTAGCGGTGAATTTTCCTAGAGTCGTGATATTCTTTAGTAACTCATCGCCCTACTCTAAAGTGACCAATTCTTTTCTTTTTCGAGTAGAGGATGGGATAGTGTCCACAATTTGTTGCATGTCCACTAAACCCACATTATTGTTTCCTTTTTTCCCCACTAGGGTTTTTTGAGATAGGGGTAGAAGGGCTTTTAGTGTTTCCCTTCAATAAATTAGTAAATTTTGTTTGTTTTTAGAGGATTAATTTTTAAGAATTTTAATTTTCACATTTAACCTTTTCAGAGATGGGTTAATTGTAGTGGTTAAATTCAAGCTAAATTGGTATAAAGACATTATTAACCCTTGATGTAAGGGAAAATGAGCACAATCTAAAATACACTTTTCCATTAAAGAAAGTAAGTAAAAAGGTAGATTTACAATATTCCCTTGTCTTAGATGGTCTAAAATAGGAAAATGATAGCCATGCATAGTTTTAAATCATCCTTCAAGCATAAAATACTTCATAACATGTAAACTTATCATAGCCCACGACGTTGGTATATTCTCATGACTATTCCCATTTTGATACTTCTTGACTCTTTCACCATCTTCAAGGAATGCATCAATGAAGTTTCAGTATTTACCTAGTTTTTGAACTTTTGCACCTTAATCTATTTACATTTTAGACCCATTGCTTTCATTATAAGCTTCTATGTCACCTTGAAATAAACACCTCCAACAAAAACCTCCACAATCATCCAAGAGTTGACAAACATATAAATTAGTTTGTCATTATAACCTTTCATAGCCATGAAAAAGGAATTACAACCACCTTTTTCAAATATCTCCCACAGATCAACATTTTGTCTTAGCGCTTCACAAGAAATTAGTTTTGTTCTAAGTCTCACCCCCCATTGTTTTAAATTCACAAAAATTTCCACTAGAGAAACATAGGATATGACAATTACCAATACTTTTTTTTCCAACATAAAATCTTAGCACCAATTGCTACCATTCCTTGCACTTGATAACTCTTCCAATTTTTGTTTTCCTCACACTAGGGATAGCAAGGAAATATCACATCCCCAATGAAAATTATTTGTAGGGTCATCATTCCTTTGATAAGTATTAAAATCGACAACACCACCCCAAATATATTTTTAGTTTCTGCCTCAAGTAAAAATAACCTTCACGCTCATGCTAATTAAATCCCACTTCGTGGAGCCAATAATAATAAGTCTCTCTTAAATCATGATCATTAAAAATGAAAAAATCTATCACCATCCCTTCCAATTATAATGATGCCACCATGTCCCCTCATAATCATACTACCACGTTTAAGGCTTCCCATGTCACCAATCTTATTTCTAAGAAAATGATCCTCTGAGACAATTATTAATAAATGCAACAAAATTTCCTTTGTCTATTCATCTTGGATATATTATTTTTCTATCTTTAAAAAGTCTCCTTCACTTTGAGTGGGATATTTTAGTTGATACTTCCAATAGTTCCAATCCCTAAAATTCAAACCTAAGTTAGAAACAACATTAGCTACTATATTTCCCTCTCTATAAATATGCCTTACCTCCATTTGACTAAAGCTTTGCATTATAGTTTTGCATTCTTCAGTCATGTTCTTGATCCTTCAAGGTGGAGAATTATTCTTAAGTAATATCAATATTAATTTTGGAATTTCCTTCTATCACCATCTTTTGAAAGCCGAACAATTTTATTCTTTTGATCCCTCACCAAATCACAATCACCTTAGCTTCATTATTTAATTTTCATCCTAATCATTTTAGATGCCCCTCAAATAAGTTTCCTTTATCATCCCTAATGATACCCCCAATGCATCATCTCTTGGGTTTCCTTTAGATCAACCGTCAAAATTAAGTTTAACCCATTCATTTCTAGGAAACTTACATTTCACATTGCTTCTCATAATAATCTTAGCTCAGTTCACCTTAGTTAGGTCCTAGTTAACCCCCCAATTTTTCTTAATTCTTAATTACATATATGAAGGAATTCTTCTAACATTTCTAAACTTCAAAACATTTTACATATATGAAGGAATTCTTATAACGTTTCCAAACTTCAAAACATTTGTATTCTCTTGACGTCCCTTTCTCATGCAAATTTAAACACCTCTACTATTTATCTTTTCATCTCTAAAGATCCTATTATTTCTCTCCTCCCAAAGACACCAGGCCACAAAAGGGGGGATTGCTTCCAAATTTCCTTTATGACCAGGCAAGAAAAAAGAGAACTTTTGTTCTAGCTAGTAACAAAACCTTTGAGAGTCAAAGGAAAAGTCCAATTATCTTAAAATTATTCAAGACCTCCTCCCAAACTTCTCTAGCAAAGATACAATGAAAGAACAAGTGATCCACCATTTCTTCATCAACATAGCACAAATTGCATATATTCAACAACTAGAAACCCCTCCCATTCATATTATCAATAGTAAGGATATTATTATGAAGAGCATCCCAAAAAAAGTATTTTATTTTAGGGATCATCCTATTCTGTATTTGGCTCCAATCAAAAGAAGGAATAACATTGACGTGCTGACAATTAATTTGTAACCTAATCCAATAGAAAAATCCCTAAAGGATTAGGACTCTAAACACATTCATATCTTCTTTGAAGGAACTAGAAATGAATGTCCCCTATAGTGTGTAGTAATTGACTAATTACTTCTTACAAACCATCAATATTTCCTCTCATCAATTGACTACTAAGTCTTTCCATCTAGGCTTTGTAATCTATTCTATTGTATATATACTTTTAAGATTTTTCCACTCATTCTAACCAAGAGATCCCAAATTTGGGAAAAGTTTTGGACCGAGGACAACAAAAGACCTCTTTCCACAATTTATCATTCTATAAAATCGCATTCAAGTACCATTCCCCATCCTCCAAAAAAGGCCTCATTTTATCATATTTTTAATTTTAACAAATTGTTCCAAATAATACAACCATGTGGGAGAGTAGGAGAGAAAAGAAAGGAACAATAATCCCTATTATCCAATTACTTAAAGATTTAAGAATGTGATTCCAATCCTTATTTTCCTCAAGGAGATTCCACCCCATTTTATACATCAAGGCCTTGTTAAATATTTGTAATATTTGTATACCAAAGTTGCCCTTCCTTTTAGGTTTACAGATAGTCTCCCAATTAAATAGAGAAATTATAGTTTTCTTCAATTCCTTTCCAAAGGAATTTATTCAGAATCTAAGTCTCTATCTTCTCAGCTATAAAAGAAGGGATCTTAAACAAGGATAAATGCAACACCAAAATATTTTATAGAGAAGCTTTCAACACCTAAAATTTACCTGCTTGGCTTACAGTTTGTCTTTCCAACCAGACAATTTATTTTGTACCCTTTCAAAAATATTATTCCGGTAGTTACTAGACAATTTCTTGGTGGATAGAGAGAGACCTAAATAAATAGTAGGAAGGGAAGCCTATTGGCAGGCCAAGATTCTCACAATTTTATTTTGAAGAGTAGTCTCTATGTTGAAGAAGCACAACATGCTCTTGTTATAATTTATATACTAACATGAAAATTTTGCATAAACATCTAGAATATTCTTTCAAGTTTTAGCTTCCACAAAAAAGGTAGCACCAAAAATGATAGTATCATCAAGAAATTTTTGATGTGATGAGGGAGGTAGAGAAGAAGCAACATTAACCCCTTTCAAAAAATTGGAATGTCATCTTCTGATTTTTTTTCAAGAACCTCGAACACAATTAGAAACAAATAAGGGGATAAAGGATCCCCTCATCTCAAACCTCTACCACAAGAGAAATAGCCCCTAGGTATTTCATTTACCAAAATAAAACACTTAGGAGTAGTCACACAAGCTTTGATTAAATTTAAAAATTTCCCTTGAAAATCGAGCTTGTTAAGCACAACTAAAAGGATGGGTTTGTCCACTCTATCATAGGCTTTATAATTATCTAACTTAAGAATCATTCCTTATTTTTTATTCTTCTTCATAGAATGAATGGGTTCATGAGTAGTAAGAATAGCATACAAAAAATGTATACCTAGAACAAAGCCTTTCTGATTGTTCGAGATAAGCAGATGAAGAAAAGGTTTAACCTTATTAACAATCAACTTAAAGAATCTTTTTATAAACCATATATATTACAAAGGATTATAGGTCTATAATATATCATAGAATTGGCCTCTTATTTTTTAGGTACGAGTACAATAAAATTATAATTAAATTGTTTCAAAAGCTTACCTAACTTGAAAAATCCCTAGCAGCTCTCAGAAAATCATGGCAAACAATTTCACAATTATCCTAGAAAAAAGAAGGGGGGAATCTATCTAGGCTCGGATCTTTAAAAGAGCCAAAAGAAAAGATAAAACTTTTAATTATTCAAATAATCTCCTTTATTATCTCAACGTTTTTTCTTTTCCTAAACATACTAGGTATCAATTCCAAAATTTCATGAAGTCCTCTTGAATCCTAGTTATTATCAACATAAGTATCTCTGAAAAAAGAAATTGTAGCTTCAACAATATCCTATTTTGAGCTTAGAATAGAGCCATTCGGAAGGGTCATAATTCTAATGATATTTCATCTTCTATATTTTAGGGTAGATTGATGGAACAACCTAGTGTTCCTATCACCTTCAGATAACCATTGAATTATAGATTTTTGTTTCCAAAAGATCTCCTCTCCTCTCATAAGTCTCTACCATTCTTCGCATAAATCTCTCCTTAGTACAAGTTTCTAAATCCTTGTCTCCTTTATCCATTCTATCTTCAATATCTTTTATCTCTTTTGTAAGTTGTTCTTTCTTAATAAATATATCTCCAAAAGATAATTTATTCTAGCCTTTAACTCTTCCTTTCACCAATTTCATTTTTTGAGTAAGAAAAAACATTGGAGTGCCCTACATAGGAGTATCCCACCATTTTGCAACCAAATCTTGAAAGTTCAAGTGAGAGGCCCACACAATTTGATACCTGAAGGGAAAGGGCCCTTTCCTTAAAGAATATTCCCACTAAAAAATAAGTGGATTATGATATGATACCATTCTAGGTTGAGCTTGCAAAGATAAATTAGGAAGTATATTCCATCCATTAAAAATAAAGAATCTATTCAATTTAACCTGAATTAAACCATTTCCTTGTATTCTATTTGATCAAGTAACTTGGATCTGCCTTGAAGTTCCACATCAATAAGCTCAGTATGAGAAAGAAAATCGGCAATTTCCACCATAATTTCTAAATAATCATCAAAATCACCCATATTTTATAAATGGAATAAAGGAGTAATAAAATCCCCCTCCCAACATCTATTTATCCTACATAGACCCCTTATCAAATTAGAGATGCTTTTCGATAAATGTTTTCTAGAAGACTTAGAGTCAAGTGCATACATACTGAGAATATTTCATTCATTATTATTCAAATTTGAGAAAGATTTCATTCAATTATTCTTGTAATGGTTTACCTTTCTTCCCAGAACTCTAAGGAGATTCTAAAGGGTAGCAATTTTACCAGAAGCACCATCAAGACCTGACTAATACAAAATTCAACAATTTAAGCCATATTTTACCAACAATATGAGAGATTCGTTTCAACCATCTTAGCTTCATGTATTAGAAGGATGTCCACCTTATTGTCAATAATACAACTCTTGATAAGATTTTTTATAAGGACTATTCAGTTCCCTAATATTCCAAGAAAGAATATGCATAAAAATACCTAAAGATAAAATGAAAACAAACCTAACATTAGCTAAAGTAGTCAATTGATTAAAGAATGGGGTAAACTCCATTCTTCTTCTAATTCATCATTTCTTCAATTTATTAGACCCTAAAATATTTTCTAGGTTCCTTTACTTTCTTAGAGCCACTTCTCTAGTTGTCTCCCTAGATCTTGTTTCCCTTTATGAGGGCCTTCCTTGTGTAATATCTCCTCCCACATTTGGCTTTTTATTTTTCCTCTACTTTCTACTTATAGGAGACAATTCTTCTTCATTGTTATTATATATAGTAACCCCACTTGGAGAAGGGATATCATCAACACCAATTTAACCTAGCAGAGAAAGAGAATCTTCCAAATCCAAGCCTCGAGCCCCAAGTTCTTCATTATTTTTCTAAATACTTGATTGTCATCCCTGACCATTTGACACTTCAACAAACCTTCCTATTTTTTTACAATGCTATCCTAATTTTTTGAGAACAAAATTTCCCCTTGAGTTTCCCTCACCAACTCCCCTTCTTCCATCTACTTACTCACTAAGGACTTCTCTTCTAATTCCTTTTAGTCAATAAATCTTTCTTGTTCTTCAACAGGTCTTGATCCCCTCCAAATTCTTTCAAGGGGCCTTCTTTTTGTTCTACACATTCAACTTGTTGAACTTTGTTATTTGTTGCAGAACAAAGTCACTTTTACTCTTTTAGGCCCTCATAATCTTAATATGTCCTAAAGAGGGTTCAATCTTCTTTAAACCATTTTCTTGGGTAGAAGTATCATTAACCACCTCCACATATTTATCCTATATTTTTAATGAAGACTACTCCTTTATGGTTCATTTATCATTTTGATTTACCTTTTTTGACACACATCTCCTACATTTATCCCTAAGATGACCATATTAGTTACAATTATAACAAAAGAGGAGCATTTTCATAAACTATAGGTTGGCCCCAATACCTATATTTTGACTTCAATATTATATAAGTAGGAAGAGCAGTATGTATAATCACATTCACACACAATCTAGAAAAAATTAGTCTAGATTTATATTGTTTAACCTTATCAACAACTAACAGATGACCAAAGGAGTTAGAAATTCTCAATCTTTGTGCTTCTCTTGAGTTTGTTACTTTCACTCATATTCCTAGGGAGTGGAATGGTGTTGTTGATTGTTTGGCCAAATGGGCTTCTGATCATATTCATGATTGGAATTTGGTTGATCGGGGTCAATTACCCCTTGATTTGTCTCAACAGTTGGACCATTTGGTGGAGCTTGATAAGGCTATGTAATGATTTGGCTCTGTATTTTCCTCTTGTTTTAATAAATTTTTACCCCTCTTTTATGTAAAGGTAAGCTAGGAAACTTGATCCAAGTGGGAGTAGTTGACCTAGATGCTCAAAAGGATCGAATCCAAGTTTCTTTTTACATAGAGAAAAAGTATTCCTAAACCCCTTGTCAAACGACCAAGGACTCTTTGTCAAAAAATTTAACATATCTTCTTTATTGACTAAACATAACAAAAACAAGTCATCTGCCATAGCACTTATATCCACACTTCCTTTCAACTTCCACACCAGATCTGGCCATTTGCAAACCTGGTCTATATTTGGCCTAAAGGATAGAAACTTACCCACAAGAGAATTATCCATACTTGAAATCACTTCGTCTAAAAGATCATCAAGTGCATTGAAGAAAAATTCCTTCCTCTAAATGGGTCACCAAATGATTTGATCTTTCCATAACTTTTGGAGACCTTCCCCTTGTAAGTTTTTCCACCCAAGTGGAAGGGTTTTGGACATCAAAAGAAGATATTGTTTCTTTCCTATTGGCCTCAAAATATAAGGGACCCGTACACACTTCATAGAAAACATCATTAGATGGGGGATCCCTCATCATCACCCACATCCCACAACCCCATATCCAAAATCCCACTAAAAACAAGTTTGAAAAATATAAAATTTGCAAAGCATGTCTTCTATAATATTTTGTTTTTCTTCCCTACTTGGAAGGTTATACGAATGTTGTAACTAGCTAAATGTGAGTTAGAAGGATGAAGATTTCAATGTATCTTACAAGTTATGAAACATTACTTATTAAGGAGCAAATAGTATTAGAGGTTATGATACAAGAAGTCATGTAGGTAGTATATAGGTAATCTATAGGAAGCAATATTGAAAAGGGTGTTTCTACCTTTCAATTTGTAGTGTATAAATTATTTTTGAAGTACATTTTAATATTTTTTATTAATAATAATTATTTATTATGAATGTAGTATTTCTCAAATGGGGGAGGCCCTATTATTGTAAGGTAGTTAGTGTAGTGAATATTGTATGGAAAATATCTGCACGTAATCATGCCATCATCTAGGGGAGAGGGGCCCATAGTGGAGCACCCTAACTTTGTCTTTCTCAAAATCTTACGTGGAAATTTCAAATCACTCCCAATTTTGTACAACAGTTTATTTGGCAACTCATGTGCTTCTATATTTCGTTTTATCAGCATGCTTTTTGTTGAGGTATCCGAAAAGGCCCAAAAAAAAGTGAGACTGATAGTGGTGCACTAAGTCATGTTTTATTAGTGTGTTGATGTGGCATCACATGATTTGTCACTTTGTGTACTTTATGGATAAAAAGTGTTTTGCAATTGGATATTAAAGTGCTCCACTATGGGCCCCACTGAGGACTACTTCTATCCCCACTATTGAACCCTGCTCCATTATGGGCCCCTCTCCCCTAACCCCTCAAAGAAATGGGATCACATCATTTCCTCCCCTCCATGTTATGCTATTGTATATTTCTTTGGCTCAATGATTCCACGTAGGGTTGAGATGCATAACTCATATTATGCACTAGGCCCAACTCCTACCCTATGAGTTGAGGGTGGGCAACACTTATACTTATTAGGGTGATGAATTGTACTTATTCTATTTAATCAATTCAAGTTGAGGTAGGTGGAATATAATTAACTGTAATTGTGGAATTGGAGTGGGTTTGAAGAATGATTTTATCTTTTCTTAGGAATGTATAAAATCAATTGTAAGAGGATCTAGAAGAAGTAGATAATGTTGATCTTATTGACTTGAAACCCATTGAAAATGACAAGGATCTACCAAGTGGAGGGCCAATATAACCCTAATAGGCAAGACCTCTCAACTACCTACTAATTCCCCCATCGATAACATTGGAGTTGCCCTTGCTACATAATTCTAATCGTTTCTTTTTAGTTATGTTGAACAATTTTTCCTTATGAAATTATAGCAAAGAAGCTGCACTGCACAGAAAAATCATTCTACTTGTAATACCAAAACAATGGAAGTGGAAAAAATCAATAATTAACATCTTTTTCATATGAACATGTAACAAATGGATGGTAAGACACACTTCGATCGATGGCCTTGTAATCAACATTTCCCATTACAAGTGCCAAAACAGAAAGCAGGACAAAATAACAACCCACACACCACAGTCCTGTATTCACATACAAATTTACACCATTACAGCGATCTTCGATCTCCTGCATAAACTTCCATTATAAACCCATTACTCTGTGAAGAGCATGAAACTAGGGGCCTTTATAGGACACATTTCCCTGGCCAATTTTACTTGGATTACTCTCTACACTCTCCTCTGTTGTAAAAGCAGAGACGTTCCTTCTGCGAAGGGCTTGATTGGCTCCACCTCCATCATTTTGTAGCAGAATTTCTAACAGCGAGAGTCGCTGGACCCACCAAAACAGCGAGCTGCAGTGACGAATGTGCTAACTAAAGAGATAACGGAGGATGGTATTAACTTCATTCCAGTATTCAAGGTTATTAGTCATTTCTACAACATATCATCAATATATGTATATCGATGAAGTATTGCACCATTATCTATGTAACTAGTAATTATAAGAAAATATTTGAAGGAATTGTTATGATATTGACCATTATTTGACACTTTGAGATGAGTTGTCATACAAGCTAAATGTACTTATAGTCACTCATCCTTGTGTTTGAACTATTATAAGTAGATACTCCTTATACCTAGTAATTAGGAAAGGAGAATGTTATCATTTGGAAGTATTTAGTTGTGAATATTAAGTATGACGGTAGTCACATGTTTTCTATTTATGTTCCATCATGATAACTACGTATGTTGGAAAGAATGAAGTTCTTATGGAAACATGACCTCTCTATGGTATCTTGTAATGTGATTAATCTATAGATTATAAGTAACCCCGTATCAATGACTCTATATTGGTTTTACCAAGTAAGATTTTAGACATTAGCTATAATGTAATCACTATTTTTTGGAATTCAAGGAAGAATCACTTTTGAGGTAGGACTGTTTTTTCTGGGACCTAGAACTAAATAGATTTAATATCATTATAGAGAGGTGTTAATGTAACTTTAATTTTGAAATGGATAGGCTATGGACATCTTGGCTATTTGTGTATGAAAATTATAACGTATATTTTGAATTATATCATTTGAGAATTATAGTGAATTATTTGGGCTATTTATAAGCCTAGAATTCTATAGCTATCATAGATGTTGAACAAGTCATATTTGGAATTCTTTAATAGGTAATAAAAGAATTCCCTACATGTATTCTATTTTTCATTTTATTAATCTTTTTAATAATTTTTATTCCTTGAGGGGAAATAAAAAAAGCAATGGCAAAGAAAAGAATTTTAATGAATTGTTTGATCTGTGATAATGAGTTAAAGGTAGATAAATATTGTGTAATGGAAGTAATAATGGGATATATATATATGCGTGTACATGTGTACATACATACACACATATATAAATAGATAGATAGATAGTTGGAAGTTATATTAGTGTTGATTATATATATTATGCATTAATAAAGTTGTCTAGCTAAACTTAAGTAAACTAAGATTTGGGTGACATACTTGGTTTAGATGTATGTAGAATAAGTTAGTGACATACACATATATGGTGGATACAAACATACATACATACATACACACACACATACACACACACATACACACACACACACATAGATAGATAGATAGTTGGAAGTTATATTGGTGTTGATTGTATATATTATGCATTAATAAATCTTTGTCTAACTAAATTTAAGTAAACTAAGACGTGGGTGGCATACTTGGTTTAGATGTATGTAGACTAAGTTAGTGTTGGGAACACATGGGTGAATGCAAGATCTAGTTTTTATCCTAAACCTAAATAGGAAAAGGAGGAAGAGAGTGAGTTATGGCTAAGCTCATGGATTAAGAAAAAATCTAAAGTTGTTGACATAGACATTAACCTAAGGCATTTGTAAGCAAGGGTTGATAAGGCTTATACTTAAACTTAATATACCAAGTGATATGAATGACAATGATCAAAAGGGGGTAATATACATGATAACATTGTATCTATCATGCTAATAAGTGAGGACAAGGAGGCATAATGTGACTTGTTTATTCTAGGTTCCTATATTGGTCAAGTGACACTTGGAACATTGTAAGGAACTTGTAATGGTCAAGTGACACTTGGAACATCGCAAGGAACTTGTAATGGCCAACTAACAATTCACTCATGTGTGATATACCTAAAAAATAGTCAACTGACACTTGAAACAATGCATGGTGTCTATATTTACCATGTGACTCTTGGCTTATGTATTGATATGAATCTAGTCAAGTGACACTTGACAAATGTGTGGGTCTCATTTTTGTAAGTGACATTTGGCAAATGTATATTGGATGCAAATATTAGAAATTGAACTCATGGTGTCATAACTTGTTGACCAAAGACAAACATAGAGCCTCTAAGATAATAGGTTGTCAATACATTTAATATTGATGTGTATGGGTATTTGTAGGGGTCAAAATTATGTTTGAAATTAAACTTTGAAGCATGTCATGTGCTTTTTTGTAGATCCCTAAATATGAGCATTGATGTGTATGGGTATTTGTAGGGGTCAATATTATTTTTGGGAACTTACAATACCCACAAGGGACACACATCCCTAAATATGAGCATTTTTTGTAGTTTTTGTGTCATAATTTTCAACTTTTAAACGGTGTATTGGTTACATATTTAGTTCATGAATTGCTTATATTTTATTTTGATATTTTATTTCTATTAGTGGAAAGTTTTGGTAACTCATCAATTACCCTCAACTCTAACTTTAAGTTGCTTGGTTAATATTTGGGCCTAAAGTCAAGAAATCAATAGTTGAGAGTATCTCCAAATATCTCACTTCAAGATCAAACTTCAAGAGTCTATTAATATGACAAGTTTAGATAAATCATTAATATCCAATTTCAATTTTATGTCTCGAGAAAAAATGAGCTATTGATGAACTTTCCACTAAGTCATAAATATATGGTTTTAATAGTTGAAGAGGTTTGGGAGTAGTTTGTGTTTTGAAAGTAAATACTTAATACCTAGTGACAAGAGGATGAGTGAAATTATATCATCTTCGTTCACATCAATTTAGGGAGCTTCTAGACATGATTTGTACATATGACAATAACATGTAAATTTTAAATTTGATCACTTAATTGTTTTTTATTATTATCAATGTAAAAAATAATTCTATATTATTTTTTAATCTTCATTAAACCTATGCATTAATTTTTTGTAAAAAATTCCAAGATGATTTTTTTTATTTTTAAAATACACTTATCAAAGGTACAATAGATTTAATCCTTTAAATAATAGGCTTAAATATGTTAAACCTATATCTTTACACTACTACCACTAAAATGAAGGTGGGACCTATTGAAAAACTCAACTCAATGGTCAAAACCTAGTGCAAAGCGTGAATCATTCATATTATGCATGTGCTCAACAAGGAATAGAATAAGAGGGAATGGTATGATACTATTTTTTTTTAGTCTATGAAATGGTAGATAGTAGGTGCCACATAGGATGGAGATATTTTAAAATGGAGAAAACATAGTTTTGAATAGTGTGAGGTAGAAATTAAATATATAATTGCAATAAAAATAGAGAGGGAGATGCATAGAATGGTACATGGAAATTTAAAGGAATAAGTATTAGGAAAAAATATAGAATTTACAAAGGGTGGAGGACCTAGCTTGATTGGCTAAAGCATATTGTTTTAGATAAAAGGTCACAAGGTCTAGTATCCCCCTCATCCTTGTGGTACCAGAGGGCGTGTCGTGCTAGCATCACCAGTCATGTGAATTATTTTTACTAGACACACTATAGTTTATAGAGGGCTACTTGATTCCTATCTAAAAATATAGAATTTACAAAGGGTGGAGGACCTAGCTTTATTGGCTAAAGCATCTTGTTGTAGATAAAAGGTCATGAGGTCTAGTCTCCCCCTCATCCTTGTGGTACCAGAGGGCATGTCGCGCTAGCATCACCAGTCATGTGAATTATTTTTACGAGACACACTATAGTTTATAAAGGGCTACTTGATTTATGTCTAAAAAAAATATAGCAAACATGTTAGTAGTATAGAAATAGAAAGGGAAGAACCAAGTTTTCCACGATGTTGATACATTCTTCATAATAATTTGAGAATAAACCCCAGAAAAAGGAGTCACCCACCTTTGAAAGAGATTTACCTATAAGATCAAATAAAAGGAGGCATCTATGTTGTTTTCTTTGTCTTATTTTAAATATATCCTAAAATATATAAACTATAAAAGAGAGTGAGGCTTAGGGTGTAGATATATGAATGATTAATAATCACATATGAAATATTTGCTACAACATTTTAAATATATTTATATTCAATTCAAGTGAAAACTTATTATTGAATTGTTTGTTCTATCAAAATTTATTTCAAGATTAAAGAGGGGATCCCTCAGATGGATATTCCTCGCTATCCCTTAGTGGGGAAAGGATCGGTTATTTGGGGTACGCTTAAAAAGGGGGCTGCTCTAGTTAAGGATGGCTTATTTTGGATCTACAAAAGTGGGTTTGAGGCTCAATTTTGGTTGGATGCTTGGGATGGTTTTCCTCCCATTGTTTCTCAGTTTCCTAACCTTTTGCCCCTTTGTCAAAGATTCATCGAGGCTGGTTGGGACAAGGTGAGAGACTTTAAGTCTGTTTCTTCTCAAGGTCAATTAATGATGGCTAGATGGAAGAATCCTGAGGAGTGGCCTGTGGTTGGTATGGAGGAGGAATGTGCGGAATTGCAAAGCATCCTCTCTTGCAGGACTTGTAGTTCCCTTCCGGATGGAGATGTTTTATCTTGGTTTCCCAACCCTAAGGGTGTTTATACTGTTTCCTCTGGTTATCAGGTGTTGTTATCTCACAAGCTGGATGGGCTGGAGGTTTAATGGTGGAAGAGTGTTTGGAACAAGTTTTCTTGGCCGAAGTGTAATTGCTTCATTTGGACTTTGGCCTGGAATAAGTGTTTGACCTGGGATAATATTCAGAAGAGGGGATTTCAAGGACCATCCATGTGTGTGTTGTGTGGTGATGGAGAGGAGGATTCTGCTCACTTGTTTTTTCGTTGCCCCTTTGCTCTGAGGCTATGGCACTTATGGTGGGAAGTTTGGAGAGTTCCATGTGTTCATGCTTCCTCTCTGGTGGATTTCTAGCATAGTCTAGGAAAACCTCCTACTACCGCATCTTTCTTACAGGATGTGTGGTATGTGGGGCCTACATTCCTTCTCTGGCAGATTTGGCTGGAGCGGAATCGTAGAATCTTCCGAGGTGAAAAGTTGATTATTCAACAAGTTTGGCAGAGAATTATGGGTATGGTTCGGGAGACTGTGGAAGCAAAGTGTGAGGTAGGTTTTCCCTTGGAGAAAGAGGATGCTAAGAAGATGGAGAGATTGGGACTTTAGGAGTTGTCTTTGGCATCAGCTTGTGTCTGAAAGGGAAGGCAAGAAAAAATGAAAGTTATGAGAGTGGGTAAATGGTTTCCCCCTCCTACTGGAATTTTGAAGATTAATACTGATGGTTCCTCAAAAGGAAATCCTGGGCCTGCTGGAATTGGTGGAGTTGGTAGAGATTCCACAGGCTCAGTGGTCTTCTTCTTCTCTTCTTACGAGGGGACGAAGACCATTAACCTTATGGAAGGTCTAGCGATATTCTCCGCCCTTGAACGGGCTTATGCTTTGGGGTGGAGAAAAGTTATCTGTGAGTCTGACTCACAGGTTTTGGTTAATTTGCTTAAAGATTGGAAGGTGGTTGATGTCAGTTGGCAGTTAGCTAGGATGGTGCAACAGATTCTGCAGATTAGCTCCTTGATGGAGGAGGTTTCTTTTGTCCATATTCCGAGGGAGTGGAATAAAGCAGCGGATTGCTTGGCGAAATGGGCTTCGACGCATCTTGATGGTTGGAGGATTGAGGGGTGGGATCAGATTTCCCAGGATCTTCGCCATGAGTTGAACAAGATTATTGTGGAGGATGGCGATGGGATTGGTGATGGATGATGTTGATTCTTGCTTTGCTTTATTATATTTTTGCTCTCCTGGGGTTTAGGCCCTTGGCTTTGTTGTAATGCTCTTTTCTGATTATCAATAAAGTTTTTACCCCTTTTTATTAAAAAAAAGTTAGTCAATAATTATTATAGGGTTATGTATATATTATATTTTTCAAGTTAGTGATAAAGTTAGGAGTTTGATAAGGTTTTATATATAGGGATTATTAACCATTTTATTCATATGTTACATGATTTTACCTCCTTGTAATTTGTTTTTTTGGGACATATGTAGTCTATAAGTCCATAAAACCATTATGAATACATATATTGACAACCATTATTAGGAATATCTTTGTGCATAAGCTTTGGTTGAATCATATGGTCAATCAATTTGTATTCACTTAATAAAGATAATTAGGAACACCCTCTTAAGCTTGTTGGGTTAAGTGTAAAAGAGTTATCCCACTCTTGTTGAATTGGTCTTTTCCTATCCTTAGTTCAATCATATATTTGTATTCTTCCACAATTGACTTGATCCTCATATCTAAGTGTTATGTCATTCCTTACAACTAAGAGTTGCAAGAAAAATCCCCAATAGAGCACTTCTCATATTTATTTTACAAAACAAATTATTGTAGAAGGTGAATAAATGTACTAGCATATCTATCTTAAGAAAAATCTATGTAAAAAATGTCAAGAGATATTGTTCCCAACACCTAAAAAATGATATATTTTACATATTTTACATAAAAAGTGTTCAAGATAGGTAATGCTAGTTTGATTAAAGGGTATGTGCAGGATCATGATGGGCCAAAAAGTGGCAATATGGTGGGTATTTGTAGGGTATGTGGCTGATGACTTTTTTTTATCCAAAATTAATGAAATGAAAA